>OX155955.1:29037527-29637527 GCA_944548615.1 Micropterix aruncella | reverse complement strand
AAGTAACTTTTGATAGAAATTTTTGAAAAACACAAAAAAAACCTTTTATTTTAAATAATAGTATAACAACCTATGATAACGATGGTATCGCGCTATCTAGTGGTAGGTAAAATATCGCTAATATTGTTTATGCGATATTTTACCTACCGCTAGATACCGCAGCGCGCTCAACGCTTCTCAAACTTTTCTTCAATAGATAAAATTTACAAAGTCGTTTTTTTTTTAAAACATAAAAAAAATAAAGTTGTATACTTTGTCGTACTGATTCACCCACTACAAGGTGTCACTAATATAAAACTCACCCTGTATATGTATATGCAGGATATAATGCATGTAACATGATATAATATAACATAATATATTATAGTATAACATAATATAATATTATGTACAAAATATAACCTAAAATTTATGGTTAAAAATTGAATCAAATTTCTTTTTTTTAAACATTCGATAGGTACATTTACTTTATCGTACTTTATATATCCACTATAATATATTGCATAGTACGTAAAACAAATGTAACTTACAATGACATTATAGTCAATTTAATTAAATATGTACCACGTACATTACTTCATAATTTCAGAAACAAGACTTATGTATAATAATGTAACATTGGGATGGGGTGGTTGTGGTAAAACCATGCTAGAGCCATTGCAAGTTGTGCAGAAATTTATACTTATTATAAATTATTCTACGTAGACCATATCGCCATCTCACTAATGAACTTTATAAAGAAGCTAAAGTCCTTGACTATAGCCAACTTTTTCTAAAAACTTCCCTCTTAAGGCTATTTTTGGACAATGGCTCAAATTTAGGAATAATGCAGAACCGAAGACCAACGAGACGCCGAGATTTTACAATCTGATCAATATGGAAATAAAAATGAATTTGACATTTAGGGAATTCAAAAATAAAATAAAGGAATGGTTATCGAATCATGACAGACTAACCATACATCAAATGTTAGAAATAATACTTTAATAAAACTGAGGTGCACAAATTATTAACATATTTTTAAACATGTATTTTTTAACATATTTTTTAACATATATATATATATATATATATATATATATATATATATATATATATATATATATATATATATATATATATATATATATATATATATATATATATATATATATATATATATATATATATATATATATATATATATATATATATATATATATATATATATATATATATATATATATATATATATATATATATATTTTGATATTTTAAGGGTGTAAATTTTTTAAAATTATTTTCAATAATATATAAAATTAGATTCATGAAAAGTTACTTATCTGGGGTCCTGGTGGACCAGAAACATTTTACCGATAGTTAATGTCCTCTTTAAATACTTAGGGCAGCAGCACCTGTTTCCGCAATTGATAATTTATGATGTTCTTAGTTATTGCAGCCGAATTAAAAACTTCCTATAAAAAATTATGTAGTGATCCGAATCAAAATTTTGCTAATACAATAAAAAAATATATTGAACAACAAAAAACCATTGAAAAATTATCAGATGAAGATGTTAACACTTTAATTCCTAACCCTATCAGAACACCAAATTTGTACTTATTGCCAAAAATTCATAAACCTAATAATCCAGGAAGACCGATAGTAGCTAGTTTTAACTCACCCACAGAAAGAATTTCAGCTTTTGTCGATTACTTTCTACAGCCATTTGTAAAAAATCTCAAGTCACACATTAAAGATAGTTACCATTTTATCGAGATTCTAAAAAATACCACAATTCCTAAGACTGACAACTTATTACTTGTTACAATTGACGCTGTCTCTCTTTATACTAATATTCCCCATGATTTAGGCTTAGAAGCGATTTCCCATTACCTTAATCAAAGGCACAGCCCCCAAATTCCTTCTACAAATTTTCTTTGTAAGTTGGCTGAATTCGTCCTCACTAAGAATGCTTTTTCTTTTGAAGATGAATTTTATCTCCAAATTAAAGGTACAGCAATGGGAACAAGAATGGCCCCTTCTTATGCGAATCTTTTCATGGGGTTATTAGAAAATAATTTTCTTCTTACTCAAAATTTACAACCACTAATGTGGTATAGGTTTATTGATGATATTATACTGTTTTGGCCACATGGACATGACACACTCACTGACTTCCTTACAGATTTAAATAATTTCGGACCCTTAGATTTTACATACACTATATCAGAAAATCAAATTACATTCTTAGACGTTGATCTAACTCTATCCGAAGGCACCATTAAAACTGCAATTCATATAAAACCTACAAACAAAGAGCAATACCTACATTTCGATAGCTGTCATCCGTTTCATACCAAAAAGTCAATTCCATATTCAATGTCAATTCGCGGACACCGTTTAATTAATAATAAAGAAAATTTAGATAAGTACCTTTCCAATCTTAAAAAATCACTAATAGAAAGAAATTATCCTGCCTCTTTGTTAGATAAAAATATAATAAATTCCGAAACAAAATTTTCACCTAAACCTAAATTGGTTTCAAATTTAAATCAAAATAAAATCTTTCTGAGTACTACTTATTTTCCTGGCACTGAGAAACTGCGACCTATTTTAGCAGATTTATTCCCTATTATAGCTAACGACCCATCAACCAAAGGTTTATTAGATATACCACCAATTTTATCATTTCGAAAACCTCCTAATTTAAAATCAATACTTAATAAAAATAATCGAAATTATCTTAGTAATAACAAAAATTTTGGCCTACAGCCTTGTGGTCGATCACGTTGTAAAACATGTCCTTTATTAGATCGAAGCATTTATTTTACTAGTCCTAACACTCCTAATAGTTACAGAGTTCCTTTTAATAGTAGTTGCATTTCAAAAAATATTGTATATCAATTACTTTGCCAGACCTGCAATGCATTTTATATTGGGGAAACAACTACACCTCTTAGCATTAGGTTAAATAATCACAGGGCCAGCGTAGGCAATGATAGTCAACTTCCAATAGCATTGCATGCTAAGGCACACAATTTAACTTTTGATAATTGTTTTAAAGTAAAAATTATTAAGTGCCTTGGCGATAACGCTAAAGAAAGAGACGTTAAATCTTGGGAGTTGGCTTTTATAAATATTTTAGGCGCTTGCAAGGGTCCCGGTCTGAATAGGCAAAATTAATACAGTAATTATATTTGTTCAGACATATTCATTAAAAGCTTATTAATATTTTTCATTTAAAAATCATTATCAATAATGTTTTTCAAGGTCGGTTATAGTGTATTATAACGATATTGCAAAATATTATTAACCCATTTCTCTATGTTCAGTTTTTTTAAATTTAAATTTTGAAAAAATTGTTCTATCAGAAATGTCATGGAGATGAATACGACTTGTGTCGAAATATTCTCAATCATATAATTTCTTCTAAAATAAGTTACTAACATCCATTTCTGTTACAGAAACCATCCTCCTATACTTATTACATCCAAGGGCATACAGTAATTCGGCTGCAATAACTAAGAACATCATAAATTATCAATTGCGGAAACAGGTGCTGCTGCCCTAAGTATTTAAAGAGGACATTAACTATCGGTAAAATGTTTCTGGTCCACCAGGACCCCAGATAAGTAACTTTTCATGAATCTAATTTTATATATTATTGAAAATAATTTTAAAATATATATATATATATATATATATATATATATTTTTAATAACATTTTTGAACATATTTTTTAACATATTTATTAACATATTTTTTAAACATGTTGACTATATTTTACATTGAACTAACTACCAAAAACTATTTGACTTTGTTGTTATATATTTTTTTGACAACGAATTGTACTTTTTTTGACTAGATATTTTTATATTAAACATATATTAAATATTAATGACTGTTTCTTTCTTTTCTCACATATAACTTTATTTATATTATTTAATCGAATTTTATATTATTGTCGATTATAAAATGGAATTGCATTTTATTTATTATATTATCTTTTAATATTTTTTATTATTATCATTTTTTTTTTTGAAGACTACTTTTATGGCAATTTAGTGTTATTAGGTTTTTACTAAAACTTGTACATTTGTAAGCAATCAAGCAAACTTGATTGTATTATTAGAGTCCTTTCCACCCTAGAACGGGCTAGTCCTAGTTGGGTGACAGAATCAAATAAGCAAATGGTTAAGGTTTTGCCATTCGGTTTCTGTTATTTTTGTAAGCAAATCAATGTTTAATACTAATTAATTCCTAAAAAAATAAATAAATTAATTAATTGAATGAAAAATACTTAATTCAAGGTGAATGTTTATATTCGAAAAAGTCAACACGTTGTATCTTCTAAGTCAGATAGAAACCAGTACTAGAAAGCAGTGAAAAAAATTGACTTGCGAAACTATTGCAGCCTTCTTCTCCAAAATCCTGACTTGATTTACAGCCTTGTCCGGCGGGGGCTTTCACGCTTGGCTTTTTACGTGTCCCTTCACTTGTGAAGGCAAAATTTACACAGGGAGTTACGCAAACGCCCATAAATCTCGCCCATCGGCCTGCCAATTGTACTCAATGGTATCGCCTTTTGCCTCTGTCGGTATATCTACGGGCCACCCGCTTGGGACTACGGTCGTTTTTATGTTGACATCTGCGGGCAGTTCTTTTCTTCGGGTGAACGTCCTGGGAACGCTGGTGAAATTTTCACGATTAGTGCTAGAGAAGATTAGGGATTAGTTTGAATTTTATGACACATTAATAGCGTAAAGTGGTGATCAACGATGTTCTCATAGGTCTTAGTTTATTTCCAGAAACATAAAATTATGTAGAGATTTTTTTATACGGTAGGTAAATGATAGTTTTTTTTTACAATTCTTTGCTCAGATGGCTAGTTTTATTGATGCGTAATAAACACAATGTTATTACATAAAACAATCTTGAATACCATTCATCGGATTTGCTAATGATTTTCTAAAGAAATGTGTTAGGTCTCATCAATCTCAGTATTAGTAATATGAAATTAAGTGGCGACAAAATAATAGAATTATATTCTTTAAACATTAGATTGATTTGCCTTGCAGATAAACGATAACAGAAATAGTCAGTCATATTATCTTTACAATGTTTGATAATAAAAATGACTTTAAACTCCCATTAAAATGTCACAATTCAAAGAAATAAAATCATCTAGAACTAGTCAAAATAATTTAAAAATACAAAATATCGTTATATAGTCCAATAATAAAATCGATTGAAAGAGACCCCATAAAATTTTATTTACATTCAATTGTCACAATTCAAACAAATAAAATTGTAGATAAAATCTTTTTATTCATTAATTAAAGACCTGCATACCTAGAACACTAAAGATCCGATAGCATACAGAATAAAGCAGGAAACGCGCTAATTTCTTCCACGAATGACGGTAATGAAGTGGTTGTCCAGGATGTGTAGCTGCCATCACGGCGAGACCAGTCCGGATCTTTTTGTAATATAACCGGCTTCTAATTCACCCAGTCTAACTTAAGACTCTTATGCGTGTCATGATTCTCATGGGTATGTGTGATGTTGCTGACATCCCTAAATGCGTAGTAGATGCTGTGCTGTTTCAGCATTTTCTTTACAAAATCTGGACGTTTCATCCTCAGTTATTCCCATGGTTTTAAAATGGTAGTTCGCTGGACGGTGACCAGTGCAAAGTCCTGTTATTTGCTTTAGTTAACCTTAACCGAAAGAAGTTAGATTCATTATCTTTATCGGTGACAGGTGTATGCATTTTTCGCTTGTTTTTCGCTTGTGACAGGTGTATGCATTTTTCGCTTGTTTAGTTCTTCTGTCCCAGGTCTGATTTGTTTTGAAGTGTGGCTTCTGAACAGGTCCAGAATGGTTCAGGTCCTATAAATTAGGGGCATGTTGGCTGCTTTTTTGCAAGGATGTCAGCATATTGATTTCCGTGCACCCCTCGCCTTGGTTGCAAACCATATTCCATATACTTTGTTCGTTTTTTGCCAGTTGCTTTAAGGTATTTATGCATTTGTTTTTTTTTTTCAAAAGTAACCAACAGATTTACAACGTAGGTACAAAAATACTTAAACAATCAAAAGAACTGTTTTTAAGACCTATGCTAAATTTCTATATATAACTAACTAACAAATAGAGAAAATAGCAGACCTAAAATTAAATATCTAATACATTATTCTTAATCACATTATTAAAAAAAAAAACAATAGACATGATAGATAATGAGACCTATGTACTTAATTATTAACCTTGGTGAAGAACCGATTTCGGGCGAATTTTCTATAATTCGTCGAATTTACATGTAAAATATGGTGACAAATTGATACGGTGTATGAAGTGATTCAAAATTTTATCAATGTTGCAGAACATTATTAGTGAGGCAACGACGCTCGGAGAAGTATGTGTCAAAATTCGAAATTCCTAATCCTGCTAAATAATACGTACGGTGACATCAGAAAGTAGGGCGATAACCATGGCGTCATATGAATGCATCTGTCAAGGTCACACCCGATAACACGCCGTGTTGGCAGTCGGAACCTAACCTTCATGTAGCTCGCACGCTTTTGTACTCTGCGCTCTATTAACAATATGTTTTTTCAAAGCATTTTGTTGCATTTTTTAAGTATGTGGAGTATATTGCAGTTTTAGATGTTGAAGTTGAAGCTATGTACAATATTTAACAGTGATTTCTATTGCTCAAATCTATTCTAAAAATAACGAGCACCTATAGTAATGTTCCGGGTGTTCCCGGGTAACGTAATTTATTTATTATATAATAAAATTTTAGCTCTTATATTAACTACTTTCTTTAAAAAATGTGTAGCAAGTAGTTGCATTTTTTTTTGTTAACGATATATAATCGACTGCAACAAGGACATTTTAAATATACTTTTATTAGGCTCAGAACCATTATTTATCCAGTCGGCGACCGAAATCTAACATAAAAGACACTCATTTACCAGTGCCCACCAAGGCCCACTAGCCGATTCCAATGAAGAATATGTAGATGACCAGATTGATTTATTTTTTTTGTATATTGTAAAATTTGTAGGTTTCAATTATTTTTAATTGTATACTAAGAAATCTGATTGATATTATTCTGAAAAGCGTTTTATTACAAAAATTACCAAAAGATATTTTTGGGTAAGTTTTGAGATCAAATACTCCACCGTGCGACGTGAGTGTAATATATCAAGATGCTTGAGGCCATTTGGTCGTACTTTAAGGACATTTTGAAGGGCAACCGTCAAGTCTACCTTTCAGCGTGTTGTTGACAATGTTCATACAAGTCAGATTGGGTGCGCCGCAAAATCCGTCTACCTTTCAGCGTGTTGTTGACAATGTTCATACAAGTCAGATTGGGTGCGCCGCAAAATCCAAACAAAATCCGACTCAAAAACATGTTCAGCTGTTTAGATCTCTGCGAGCTGCTTGATTGCCTGACATGACGTCGATTCTAGCGCTGCATTGAAAAACGATCATGTCATTCATTCCCAGGGAATTGGCGGCTCGAGCTTCGGTCCAAATATATCTATTATTATTTTTCTCCACAGTTACATCCATGATAGATTCATAAATTATGAAGTAGGCAACACATCCTTGAAATGTTGCTTATAAGAGCGGCAGGGGTTTGTATATTTGCGCTCCGCGACGATGCATTACCAGGGCAAGCGAGTCTCTGTGAAATGAAGTGCATGCATATCCATTTGTTTCACCGCGCCCCAAGGCGTTTCGTTTACCTCGGAAACGACTTACATTATGCACTGTAAATCGACTGCAGACTATTTCATTTTGAAAATTGCACTTTCATTAGCAAGTAAAATAAAAACTTAAAATGTAGTCCGGTCTGAGGATAATAAAATCTGACGATACGAGTATTAACCCTAGAACCCTAGAAAAAAGATTTATAACACAGACAAGAATAGAAAAAAGTAACATAGCGGTGGAAAAATATTTTCAATTTAAGCTACCACAGGGTGATACAGCACCTTCGGTAGGGTTCTAGGGTTAAAAAGTACACCGGACTACTTTTAGCACGTTGGTCACTGATATTTTTAGCATGGATGCCCTGGAGAGGAATAGAGACATGCGATGGCGTCGAGTATTGAATTAGAACCTATTACTAGCATGTTGAATTCTGTCGTCGTCTTCTGTCGGCTGCAGTCGTCGTTTAGTCTTGTTTTCTAACCAGTACCTATAAGTAGACGTAAACACACACACAAGCAGCTCACGACAAAGCATTTTTAATAAAAATACCCAAAATTTTAAGAGATAGTAACATGAAATCGAAGACTATTGCTGTTGTTTGGCATTAAAGACAAGATAAAAACAAATTTACTGCGTGACGTTTGTAGCACCCTGAGTATACCTGCTACTACGGCGGTTGAGACATCGCCAAAACGTCGGGTGCTACAAACTTCACCGGATAAATTCGTTTTCATCTTATTTATAGATAGAACCATTTTCAATTCAACATGTGAGTACTTTATTAGCCATAGAAGTTCAGGACAATTAGAAACAGCTACATCATTTTTAAACGTCGTACGTACTCCTATTAATAAATAAATAAATAAGACCAAACCACCTGTCTGATATGCTCTTCGAAACGAAGATTTGGATCTAAAGGTAAACCCAAATTTCTGGCAGTAGATCCTAATGGAATCGCTGAGCAGTCCACCACTATATTAGGAAAGTAATTATTGATAATTTCCTTTCCAGAATCTTTGGAACCAATGATCATATAGCAACGGCTTTTCAGGAAACGGCTTCTTTATACGGTTTATTAGTTTTTTTTTGGTTGTTTATTGTAGGTGCATTATGTTTGGCGGCGCGCGTCGGGTCGGGCGCGCGTCGAGTTCAAGCGCAGTACGACTGCAGCGGGTGAAATATTGATTGGCTCACAAAGAGCGCGGGTTCGTTTGTGCGCGGCGTTCTTCGCGCGAGAGGTGGACGCGACCCCTTCGCTTCAACCCTCCCCTGCCGCGATGCCGCGATGCCGGGTGCCGGTGACCGTGCAGTGCACACGCCCGTTCCTTCCTTGTTTGTTGCGCCGCCGAAACTATCGCGGATGCTACGTCGCTGGGCGCCCTCCGCCGCATTTCATGCACCCACGCTCGTCATTACGTTAGTAAAACAACAAACTCCAACGGTCATGGCAAATATATCACTCGATATATAATCTACGAAATAGTATTTGACAAGTGTCGTTAAAATGTCATAAAATAAACAGTGATTCCCAACAAGTTGTAACCGTTTATTTTACTATGGAGATCGATTCTACCTGCGTGGAACACTTTAACAAACTCTTTAAAGGCACAAACTGACCGCTGCACCGGGTTCGATCATAACATCTTAAAATTTATACCATCAACGATCAGAGTAAATATTGCAGTATAGGTACCGGTTATACAGTATGCGTATTGGTTTTGTTTTACTCCTGTGTCGGTTTTGGGAACTTGTTTACATTTATTTCTTAGTCTTAATACTTCCATCACATGTTCGACTTATTGGTTTTGTTTTACTCCTGTGTTCTTTTTGTGAACTTTGTTACTTTTAATTCTTAGTCATAATACTTTCATCACATGTTCGACTTATTGTAAACACGTTTATTATTGTTTTCAGTTTATAAATAAGATAAAGTAATAATAATCATTGTAGAAGAAATAACCAGTAAATCGTTTTAATATTTTTTATAAGTAAATTTTGTCAAATAATTTTGTTACTTTTTACTACAATAAAGATTTTCCCTAAATTAATTCTATTGCTTATTCAGCTGTCATTGAAAAATTCGGAAGAAAATTTTATTATTAGTGTTTTTGCTTGAAAATTGACACGCATAAATAATGAATATTATTAAGCGATCAAGGCGATTTAGTCTAACCATATCAAGCCACTAGACATTCGACGATAGGTGTGAAAAAGGTCTCGATCGTTGTGAAAAGGTACCAATGTACTATCGACACTTTTGTCAAATAATAATTCGTAGACTATACTAAATATGGTTTTACTAAATAATCAGTTTTAAAATTAAATCTTGTTAACTTGATTATTAATGTTTTTTTTCTTCATTTATTTGTAACTTTATTCATTGACTAGTGATGCCCTGTAACAATAATAGTTGTGTTCTGAAAACCAGCTTAAGGATACCCCTATGAAAACCTGGAGGATACCCCTAATTTCCAGCGGTTTTAGTTTTATTACATAGTCTTTGTCTATTTTCAGTAATTTTTTTTTGTTGTATTGACAGCTGCAAATAAATATTTTATTAATTTGAATTAGTCGAGATGTATAATGGTAGCATTGGTAATTCCGTGCCAGTTGAGTACGGTTGCGCCCGGTGAGTCGCGACTCGCGAGTGGGTGAGTCGAGTGGGCGGCGCGGGCGAGTAGAGGGCGAGTGGCGTCGCTCGCTTTTGCATGTTTGCGGACGTGAAACTTGTAAGTGTCCCAGCAGCGACGGGACGGTCATGCGCTCTCCGAGCGCCACTTCCTCGCATGTCTAGGGAATTAATGGATTACGAGTAACATGCGAGTAACTCTGCGCAGGAAAGTTGATATATCGTGATAAAATGCGTTTATTTAAGTTTCGACTGCGATCATAATGTGAATTATTCGCTGCTGCATATCGAAAAAAAGAGCTGTAAGACCTTGAGAGCGGATTTGTTTTCGTGGTAATGTAGGTATGGTTTGCATTTTTCGCCTCCACCAGTATAGGAATAGGCCAGTAGAGTCATGCGGGCCAAGTGCGCGCAGTTTACACTCTGGTTGTTATGATCGAAAACCAAAGGGTTTACTAAAATGAAGCTATGAGCATTGTTTTTATTGTTATAAAGTTAGAACATGAAGCCTTAATAACTGATGTTCTTGTTACTTCGAACGAAAAACTAGCATCATACATTTTCGTACACTGCCCACAGTGCGGGGTAAGACAGAGTGCGAGAATCGCAGTCGAGAAGCGGGCAGTTCCGGTTGGTTACGGAGAGAAATACATTAATCTGATGATAGTTATTATAAATTAGGCCTTCTCTGCGGGAGATCTTTCAGCGCCTGATACTTATTGGTCACTCAAGACAATTATTGCAAGCAATGGGTGATGACAGACTTCTGCTTAAGGGTTGCGAGCAGTGATCAACATTTTTTTTTATAAAAGTATCCATTATAAGTAACAGATAGTGACAAAAATAGTAAATACGCTTTACTATAGGGTAGCTGTGCGCTCGTGCACTAGCCCAAAGTAAGATTAACATTAAGCATACATCATTATATTAAAAAACAATTCAAAATTAACATGAAATAAAAAATAGGAAAGTTTAGCTAGCCCCCGGGGCATTCGCACACTTGCCCTCCGCACACACCCAGAGAGCCCGCATCCAAAACAGTAGTTTTACGCCAAACACTGCCCTAAATCTGTTCAACCTAATTCAGTTTAAATTGCATAAATAAACACAAATTTCGACACCAATAAAACCGATACTCTATATGCTATATCGCTATATCACACTGCTATCACATCACGTGATGCAAAATTCAAAGAAAAAACCTAATTATTTCGTAATAAATATTCTATTATATACAGACAAGATGGCGTGGCGTTCTAAACAGCTGCAGGCGTCTCCTTCGCGGGTCATGCGGCACGCGGCTGACGTGACCGGAAGAGTGGTTAGCTATCGTTTCTAGTTTAGTTGTAATTGATACTGGTCACACTTAGCCGACGCCACAGTATATTAACAACCAGTAGCTTTACTCTCGAGCTACAAGGCAATGCGGGAAGAGTATGCGAGGAATGTGGGCAGAGGGGTACGTCCGGACGAACGCGAATGGCTAACATTACGAGTAGATAAAGGCTGGTGACGCTTTCGAGCGTTCAGATATCTGCGTAGGCCGAGTAGCGAAACATCTGGCGACCATATCCGAGCCGTTACGACTCGTGACGTATTCACTTTGATTTCAATTTTGTTCTAAGATAAGCTTCTGTCTGGGGTATACTGTGCCGACGCGCACAATTATCCCCCCGACTTTAGTCGTGATTCCATACTAGCGGCACAGTATATACCATTTGGCATACTGTGCTAGCGGTTTGCCGCGTGCGATCTGCCCATGAAGATATATGAAGATATTCGGCACCGCAATGCATCGTTGCACTCCAACACACTGATTGGCGAGCGTGGTCGCGAGCAGTTCGATGAAACTAGAGCTTTTTGGAGCGATTGTCGCGTACTTATATTATGTAGCTAGTCATATTGGGCTTTGGGGGCTGGTACATTGGGCTATGACGAAAATACCCACCCCCCCTTTGTCTGCCTACACCGTAGTCTACGGATAATATATATACTAAATAGTATAACAATAATTACAGATTAATCTCAAAATATTTATGTTTATACGTTTTACGAGCCCGCTCTCTCGCAACATTTATCAGTGAAGTGATCTTATAGATAGAGCGTTTGTACATTTATAGGAACGTTTTGAAAAAAAACGCACTAAATAAAGAAAAAGAATTATATTAAGACTCACATAACATTCATTGTATATTTTATATATACTATATATTCACTATATTTTTGGGACAAAAAAGTAGTTTCACCACAGAATATTTTCGATATTTTACCAATTTAACTATTTTTTGTAAGTTCTTTATGCATATAAAATCGAAGACTATCGCGGTTGTTTGACATTATAAATAGGATAGAAAACGAATTTACCGCGTGAAATTTGTAGGGCCTGACGTTTCGGTGACGTTGCAGCCGCCGTGTCAGTACCCTAGACAACGGCGGTTCTTTATGCATGTTTTAAACAATATATACCCACAGCCTCTAGAAGACTATGTGACAAAACAATATTTTTGTTCTTTAATTTGACTTATTGGATTGCTCTAGAAAAGTCGTCAATGTAGAAGAAAAGGGATAGGATGCGGTAATAATTTTTAAGATGTTTGAAGAGGTGTGTTTTTTTTAGATATGCTTGGGAGCCTGTTAACCCTCCTTAGGTGCGCAGTTTACTACAGTAAATTTAGAAACTAAAGATTAACCCTCCGTATTCTCACATGCCATACTAGGTGGGGTTAAACATACCCCGAAAAAAATAAAATAAAATATTTTGTGACGTTACTAATAGAAATTTTAAGTTATTAATAGATAATTTATAGTAATGACTAATGAATACGGTTAAGTACAACACATATTTATTTATACATTTTAATAAACTTTTATTAAACAAAAACAAATCTCAACTTTTTCTTCAACTTATAATCTATTGTTTTTTTCTTAGAAACTCATAGAATAAAACCAATAAGAGGTGGGGCGTGTGATACCCAAGCACAATTAACTCACGTGTCGCGCACTTTGAGGCTGATGCCAGATTGAATGAATTGCACCAATCGAAACGGCAACATCGCATTTGCAGCTACTAAGAAAACGAACTCGCGCGTCTTTATACTCGTAGTTTAGGAATTATTACGAGTTTTAACTGCTGGAGTTTTAGCTGGGAGCTAATGGGCCCTTGCTGAGTTGGCCAAGAAGACCCTTTCTGTTTCAGGGTCGGTCACACTCACGGGTCAACACCCATCCGATGGCCTCCACGCATGGGGTGCGAGCCTGGGTAGGACACTGGGTCAACCAGTCTCCCCTGGGAATCAATCCTCTGGCGCTCCTGGACGGTCTGCGCACCGAGCGGCGCAAGCCAATCGATTGCGCTCTCCGACTAACAATCGGGGTTGTCTGGGAACTGTATTGTTTCCTATAGAGCG
Organism: Micropterix aruncella; assembly: GCA_944548615.1. NCBI lineage: Eukaryota > Metazoa > Arthropoda > Insecta > Lepidoptera > Micropterigidae > Micropterix > Micropterix aruncella. The sequence goes on along the minus strand of OX155955.1, from coordinate 29,623,783 downwards.
GGGGTAGTTGTCTACCTTACGGCGACTGCTCTTGAAATGACCATTGGCCATCCGATCCCGGTTCAGAGTCGGGCAAAGGACGCCTTGGTCCGCGACAGATTCGGTGCACTCCGTTTCACCGCTTCGTAAGGGAGAGGACCGCGCAAGCGACCTCGAACTCGGAACCAATCGAGAGACCGGAGAAATCTGGTCACAATTGGAAGTGAGGGCGCGAGTATCTCGAGCCCGCCGGATTTATTCCTGGCTCACTCGCGGTAAGGCGTTGGACTCTCACGGGTTGTGACGTAGCTGGACGTAGAATTGTACTGTCCAAAGTCTTCTACGTTCACTGCAGGGCGACAGAACAACTAATCGTTAAAACGTCCTGTGGTGACGGGCTCGCCCGTTGTAGTCGACACCGCAAGATGCTGGAGTGTGTTATACCCCACCTCGCACACGGAGGGTTGATGGTGTGGAATTTCTAATAGCGGAAGGATGCTAATTCGATAGACAAATGTATTTCAGATCGAAGTAAACATCTTTTTGGCCATCTACTTCTCGTACGATTACGATTAAGTGGTTTTTACCACGCGCGTGGATTGAGATGAAGCTGCGTTGACGCCGCTCAAAATTTACATTGTATAGATGTTGCGTTCCACAAATGATTACATATATGCACATGCATTAGTGCTAATAAATGTATAATAGTGTGAATAGTGCACGCACACAAGAATATTCGCGACATTCAGTGCACGCGATCTGTTCGTTATCGGGTTTTCGAAAGAACCAAAGAGATTTGTACCGCGGCTTACTTTTACATACGTACTTATATCATAGGCACATTAAGCCCATCTTAAAACAATTTCACTACATTTTCTAGAAGAAAACTTTAGTAGTTCATTAATATCAAAACTTTTCATCAGTAGAAGTTTATTTTGTAGGAGTTACGGTAGACAGATATTTTGGCTGGGCACCTTTTTAAAATATAGAAACTTTTTTTGCTATTTTACGATTACGATATTCACAAATTTAGAATAGTAGCCGGAACGAGTGTTGCTCTCAAGGTCCACCGCCCCTGTTTCCTTTTACTCCTAACATATGGAATAATCTTTCCTGGGAACGCGAGCGATGCACACTGATTTATCGTATTACTGAAGTATATTTACCTATGCAATATTCCAGCAACTGAGGACCTGAGGACCCCAACTCTGGCAGCGGCGTTCATAATGTCATGTTTATTATATACAACAAATAACATGTCAAGTTGCGAGATAAACACGGACAGGCATTCCCACATTACTTGGCATATAAAAAATACATTGTTTATTTTTTTCACTATTTTATTTTTATTAATCAGTTTACTTTGAAATATTCTATTTGACCTTAAGTTATTACTTCCCTGAGGAATTTCGGTTTAATATTTGTTATAAATCCTTGATTATATTAAAATTAGTATTGCTGTTTAAAACCTACTGTGACTTCTCTATGATTGTGACTTCTCTACAATTTGAGACAAATAAATGATTATGATCGGGTATACAGGTGAGTTTGTAATTAGTGACGTCCTTTAAGTGGGTGAATCAATGCGAGCAAATTAACAAGTTTTGATAAAAAAAAGGAAAAATACGTTTTTTCTGGTTTTGAAAAATAAAATAATATTAGTTGATCGCGTTGCGCCATCTAGCGATAGGCCAAATATCGCGAATATTGTTTATTCGCTATATTTTACCTATTGCTAGATGGCGCAGCGCGCTCAATGCGTGTCAAACTTTTATTTATCACTCAAGTTTTCTCAAATTTTCCAAACAAAAAAAAAATGTTTTTATTATTTTTTTTATCAAAAGCTGCTTATTTGCTCGTACTAATTCAGCCACTTCAAGGATGTCACTAATTAAAAACTCACATTGTATAGGTTCGTCTTCGAAATTTCTTACTGTTCAGTCTGGTATTTCAGGATCGAATTATATGTGTTTTTCGTTTTCATAATGCTACATTTACACTCGCGTTACTTTATTAATGTGCACATAGCTTTATAATACGCAAAATACAGAAATGAAAGCGTCACGCGAGAGCCCGAGTCACATTTAGCCGCGTTCCCTCTATGGAAGTCACGTTTCTTGAGCGATCGCAGAGGCCGATAAAGGGCGAACAGCAATTTATCGTATTATAATAATTGGGAAGAAATTCTCGTGACAACATGCCCATTTAATAGGGCCGACATTTCCATACAGAAATAAGCTTATAGGGATACCGGGCGTGTGGTACTCACAGAATGAAATAGGTATACTGAAAAAGCAGACCATAGTTTAATTATACTTCAAACTACCTCTAGATGAACTGTAATGAAACTAAAATCTTATTATTAGAATATAGTAGATTAAGTTGCAAGTTGAAGTAAGTTCAAACGTACAAGAACTTTTACAATCTTTATTTTATTTAACTTGCAATGTTCGTATGTAAGTTGTCCGTTCCAAAATTTGCAAACCATTTTTTAACCACTTGCTGGTATCCGATTCAGCTGAAATTTGGCATATTTATGTAAGTTCGGTGACAATGCAATACTACGGTACCATCGAGTTGACTTGATGATGGAGCCGGGATGTAGGGACTGGAACTCCCTGGTAGCGAATGGTAAGGCAGTCGAATTTGGGCTATTATGTTTTGTTATCTTGAGTATTTACTTTCTATTACGCATGATGGCGAGGGTCTGACGATGGAGCCGGAAGATTGCCACTCGAACTCCCTGATGGAAAGTGCTAAGATAGTCGAGTTTGGGCTCGTTTGTTTGGTTGTCATGAGTAGGTACGTTCCATTAGACATAATGACGAGGGTACGAAAACGGAGCCGGGAGATTGGATTCTAGCCACTGGATCTCCGTGATGAAAATTAGAGCTTTTTGTTAATAAAAACATACTTTTAATTTATAAGGATGCAGGAACATGGCTATGGTCCGTTGCTATGACAGCTTTTAATACAATTTTATTAATGACCGAAAACATACTTCGCCATCAATGAATAAAATAGATATTTCGAATGCCGAAAGAATTATTCAAAACGGTTAATGCGATCATGGTCTTAAGGACCATAAAGACCTTTCAATTAAGAATAGGTAGTTCGATTTCAAAGGTGCTTTATGTGATATTTTAGACTTTAATAATAATTGGATTTATTTTACTTTACTACGTAAATTGACGTGCTTATAGTTATGTTTATTTTAAAATATATTTTTATTAAGGAAATTCAATAAAGCAGAATGTTAATTCATAAAGCCTGCATTAGAACAGCCTCAGGCCTTAAGTTGGTGGTTTTGATTTAAAGCTGATTCATAGCATGTCTCAACAATGATTAGTTTCTTTGCTATCTTGTCAATCATGGTAAACTGTACCAAATAAATTGTGTAATACTAAGTAAATTAGTAGCTTGATAAAATTAGACAAATCATCCCAGATAATTCGGTTAAGCAAATTCTCGAGCCAATTTAACCGCACCGATTTTTCGGAGTATAATACGTGAATTATTCGAGCATATAGTCCATTTTTGCGCTAATTTGCTTGGACTATAGGTGAATATTTCATTAAGCCAAACTCGGATTATTCGGTATGGAATCAATATTATAAACTGAAATGAACATTTAATCGGATTCCAATGCGCCTGTATTTGACAAAGCCGCGCTGCCGCCAACGAACACAGCTTTGACAATGAACGGGTAGCCGAAATAACATTACCGGCGTGTTAATACGGCGTAATTTAATTTGGATAATTAATTGTGACAATCAGCGTTGCGAATCTAGTTTACATTACGTTAATTGCGGTATCGCGACCGACACGACGCGCAAACAGACGAAATATTGGCTGCTCGAGCGGTACTACAGTCAGTAGCAAATATTATAGATAGTTTTGTAATATAGGTAGGTACGCGTAGTCGGACGGGGTAACTGTGCGCGTCGTCTGAAAGGGGAAAACATATTATCGGACGCGTCCGTAAGCCGCGGCTTATGGACACGACTGAAAGGTTATCTGTGTAATGCATTTCTATTGAGCCGTGCACATTATCGGACGTGACCTTGATGCTTCGAACGTCTGATAGAGATTCGCAAGCCGCGTCCCAAACGACCGTGCATACTGTTTAGTCGCGTCCATAAGCCGCGGCTTACGGACGCGTCCGATAATATGATTGCCCCTACAGTGTGCGTAGTATCAATTACAACTAAACTAGAGATGATAGCAAACCACCCTACCCCTCCTGTCACGTCAGTCGCGTCCCGCGTGCCCCGCGAATGAGACGCCTGTGGCTGCCCTGCTCCTCGCCATCTTGTTTGATAGGGTATAATGTTTTTCACGTAATAATTGTTTTTTTTTTCTTTCAATAACGTATTTACCATTGGAAATATCTATTTACTTAGAATATTGTGAATACTACAACTTACCTCAATTATGAGACGTTTCTGAGTTTTGAAGTTCGGAATCTTCTTAAATATTTCTAATTACCTACACGAAAACCCCATGCCAATTATTTATTCAAAATATATGATTTGTAGTGAAGTTCCATAAAACAGTATACTATGATGTACGTTCACTGGGAACACCATGTTGAAAATCGGACATAAGTAGATTATATACGTTAGGAAACTGCGCGGAAATAAATTCATGAGATACATTACAGAGTTCAAGCAACATTATTATCTCAGTATTTTCCCTCCATATACTGTTGACAAACTCGACAATTCTTAGTACTCACACAACGTATAGTTTATTGTTTCGGTTATTGTGCGACAGTTATCGTTTAAATAGTTATTGAAAATACAATGCCTGGATGTGTTAGGTGCCCTAGGGCAGCCTTCCGCAACCCTGGGGTCGCGACCCCATACGGGGTCGCGAAATTTAATTATGGGGTCGTCAAAAAAGTCAACAAGGTCCTGTACTTATCGATTTTTATTAAAGTTTATGCGTAAAATATAACCTCTCCATACACATTTTGATTCCAATTTCAAACGGAGAGATTCGATGAACTTAAAAGAAGGAGCAGCTGATCGATTTAATTTCCGATGAAAGCCTTCGAGCTATTTTCAAAACCACGGATCTATCCAAGTTCTGGATAATGACGGAAAAGGAATATCCACTGTTATACAAAATATCTCTGCTGAAATTGCTGCCATTCGCATCTACATACCTGTGTGAGACAGCTTTCTCCACATTGACCGCTATAAAAACAAAATATCGCTCCAGACTATGTAGAACCTGATTTGAGGGTGTCTATTTCTGATAATATATCACCAAGAATTAATATACTGACTGAATGTGTGCAAGCGCAAGGTTCGTTTTATTTTTAAAATTACTTACCTAATTTTCTTAATGAATAAAATGTTAAAATAATTGCCTGTCTCATTTAATGCCTTCATAAATATGTTAATTAAAGGCATATTTTCTCGTTTGCTCTAATATTATTTTCCAAAATAAATATAACTTTCCGATACAATTTACGAAATAAAAACCGCTAGAACATGGAGGAAAATTGAAGTTTACCTTGATCTCGTTACCTGCACCAACCTTTGCATTTGTAAATTTAGTGTTTTTTTCTGGGGTCGCTGAAAACTCTTTTCTTAATTTTGGGGTCGCAACATCAAAAAGGTTGCGGACCGCTGCCCTAGGGGATATGGGCAATTAGGCATATTTAATAGGATATAACTCAGAAACGGCTCATTACGATCAGTCGTTATACAGTAGTAATAAATGTGCTACATAAACAGATCTTTCCATTGGTTTACAGCTATTGGAAAAGTCGGCCCAAAATGCCTATTCCCTTTTGCATCGCAAAATTTTTCATTGGAGATCTTTAAATTACAGCCATTGGAAAAGTGGCTTAAAATGCCTATTATCTTTTATGGTTGCTGCAACTATAAAAGATAATAGGTATTTGTCAGACAATAAGGAAATCATTGTAATAAATATACTGTTTGGAATATGTTGGAGGATGACTGTATATACTGTTTGGGAGGATTATTGTTTGGAATATGTACACATTAAATTGAGTGAGTTATTCGAGTGGAGTGGGGCTATTCGAGAATGTGAGTTATTTGGTCGTGCTAACATTTGTATTGTAGATGCCTTCTATCGTATTTCGGTTGTTATTGTAGATGCTAAAATTGCCATCGTTTATATGGTATATTTTAAAAAGCTCACTCGAGCATAGGATCTCGTTAACTACATCTCGCCTTGGCCGTCAAGGCATGGGTATGCCTCCGGCGGAAATGCCATCTCTGACCGACGTCACCTGCCCACCAGCAGTGCCACGCTTGCCACTTGAATGGGCGACGGTTAAACGAGTGTCAGAAATTACAGGCGATCGTGCGTGTAAGCCTTTAACGTCCACTGTACAACGCGTTAAGAGCACTCCAGCCACTGAGTAGAAATTCGAAATAGACTCGGTTTTGAAAACGTGATTCAGAACGAGACATACTACGGAAAAAGTTCACGAACGTGACAGAAAGTAATCGAGCCTCAAAGAGGGATGGCAGAAGCTGGAAGAAGCATGTGCCCGAAAAAATTGCACATTATAAAACACAACATATAACAATCGAACTTATTGCTTAAATTACAATATCTTACAGCTAATTTCAATTTTTCAATTTTTATTAGTTTTTCAGTAAACTTTAGCAAAAAAAAATAGAAAAAAATAAAATAATTTATTTTTGCTGAATTTTATTAACAACCAGAACACTTAAACATTTTCAATTCTTTGAAAACATTCTTCGACTGTCGACTGTTATTGTCTGATATTAAATAAGTTACTGTTAGCGACAAATATTTTAAATGGTTAAGAATATAATCCCAACAAAAGCATTTTTGAACTTTTCTACTGTCTTTCATCACATAATTCTCATAGTATTTAGGCGTCTAACAAAAATAAGAGTTTTATCAGAATGTGCTTTGGACCTTATTTATAGGATGTGCAGCGTATTTGGAATATCATTTACATTTAAGTATTTAACGTTTTTAATATGCAGTAAATGAAATAAAAAACAACTGTTTCCGTTACTTACCTATTTATCGGTCTATCAATTATTTACCAAAAGTTCAGCTTGGTATGTGTCTATAAAATCGACCATTTAGTTTTTTTCGACCATTTAGGTGTTTCTAAAAACGACCATTTAGTTTTTTTTAAATGTGCATATAATTTTTAATATGGAGGATTCCAAATTACATGCGCTATTCGAATAACATTAATATTTTAAATCTAATCCATCTCGTCTAAAATAGGACATTATTTGCAGAAATCGCATACTTAAACATCTGTTTCACGCCCGGAGCAGTTGTTATGGGCCCATAAGCTGCACATCAGGCATATAACTCAAAGTTCTCCTGCAGGATCATCGGAAAAAGGACCATTAAAAAAATGCATTTCTCGTTTTTATTTGCTTTTCCGCGGGTTACAAGAGGGCTTTTATCTTCGGAGAAAGTAGTGTCATGAGACCCGAATAATTTTAATGTACAAGTTAATTTTGCGCATATTCTAGTTATAATTTCTAAAGATGACTTTGACTTTTATATTTTATTCGTAGATGTAGGTAGGCCACTTCGCAGTCGTGAAATGAGCTCCGGCGGCCGGTAATCGCCGCGAGGCAAAAACCGACCGCCGCGCTGAAACGACGACCTTCCCCGGCGAGTGCTTCGGGCCAAAAAAAATATCAGATAAATTAATAAAATAGCTTATGAAGTAAAATACCAAATCGTAGATAAATATAAATGCAAGTCATCGTCAGGAAATACGTAATATTTCCAAATTTAAATATCAGGGAAAATAATAGAGCAAAAGACTACCGTCGTTTACGATATTTGAAAGTGCAGCGTACCCGACACTAAAATTGCCAAATCATGGTAGGGCAAAAAATAGGAAAAACCAGTTACGAATAATGCTCATCGAAACACGGGTAAAATGTAATAATTGTAACGTACGCTCGTAAAATCTCGCAAGGCCTTCGACGATCGACGGATTAAAAATTAAGTTTCATAAATAATATAAATATTCAATATCACACATATAGTTTCGGGAAATGTCTTCGCAACAGGTTATAGAAAAATAAATAGTAAATTTGGGTCAAAAAAGTATCTTTTATTTTACTCATAATCGTCTCAATATCAGAATAAATTCATTTTTAATATCATCATATATCATATATTTCATTTTCATTTTTTTCATATAAAGAAAATAGAATAAAAAACCATAAAAGGAAAGGATTGGTCGAGATACATTTATAAGATATTAAAATCAGTTTCCATTATTATTTGGGAAAATTCATTAAATTCAGAATTCTTTACTAAGGAAAATAAAGCACACTTATTTATGTTACAAGTTAATTTTGCGCATATTCCAGCAAGATTTAATTTAAATTAACCGAATCCGCCGTCGCGTCCGCGCCATCTAGCGGCGAAACGCGGGCATTAGTAGCACAATGCAGGTTGAGCAAAACGATGTCAATCTTTGCTAAGTAACTCGCCGCGCCACCGCTAGAGGGCGTTCGAACGAGAATAATAATATATTATTTAGTAAGGGAAATGGTTCAAATAATTTAGCAATTCAATATCCATAAAAGGCCGTTCATCCCATAGGGATGGTCATCTTACCGTAGACTGGGTCACTAAGGGATTCTAAATACCCCCGTGCCTGAGATGGACTGAGCGAACCGACGCAAATCCCGACGCAGCCTACATACCCCTGCCCCAGAGAAATTCTAAACGGTGGAAGGACTCTGGCACTTGTTCATAGATCCGAAATAAATCTTCTTCTTCTTCCGGGCTGGCGCCCACTATATAAACAAATCTTTCCATATCGTCCGGAAGTATATTGGTAAAATAATAATATTGTAATCTATAAAATCAACTGATATATTAAAAATTATTCGGGTCTCATGACAGTAGATAAGGCTTATTCTTTTGCCAATTTTTTTTCGAAACTAGACTGTTTGCATCATGGTTATCCTCCGAAACTGGCCTAAATAATGTGGTGCTTGTTAGCTGATAATGTTTAGCTGACTTTAAATGTCCCTGTTTTTATTTTTAAACGCATTTACAGCTTAAACCATTCGCGCGGGACTCCACTTATTAAGTTTATTGTACCGATTCGGCGAAGATATAGCTAAAAAGAAAGAAAATCCCAGTTTGTTTGTTTTTGTTTCTAATCTTTAGTGTGAAATTTCACAATGGGCGGGGTTATTATCATACGACAATCTCCAACCCTATGAAGTGTTTATATGTATATGTGCCTGTAACATGTGTGTAAGTGTGTCTTGTTATTTCGTTAATTTTATCCCAACTGAAGATGATAACTCAGCCGGGAATCGAGCCCGTAACCTTACAGTGTAAGATCAGGCTTTCTAATCACTATGCCACCAGACCGTGTTAAAGAAGAGCGTTAAAAACAATTAAAGAAAAAGCGATGCTAATATGGATTACATTCTGAATTTGCATCACTTTGGGTATTTCGAATTACTAACATCGCATTTATAACCACGAGTAATATCATTAACTACTATATCTGGCCCCTACAGTAACTTTTACATACCAATGGAAACAAGACCCACACTTTGAAAAATTAGTTGGCTGCTCACCAAAAAGGTTTTCACAATCCAAATCGCTTCTCTACGGGGAACATGTTGAAACAGGCGCTGTCCGTGTGTCATAAAATGCTTGTAATGAGTATTCCGACCTAGTTACGTCGGTTTTTGGTAGATGTGTCATTATGAAAAGTAATTTATTTATTTATTTATTATAAAAGGTACACAAACAATACTTTAATATTACATGGCTATCGCTAAGATTTTTACTTTGTTTCTAATTAGAGTATAATATTATATGCGTACTTCGCATGCTTAATTTATAATTGCGTATGTGCCGTATCGCATGATTTACAAAATTATCAAAAATATCAAAATTATCAGTACTAAAATTAATATCCTTAAAAATTATCAAAACAAAAATTAAAATTTTTAGAATTAGGTTTACAGTGAATTCTGAAAAACAATTAAACAAATAAATAGTAAAAAATAGATCAAATATTGTCTGGGATATAACAATAAAAACATAAAAATTATCAAAACAAAAATTAAAAATTTTAGAAATAAGTTTACAGTGAATTCTGAAAAACTGTTAAACAATTAAATGGTAAAAAAATAGATCAAATATTGTCTGGAATAAAATAATAAAAACATAAAAATTATCAAAGCAAAAATTAAAAATTTTAGAAATAAGTTTACAGTGAATTCTGAAAAACAGTTAAACCATTAAATGGTAAAAAAAATAGATCAAATATTGCCTGGAATAAAATAATAAAAACATACGGTAAATTATCAATTTGTTTCATAATACGTTATTTATAATGGACTTAACTACTAATGGTCCCAGGTTGAATAATCAATGTTATCGGTTATATAGTGTTGTATAACCGGCATGTACGTGAGATAGGATTGTGGAAAGATTGATTTGTCTGCGAAGTGGGAAGGTAAAATGTTAAGTGCTGCCTCAGTCGCCTGGATGGTACGTTGAAATTTAACGCTTCTAATAAATCTGATGAGTCTATCCCGCCGTTAAGAAGTTTGTGCAGAAACATTAGACTTCCGCACTCTCTCCTCTTTCTAAGAATAAAAATCTTAAAATAATTTAAACGCTCTTCATAAGAGTAGAGTGATAGGCCGGGTTTATAGGTTACCATACGCATATACTTCCTCTGCACAGACTCTATCGCTTCCGAATGCACCGATACGTAATACGCCGATATTCCAAATTACCAGCAGTATTCCAAATACGCTGCACTATCGCATATTTCATCCGAGTCGCCCATCATCTCCGAGACGGGCGTATAAACCGCGAGATTATCCCTGGGAGATTTTAATTTGCAGCCTTTTATGTTCCGACTACTTTATGAATCGTGAATCAGGGGGGCCGCACGAGAGTTGGCCGCGCGCCAGCACCGGCTACAATGATGTGTTGTCCGGCCGTATGCTCTTTCTCCAGCGATATCTTCATTTCTTTGCTGTTGGTTCGTGTCGTTGCCGCTACCCGCCGTTCTTGGCATTGTTTCCCGTCCACCCGATGCGAAATTGAATATAGTTTTTTTTTCAGGCAGCGTGTAAATGTAAATGCTTCCTCTATCTATATCGCCGTACTCGTAATAGTGAATTATTGTCATACAGACGGGATTTTACTGCGGTGGATCGTGGAGAGCTCACGATTCGCTGTAATCTGCATCTAGGTTTTGATAGACTTTCTTTTATCTGCTTGCTAGAGGCAGATAGCCGTGGTTCCGCTTGCCGGAGGTAAAATAATAATTATAATATAATAATATGAAAACCAGCTCAGCAGTGACGTAGCCAGGATTCAACTTTTGAAGGGAGCGGAACATTTTGATAGATGGTGGAGCAGGGATTGACATCAGACAAATTACACAATTTTAATTGATGCATTTGGACAGCTGACGGTTCAGTGCAGCTTGTGACATATATGACCTGTTTGTCATTTTGGGTCGGTTTAACTCACGGTTTAACTCCCATCCGGTATCCTCCTCGAAAAGGGGCGAACCTGGAAGGGACTCGGTAAACCCTGCCTCGGCTGTGTCGTGGATAGGTGGGATCGGATCCTCTGGAGGAAGACCTCGGGCGCTACTGGGCGGTTTGCGCATCGTTCGGCTTTAGCCAACTGATTGTGCACTCCGGCGAATAACCGGGGAAGGGGGGTCTGGAAACGGCCTAATGCGTTTCCTAAGCAGCGGGGGTGGTTGTTGACTTTTTTCGCTAGGTTGGATGACCAATGGGCCACTTTAAAAAGTACTTGACACAAGGTCTATATCTACCCCTATTTCTTAAGAAACTACGTTTCCAGACTCCCATAGAGTGCACATTTTGCAGAGTGCACTGCCCTGGACTTGCTCTAGGGAATTCTTTCATTCAATTCACCACTTTAAAGAGGCTCCCGAATGGAAACTGTACCATGAATTGGACCAGTCACAAAACCTGGCGGATTAAACTGCACGGAATCATTACGCCCCAAATGTGGTTAGAGATTGAAGTATTTTTATAGATAAGGTTTTATTGGTGTCAGATCTATATTATTATGGAGTAGTCTTCCACGATCTTTCCGCATGCCGCCACATGTTCTATATTTTCATATCAGAGAGATAGTTTATGCGTGGCTGTGATTTCCTTATTATTACAACTGGCGTTGCATTAGAATTAGAACGCGCGCAGTAGCGACTTCTTGCTGATTTTAAATTATTTTAACCGCGCTGAATCGTTCGCATCGGTCTCTGAGGCGCTCGCAGTGGGCAGGGAAATATCAGCGACGTGTAAACGTCATCGTTGATTATTCACGATCGCCTTGGCGCCCTTCAAACAGTGTTGGGAGGTTTCACAATGAAAAAATCGCTGAAAGTGTTTATGACAATCACCAAAAATTAAGATTTTCGGAAAAAGTCACTAAAATATGTATAAGTAGAATAAATATTACCACATTTTTAGTTAGAAGTGATATCAGGGAGTAAACTTACTATTGTCTGAGGACCGCGCTTCCACATATCAAATATTTTTTCTCTATATAGTAGCAGAGCCATTCATCGGACACGCTAAACCCAGATAAAATTAACGTCAAACGTCGTTGCCGAATTTGCGTGTCTGGCAGTTGTATATCCACTGCATATCTGGAGCAGTCCGACTACCAAAGCCCCAAAAGCCGCCAGAATAAGAAGCACCCTACGATATTACAGTTTTTTCTGAACTACTGATGACGACTCAGACATTTCGTTTTGCACAAAAGTGTCTTAGAATCATGAGAATAATGGCGCTGACTTTTTTAACATCTCTAAAAAAAACTTATGAAAGTCGCAGAGGAAAACCAAAGAGTTTGAAAATCGATTGCAAATAAATGATCGCATTTATAGCCAATACCTATGTAGAACAGCGACGCATTGCATGTCGTTTCATCGAGGCGAAATTTGTGAATGTGATGATACCTTGTTTCAAGCAGATTTTTTTTTATTTATTACAAATTCTAATAGTTACGATACTGTAGATTATGCCATCGATCCGTCCCTGAGGACGGCGACCGCGTCGTACCGGCCCGTTGCGGCCGAGACGTCTGCCATGGTATGCGCCGCGCTCGCATTATCAACGGTAATTGTTTCTCCGGCCCAGGAAACGAATAGGCCGGCATTCGTGCCTCACCGCGGGCTGACTATTGTTTCCCTAATGTGACACAGCGCCGCGACTAACGCGCTTTCAATAGACGCTTAGTAAATGCATCACAACGCTTGCAGTCCATACCCCCGAGCGATCGCCGCTTCTTGGTTTTCCCGCCAATAAGCGATTTGAGACATTGCCTTCCGATCGCTTACTTGTTTCTCACGCCAATAAGCGATTTGAGAGGTTGCTTTCCGGTCGCTCTCTTGTTTCTCCCGCCAATAAGCGATTTGAGACGTTGCCATCCGATCGCTTACTTATTTCTCCTGCCAATAAGCGATTTGAGACGTTCCGATCGCTTTCCGCGGCCGTTCTGAAAGTTTTCACGTAATCAACTGGCGTAGTTGTGGTTGTAGTTCGGCCAGTAGACGGTTTTTGCTCTTTGGCCACTTTGCACTTCGATAACTTCGGTTTGTCTTATTCTATTATGTTATTTCTGTTTCGAAATCATTTATTTATTTATCTATTTCTCTCGTTTATTATTAGTTGTTGCTCGGATATTTTCGTGGGCGACGTCGCGTTATTTTTTAGTATAAAATCCTGTCCGGATTTTATCCATCACAGCTGTTTGCGTTCTAGTATAACAGCTAACGCAAATGCGTACGATCAACAACTGCAAACCATGACGGAATAGCTCGAGGTTGTGGAAAGGGGGAAGGGGTAGAGACCCCTTCCCACTGTCAAGCCGCAGGCGGTATAACTCTAAGAACTGTATTTTGCCGAAATTTCGCTAAGAAAATGTGAGAGATAGGACAAAACATTTAAAAGTGTAGGCATAAGAAATCGTATAGTCCATAATTTTACATAAGTCAAATTATGCCACTCCCCTCTACTATCTATCGAATCGCTGTAGAAGATTGAAATGTTTTGCTCGATTAAAAATTAGTGCCATTGTACTTAATAAATATACCGTGTTAAATCCTTTAATCGAGGACAATAAAATTTAAAGAACAATTTTTTAACTTTTAACTATGGTTACGGATCGTCGCATAATCTGCATCCTTTTCTAACTTTTTAAAATATGTCTTTTTTCCTTTCAATGTCATAAAAAACCGCACATGTCATTTATAATTACAAGCAACTAAATCGTGGTTTTCAGTGTACTAATTGAGGTTAGGTTTCTCTCCTTTGACCATTCGGATGATATTATTAAAAATATGCGTTCCACATTGGCTTTATGTCCTGGAATAGCATAAAGATTTTGAAATATTTTTATTAAGTTGTCTTTTAGTTCTATTTCCTTTGTTTTTTTTTACAATCAATAAAATAAAATAATAACGGAGCTGCCATGGAATTCACCGACCGGAGTCGGGCCCATCATGATACTATTTTTTTACACTTCTGGTGGGTGAGCAGTCGATTCCGGACTAACGACCGGCTGTGGTAGGTTTAGGACAGCTGTCTTGCCACATGTGAGCGTTCACCTTACCACCCATTCACTTCCCCTTCGAAGCCATTGAATTTGAGATGCGCAATTCGCGGTTTTAGATATTTTTTCTAGGAAAGAGTTGATTATTTTTCTGGAAAGACCAAGATCTTTAAAGAGGTGAAACAGAGATTTAGCTGGCAGGCCACGAGCGCCAACTTCCACCGCGTGAAGGTGAACAGTGTAGCCGTTTCGTCCGACCCCCATATACATTTTTTTTATTTTTTTTAGTTCCGGGTAATGGCATTTGCGAGATCATAGTATTAACTTAATTTGTACTCGTGGTCTTTTGGGATATTTGATTTCCATGGAACAGTTAATTCTACGATAATTAATTCAGTTAGAACAGTTAATTCTACCTACCGAGATAGAGAGTTTATTCTGGTCTAGATCTATTTCTCGTCTATATCTGTTTCTTTTCACTCATTATCTCGTCCTGGTCTGTGAACGCGCAAGACCGGCAGGTTGATTTTTAAAATTTAGCTAAAACTAAAAACGGTTATCGTTAGCTAAATCAGTGGGAAAGCGAAAGCAATAGAGAACGCTAAAGTTATATAATTCCCTCGCGGGACAATGTTCTGCAAACCGGGCTATTTCGGTAAACTAAGAGGGTAAACTAAGATGAATGACAACCCTTCCATTTTCCGCCTGCGCTTCTCAATTTTTATTTACATTTGAACAAAAATAACAGTTTTATTGATATTTTTTTTTGCTTGTTTCAGGTGAGCATCATCCCTTGCGGTTCTAGGACCTCTCACGGTATCGTAAAAATATCATTGTTATTTTTTATAGAAATAATCAGGTCGCGTAAAGCTAACAAAGATTTGTGGTTACGGACGTGGGTAAAACAGCCAAATCGTCAATAAAACAAAAACTAAAAACATCACTTTTATTTTACTAAAAACGTTACACTAATTCGAATATGTAACTTCCAGAGAGCGAATATATAACTTCAAATATATAACTTCCACGGAGCAAGTAGTATCGTCTATCTCATTGCTCGCTCCATTTTGTTTTTTTTTTTTTAGCCACAAGTAATGTTATTACAGACGACAGCACTTGAGATGCCGATAAGTCTATCACGATAAGTCGTTCTTTTCTGGTTCATGAAAAAAACCGCGGTAGAATTTAATGTCGCATCGCGTTGACGTATCGTATCGCTATCAGAATTCCCCAGCTGATCCAAGAACTGAAAAGCGATTCCGCAATACTGAAATCAAATACAAAAACAAACAGAGATTTAGCTGGCAGGCCAGGAGCGCCAACTTCCACCGCGTGAAGGTAAACAGTGAAGCCGTTCCGGGTGATGGCATTTGCGAGATCATGGTATTAATTTAATTTGTACTCGTGGTCTTTTGGGATATTTGATTCCCATGGAACAGCTAATTCTACGATAATTAATTCAGTTAGAACAGTTAATTCTACCTACCGAGATTTTATTTTATTTTATTTGGTACCCAAACAGAATATTGACAACACATACAGTGACATATATATACTACAGTTACATGACTACATCAATATCCTTTTTATATGAGTACACAATTAGCACAATTCATGAACAATGGTTGAATTTAAAAAAAAATATGTATAAAAAAAGAAAAAAAAAATACCAGAATTACAGTATTTTAAAGAGGATCGCTTTGAAGGAGAATAAACTATCATGAAATATATCGATGCGATTGTCAAGATGAAATTTGTTATACATATATGTGGGATTACGTTATTAACTCCGGTATAGTTTTTTGCTAAAGGTGTTTTAAATAAGTCTGGGTATCGAAGACTTCTTTTAGTAATGTTAAATTGTATTTTTTCTATACAAGAGGTATCGATTTTATTATTTAAAATTTTGTACAGGAACACTAAATCTGCAAGCTGCCGGCGTTTTTCTAATGTGACAAATTTAAAAGCAGTCAGTCTTTCCTCGTAGCCAGTCAGATGATTCTTAAGGCCGCATTTAAATGATAGCATTCTCAGAAATTTCCTTTGAATGGATTCGACTCTATCGGAGTACGTTTTAAAATATGGGTTCCATATCGAGGACCCAAATTCAAGATGAGAGCGCACTAGTGAGTTATAAAGCAGGATCATGCTGTTGTGATTTTTGAAATTCTTAGTGATCCGCATGATCAACCCCAGCATCCTATTTGCTTTCTTGACTATGTTCTCAATGTGTATCTTGAAATTTAGGTTTGAGTCAAATGTTATTCCTAGGTCACGGATGCTAGATACATTGCTTAGGTTGTGACCATTTATAGAATAGTCGTATTTAACGTGACCCCTGTTCCTACAAAAGGACATCGAGTGACATTTACCTATGTTGAGAGCCATTTTGTTTTCAGAACACCAAGTGAATCGCGAATCAATGTCGTTTTGTATTTTATGGCAGTCAGATATATTCATAATTTGATTATAAATTTTAACATCGTCCGCATACATTAAGAAATTACATTTTATTCTATTGGAAAGATCATTTATGAAAATTAAAAATAAGAGGGGTCCTAAGTTGGAACCTTGTGGGACACCCGATGTTACGTCGAATACCGAAGACTCGAATCCCTTGATGACAACTATCTGGCTACGGTTCATAATATATGACTTTAGCCATCGCAGTAAGTCCCCATGTATTCCATTATCCTTAAGTTTTCGAATGAGGATGGAGTGATCAACTTTATCAAAGGCCTTTTGGAAGTCAGTATATATAACATCTACTTGTGTTCGTTTATCTAGTGAAGTACTAATATAATCTACATACTCAATAAGGTTTGTGCTAACAGATTTTTTTGGAAAAAATCCATTTTGCTGTGGACATAAGACATGTCTAACATGGTTAAAAACTTGGTTGTAAACGAGTGATTCTAAAACTTTGCCGAACGTAGATAATAAACTAATTGGCCTATAATTACTGATTTCAGTTTTGTCGCCAGATTTGTGCAATGCTATAATGTTGGAAATTTTCCAAAGTTCTGGAAAAACGCCAGCAGTGATAGACTTAACATAGATAAATTGTAATAGAGTAGAAAGTTCGTTAGCACATCTTTGTATGAAATAAGGAGGTATGCAGTCCGGCCCCGGACCTTTGCTTACGTCTAAATTTTTTAAATTATAAAAAATATCGCCTACATCAATTTTTACCGTATTTAGGCAGTAATTACTACTTTGGGACTGCTCAGGGGAACAAACATAATCAGAACAAACATAACATAGAGAGTCTATTCTCGTCTAGATCTATTTCTCGTCTATATCTGTTTCTTTTCACTCATTATCTCGTCATGGTTTGTGAGCGCGCAAGACCGGCAGGTTGATTTTTAAAATTTAGCTAAAACTAAAAACGGTTATCGTTCGCTAAATCAGTGGGAAAGCGAAAGCAATAGAGAACGCTAAAGTTATATAATTCCCTCGCGGGACATTGTTCTGCAAACCGGGCTATTTCGGTAAACTAAGAGGGTAAACTAAGATAAATGACAACCCTTCCATTTTCCGCCCTTGAACAAAAATAACAGTTTTATTGATGTTTCTTTTGCTTGTTTTTGTTATATACAAACCTTACGCATCATTTTCCGAAGCTGCTGCGGCCACTGTAAAAAGCTTTGTTTATGCTCGCATATCCGCATCCCTCTTGTCGTGTATTTTTGCACACTTTCAAACAATCAATTTAGGCCGGCGTGAAATAAAATGTTTGAGAAACGGGGTCACGTGCCGCTTGCAGGAATCTGTGATATGACGTGCATGTTTCAGCGCTCATAAATTACCAAATGCCCCAATGAAAGATGGAGCGGAGCCGTAGAATGAACAGTGCGCTGTTCGCCTGGCTGCGCAAATTTATTCTTGGATCGTCGCGATTTTATTGCGGATGCCGATCGCAACTAAATTTAGCGAAGTGCGCTCACGCCGACAATGCTATGGAATCATCGATCAATATAATTGGGACCCGGATTTGGACTGAGGCAAGAATTACCAGAAGAAATTTCGGACTGCATCATTTATATCTCTGTTTAGAAACAAGTTGGCTACGGAGAGAAATTCATTAATTTGATGATAGCATTGATTATATAGGGTATTAGGTTGCTGAAATCCATAGTACGATTTAGCAACCTCTTTGTAAATGATTTTTTAAAAAATATAAAAGCCTTTGATTTAAAAAATCGATTTGTCATCATATTATTATTTTATACCGAATAGGCGTGTTCAGAACGCCATATACAGTGCACCGCCATACTGTTATACCACGAAAACCGCAATATTGAACATAATAATAGAAGATTAATCCATTTTCGGAACTAACAGCGCCGTCTACACTGCGATTCGTAGTAAAAACCTGGTTGCTAAATTGTAGGAGAGCGATGAGCAATCTAATACGCTATTTCACATGAAACTTTTGACCTATTCTATACAACCGTATTATCAACCTTTTTTAGATCGCGACCCCAAGAAAAAATAAAACCCTTATCCGCCCCCCCGCCCATCCTCCCCCCTTAGACTGTGAGTTAGCTCCCTCTTGATCCTCCTCCTCCCCTTAGTCTTTCAAAAGCAAAAACAAAAGCAAAAACCACATTCATTTTAACGTTTCTTTTTATTTTCTAAGTTGTACCTAACTGTTACCATCTTAGATAAACATAAAGTTTTGTAAAAGCAATAGCAAAACAAATAATAAATATGTTTCTCCTCCGAAGCTGTAAATGTTGGCATAATAAAGATTTTGTAATTTTCTTTTTGACAGCCTGCGACCCCCGGGGCCTTGTCGTGACCTCCCAGAGGGTCGCGACCCACCGGTAAAAACCACTGCTATATAGCTATACACGATTGATATAACATTTATAATTGAAGCATTCGTAGTTACATGTTTTATTTTGGTTTATGTGTTGTTTTGGCGCTTCTGCGTATTACTATCTCTTAACGGATACTGTTATGCAATACGCTGTGCGAGATAATTATACAGTACCTACACTTCGCTAGGCTATAGCGAAACTACTTACAATGTGTTCAAACACCCTTTTATCAGTGCCCAGCCACCTTTTGACATACACAGCCCAGTCCTTCTACTCGCGTAGATTAAGGGATAAATCCCCCTATAAACGCTGCTAAATCCTCAGTGTTGTTTTTCGCCAAGGCAGCCGTCCGCCTAAGATCGCTTATTTGGTCGGCGTCGCCGTCCCTCGCCGGCCGGTGAGTGCTGAATATTCATGAGGCGGATAATTGCTTACATAGGTTTGCAGCGGGCAGCGTTTTCCATTTTTCCACGTCTCGAGCGAGATAAAGAGCGCTTTCAGCCCTTTCTACTATCCACTCCGCCCGGCGCCACACGGCGTTCCCACTTAAAAATCTGAAGTTTCTTATATCCTCCGTTTAGGGTGTAAATTCTCATAAAATGATGAAAATTAAGGAGAATTACAGGATGTGTTTTATGTTCCAGGCCGATTTTGTTTGGACGCCATTTTCTATTTGTCTGCCATTTAGTCAGTTCATGTTTAACAGTCGTGGGAGTGGTCAATAACTATTAAAGGGTTACGGGGAATAATTGAGCAATATCAAGTTTCATATCAATTCCATTTTTAAATTTCTAACTTCAAAATGACATTTAGTTAGGATTTGAGCAAGCAAAATGTATTTGTCTGTATTTGTTTAAAAAAAATACGTTTTACTTAAATTACACACAAAAAAGCGAAAACTATAATATGAGAATAATATAATAATGAGAATATTTGAGTTTCTAAAATAAAAATACATTTTACTTAAATTATACTTCAGAAAAATGCGAAAACGTGGAAAGGTCATCGACTTTGATCAGTGCTTCCCATCACAGTTCCTTCTCAGCGACAACCGGAGGGTCATATACATATATACCTCACCTCTGAACCTGACAGGAAATTATGATGAAGGTCCACCGTCACCACGTGAACCTTAATCGTTCTTTCCTGTCACACGTTTTTTTCTCCCTTCATTTTAGGGCAGTCTATGATCTTTCTTTCGAATATCGATTCATGCTTCGGTTCATTTGGAAACAAGCCACAAGATGGCATTAATTAGTATGTAATTAAAAAAAAGGCCATCCCCCGTAACTCTTCTCAATTTATTATGGAGACCCTAACGCTGAAACAACATGTTGATGTTATTATACGTTGAAATAATTGTTCAGTTGTGAATCCGCGAGGAAAGCGGAAAGAAAACCTAACATGTTTTTTTGGCGACATGAGCGACGAGGCACATTTCGACTTTGCTGACTTTGTTAATAAACAAAATATCTGCAATTGGGGGTACTGAAAATCCTCAATCGATACACCAACGGCCATTACATCCTCGTAGAGTGACTGTATAGTGCGCCATTTGGGCCAGCGAATATATTTCTTTGAGGATGTTAAAGGCGATGCTGCAACGGTTACTGGTAATCGCTATCCCGACATGTTGGAAAACTTTCCTGTACCTGAATTAGGGGAGCTAATGGGCACAGTGCAGTTAGGCTATTATAACCCATATGCTAGGGTTACTTATGTGCCCGACTCACAGGTCAGCACTCATGCGGTAGCCTCCACGAAGAAGTGCGAGCCCGGGTAGGATTCTGTGTCTGCGGGCCAAATCCCCTGGGAATCGTCCTTCGGGCGCTTCTGGACGGTTTGCGTACCGTGCAGCGTCAGCCAATCGACTGTGCATTCCGATCTATAACCGGGGGAGTCAGAAAACGGCTTTGTTTGCTATAGAGCGGGGGTGGATATTTACCTTACGGCAACCGCTCTTGAAACGACTAATCGACTACACGACACCCGGTGAACAGCCGGGCAAAGGACGCTGTGGTCCGCAATAGATTCGGTAGACACCGAATCACCGCTACCTATAATAAGGGAAAGGACCGCGTAAGCGACCTCGAACCCGTGACCAGTCGGGAGGCCGGAGAAATCTACCCGTAACTGGAAGTAAGGGCGCGAGGTCGACTCGTTTGTTTAATCCCGGTGTCTCGAGGTAAGGCGTTGGCTTCATAGTCTAGTAAAATTTTCTGAAAAACGAATTTTTAGAAGCAAATCATGTATCTTTTGGGCAACCGGTTTTGTCTCCCTATTTCAACCATGCTGAATCCGAAAATGCCGGTTGCCCAAGCGAAATCTTGACCGGAAGTGAGATATCCAAGATGGCGGTCAATATGGCGTCAAAACCCGAAATCGGCGCTGTAAAGCCCCCTTTTGTTTGACACAGGAACGAGTCCAAAATGTCGACATGTATGTGTTTGAGCATGGGGAATTTAAAAATACCCTGTAAAAAACATTGTTCCGATATTTCAAGATAGCGGCCAAGGTGGCGCAAGCACCATGTTGCCCTATTTTGTCGTACAAACGAGCGTGACGAGTCTCAATATATGTTTTTAAACATGAGGATTTCAAAAAATAACTTTAAAACAACGTTGAGTTAAACTTTGATTCAAATCTTTTCGAAAATGGAACAAACAAGCGACTTTTTGGCAACAACAACTTACAGAAACTAAAAAAAGATTATTGTGTGTCTCCAGACTTAAGACAGGTAAGTTTGCAGCGAGTACAGAGTTTTATGCAAGGGACGTTTCTTATCTGCGAGTAACAAAACTCTTTACAGGGGCAAAGAACCTTTAGAAGGGGGCTTCATAGCGCCGATTTCTGATATCAGCGCCATATTGGCGGCTATATTATATATCTCGCTTCCGGTTGGTATTTCGCTTTGGCAACCGGCATTTTCAGTTTCAGCAGGGTCGAAATAAAAGTTACATGATTTGCTTCTAAAAGTAAAAAGGAAAACTCTCTTTCGATATTTTGACTAGACTATCATCCGGGCGAGTGGCGTAACTAGGCGGTGGGCTGTTTCGTCTCTAAGTCTTCTACGCTTACCTCACGGGAGAAAGAACGATCAATATCGTTAAAACTTCCTAAGGTGACGGGTTCGCCCGTTGTAGTCGATACCTCTAAGTGCACCTGATTTGGATCAATTAAGCCTACAAAACACGCGGTTCTAACAGGACGATGCCTCACCACACACAGCTCGTGATACGGTGCAAATTTTATGAGGAACTTTTCCCGGCTAAATAATATCAGAAAGTGGTGACATCGACTGGCCCCCACGCTCCCCTTTTTTGTCGGCCTCCGATATTCAAAGAGAAACGTTTACACTTACAAACCAACCACATTCACACGGGCCCTGTGGCATAGTGGTTAGGTCGCCTGATCTTACATTGTTAGGTCCCGGGTTCGATTCCCGGCTGGGTCACCATTTTCCGTTGGGATCAAATTAACGAAATTACATTTTCAATTATGTCGATCGAATGCAATAACAAGACACACACTAACACACATGTTACACGCACACATACATATAAACACGCCATAGTAGGTTGGTTGTAAGAAATTGTCATATGACAATAAACCCACCCATTGTGAAATTTCACAATAAAGAGTAGAAACAAACAAACAAACATTCCCGATGCTTAAGAGCAACATTCTAAAAGACATTTCTGAAATAACACCAGATGTCTTCAAGAATGTAATAATACCTAGTATGTTTACATAAATACTCACGAATGTGCATACGTCTAACTAAACGCTTTTCAATTTGTTCAATTCGGTCGACGTGCGCAGCATAAATAGGACTACATTAAACTTGTTAATGTAAACTTCAGCGTCACCTACGTCTCGGTGTAACAGCCAGACGGAAATCAAACATAGTAAGCTATTCTGTATCTGATCGGCTGCTCAGCTCGGGCGAGAGTTCGAGCCGCTCGCAGAGTGACGGCCGTACGGGAAGGGGTAATGACAGGCGTCCAATTAATTCGAACCGTGCTTCCCGGCGACAATAGCATGTAAGACAGGCAGTGTCGTTGACGAGCAGTCACATTGCAATTGTTGCCACAAAGGCGGACAAGTTTGATCGCATTCATGTAAACTACATACGCACGACCGGCGTGCAATGCGCGTAAGGCCGTAACTTTACAGCTGCTGGAAATGTGACACTTTCTAAATTAGAAAGGCCGCAGCACTAAATGAGCTTTCTCCCGGCGAAACAGGCATATATAAAATACTGCATCAGCGAACGCAGAGGTCGAGAGGCAAAGATAGAATCGCGAGATTGGAGCCAGGCAGTAAGATGATTTGGTGACGTAGATTCTAGATGCGCAAAGCGTGGAAGTAAACACTAGACTTTGTCAAATGTATATCGGAAATCGTTCAATAAAATAGGAAGTGACGAAGTTGACTCACGGTTGACATACAGACAGCACATCTACACCCTAGTTGATAATTCTTACAAATTGCTAGGTTTTGTAATGAGGAGCATGAGACAGTTCAACAACACATTTGTCATGCGCCTCCTATTCAATTCCCTAATCGGAGCAGATTAGAAGTAAACGCAGCAATATGAAGTCCTTACGAAAATAGCTACATATCCAGCCTGGAGAGTATACAGATTGGAGATGGAGAGTATACAGCCTGGAGAGTATACATTCTGAGGTTCCTGTACTTTAAACAGCATGGATATTATCCCTTTCTATATCCTACGGCATTTATTCTGGGGATGCTTGGGTACAACTCACTAAGCGTAAGAAGAGATTGGCTGTCAATCTGCCACATATATAAACTGCTTAGGGGATTCGTTGATAATCCGACCATCCTTAGAAGAATCTGTCTGTTTGCCAATTACTACCCCGTTCGCGTTACCGCGAGCTAGAACTAACATCGTTCATCACTGCTTTACGGTGCGGACGCTTCGTACCCTGAATGCACTATGTTCGGCTCAGCCAGAATTGGATATTTGGACGGTGAACTTAGCACAACTGCAATGTACGGTAATGGCATTTCTTAGCAATCAAGTAATTAGATAATAGTATGTAGTATTAAAATTGTTAAAAAGTAGTAACTAGTATAATAAGAAAGGTTAGATAATCATTAGATATATGTAAGTATAGTTGTTTAATTTACGCTCTAACGTATTTCTCAGTCTCGTTTGCTATAGTCTAGAATAATAGTCTATATCTTGGAATAATAATGATTGTAATAGTAATGGAGTAAAGGAATAAAAATATTAATAATAGTAGAATTATAATAATAGCCTATAGTAGAATAATAGTTATAATCTAGAATAATAGCCTAGAAAAATAATCAACCATTTGGAATCATCTGTAAGGTTAATTATGTTTTGGGAAATAAATAAATAAAAAAAGTGTTGGCCTAATCATACAAATTTATTTTATCACCTCCATTCGTTGCAATATGGGTCTGCCTTAACTGTATGCGCAGGTTGAATATTCAGTATAAAATAAACTACATACTTTTTATTGATATTGCTAGAAACTAGAAAGAATAGCATTTTTTTAATGATATCTAAGTTTTAAAAAAGATGTTAAAATCGAGCTGCATGTACGGAGAAGAAGTAGGGCAAAAATGTGGTTTTATGATTTTGAAATACGTAATTATTCTGACAAACGAAGTGGGAGGCCATGACTTCCTAGAAGCCTTGTTGAGGTAGGAGGAAGATGTACTATTGTGTAGGACATTATGTAGTATTGAAAGGATGTGCCATTTTCCCCCTGACACGCATCCGAAGCCATTGCAATTTTACCCGGTACTCCAAAACAATGTCATATAGTTGGAGAGCCAGCGACTAAAAAGAACAAGAGTTTTGTAAAACTGATTACTTTCAGATCAGAAAGAATTTTGACCCTAGAATGCCGGAATAGTCAGCAGGCCAGACTTCGGAACACTTGGCTCTGGCGTACTAGAAAAGATGTAATTTTAAATAGTAGGTACCCACCCCCAAACTGTTTTGCAAACACTGAAAATTCATCAGTAGACAGTTGATGCAATAAAGAACTCGAAACAAATGATCATACTGCTTAACCATAAAACGCGGGGCGTCAGCATTACTCCATACATGTCACAATAATGAAGTCCCTGCAAATACGCCGGTACGTATTTGTCGGTAACTAATACGCATCGGTCTAATTTGCCGCGCAATATAATAGACTTCATTTTTATGATATATATGGGTAATGCTGGCGCCACGCATTATATTGTTAAGCAGTCAGATCATTTGTTTCGAGTTCTGTATTGCATCCACTATCTGCTAATGAATGTTCACCTTACCAAAACACTTTGGGGGTACTAATAAAAATTATACCTTTCCTAGCCAGCGCCAGGTGTCCCAGAGTCTGGCCTGCTAACTACCCCAGTATTTTATGCCCAAAATACTGTCTGATCTGAAAGTATCAGCTTTTACAAAACTCTTGCACTTTTTTGTCGCTGTCTCTTGGCCTAATACTTCCGTAGATTGAATATTTACCGTATGCAAACATGCTAGGGGGGGGGGGGGGGGGTCTTATCTAGTGTATACGGCGATTGGTCGAAGGCATTCGTTGAGTTTTTAGTCAAAAATTCTGCTGACTACCCCAGTATTCTATGGCCAAAATACTGTCTGATCTGAAAGTATCAGATTTTACAAAACTCTTGCACTTTTTTGTCGCTGCCTCTTGGCCTAATACTTCCGCAGAGGGGGAGATGTGGAATTCCACAAATCGTTCATATTCAGGCGAACGTTTCATCATAGTCCCCGCATAAAAATACGCTCCAAAAATATGGTTTGTTTACTGTTTTGCCCCTCTGCTGCTGAGGAGGAAATTTGGAGTGGACAACACTCGATAGTCAAGGAAAACAGTCAACATGATTTTCGAGCGACTGGGATATGATTTTTTTTCGGATTCGGCTTGTGGCTGGTTTGAATGTCAAACTCATACACCCTTATTGGTATGATGCGTTCAGAAATGTAGGGTCCGAATTGCCTCGTTCGAATACGTCTTTATGTTTGCGGTTACCTTTTCCACCAAAAACGCTGAGCACACTTGAGGTCGACCAATCTAACCAACAACTGTAAACAAACTGGTTGACAGATCGCGCCAATTAAATTAAATACATTACTAGCAACATTTTTTTTTGCTTAGCTTTTATGTAGCGTTTTCAAATGAAGAATTATCGGTATTTATTTGACAGTAGGATGTATATCATAGTACCACACGAATACCTGCGACTACGCGGTCCCATGAGCATACGCCAACCTTTTGAATTGCCAGCGCATTGAATTCACCATAAATCAACATTTGTTTTTGTCTAAATCGTATTCCTAATCGGGAACTAGAAAACGAAAAAAAAA
Organism: Micropterix aruncella; assembly: GCA_944548615.1. Taxonomy (NCBI): domain Eukaryota; kingdom Metazoa; phylum Arthropoda; class Insecta; order Lepidoptera; family Micropterigidae; genus Micropterix; species Micropterix aruncella. The sequence goes on along the minus strand of OX155955.1, from coordinate 29,597,005 downwards.
TATCTATGTGTATCGGTCTGTGTTGTGGCTATGATAATTTAAGATGGTTTGAGATGTTATATTCGAAGACAGGAATAGCTGAGTACATTTAGAGTTGCATACACAAAATCGGTGTCGAGGGCTAATACACAAACGAATTCATCCCACGAACTCATCCCAGAGCCTGCGTCTTGAAACGTTTTTTTTAATAAATAATACTTTACGTTCTAGTACCTATTCTCTTCTCTCTTCTCTATTTTCAGCATCTGAAATTTTGAACCATATCTGCAAATTTCATCAAAGACATGAGTAATGTATGTCTATGCCAACTTACATTAGAAACATTAAACAAACTGCTGGGGCTGCATTTCGGAAGCGGCATATCTCAGATCTCTTTTTACACGAGAGAGAATCAGCAAAATTCAGTTCGACATTGTGCATAAATTGTATTTTTCTTATAAAACCAGTGTAATATTCATTAAGTTGTGTTTTTTTAATAATTCAATAACGTTATTCTATTCTACAACGGTGCCACGACATACGAACTTATTGCCGAACATCCACGCATTGCAGCGTTTACGCGTGACGTCACATCCGCAAAATGTGCCTGTTATTTTGGAAACGCGCTAACTTGCGTGTTGCACGCATTTCCTGGCGTTTATTTGCTCAGAGATAATAGACTGTAGACAAGGTTTGTTGCTGCGTACGCTGCGCCCAGTGGCCGCTTTCCTTAATTTGTTATCAACGGAAATGGGTTAGATTAGATTGGATTTTGAGATTTAAATTTTCATATTTTGCTAACATCTCAATAAAATTCGGTATCTTTATATTAGTGGCTCTTTTGTGTCAAGCTTTAACAGGTTTAAAGAAAATCCTTTTTTTGAAATTAGTCATCGGGCGACTTGCACCAATGCCGAGTGAGAAAGATAATCACTGCTAACCACTGCACATGGTTTAATCAAAAATGTGTTTGCATTACACGAGCTAAGCTAACGTCGATTAAGGGAAGGATCTGTAAACCCGAAAACATCAATTCGTAGTATCATGTTGGCAACGACATAACGAATTGTTTATGTTTAAGGTTATATAGGTATTGGTAGATAATGGTCTAAACTGTATTTTGATTAAAGTCTAGTTTTACAAAACTCTTAAAACCTATGCGATTTACGTAGTAAAAGTCAGTTAAAAATGTTCAAACATGCTTGTACTGGTATCACTTTTTCACCCGTTAACATTTCTCGTCAAACGTAACTCATGGAAACTTTTCAGTGTACATTCAATAAAATTCAGCAGTTTTTTTCGGTTTTATTTTTTTGTTAACTTTACCGAAAAACTAATGAAATTTTAAAGGTTTATAACGAGACAATATAAATACGTAATAAAGCACCGTCACTCATACCTATATACAATACTTCTTTTCAAATATACTGTATCCCTAAAATCCATTGACCTTCAAAATATATATTATTTTTATTCTTGCACTTCTTTTTGTTATTTTTTCTCTCCATTTCTTTTTTTTATCGTCGTCTATTATATTATTGTCTGTCTGAAGACATTTTGGCAAACGTTCCCGTCTAATTGTAAATAATATTATGTATATACATAGCTCTATATCCATTTAAAGTAAATAAATAAATTGTTTCGAATAAAATATGAAATATATTGGAAAGTTGACAGCTACTATTAAAAGCGTCAAACTTTGATTATTATGTTGTTATAGAAAGAGAAAGAGGTGTAATTTTATATTTACGACAATGTCAATTTTAATTATATATGTCAGTGGAACATACGTATCCGTATGTAGCTTCAATTTAAATACCCCGATTAATTTGGACCTAATGATTCAATATCGACTGTTGCAGTTAGCAGAATATCATTGAATAAAACTCATATTTTTGTTATCCTCGTTTAGAAGAGGTATATTATTATTATCTGTCGATCTAAATACTATTTATACATTCGATTAAAATATTCCTTATATATGATTCATTATGAGAACGCGTTTACATTTCCAATCCATAGCCGCCCATAAGAATGTATTTTTAGAATATTTAAGAAGTGTCCCTGAATCTGCACCTAACATATGCATATGGAGCCCACATTTCTTCGTATACAAAGACCGGGTTGAAAGAATACAAAAGTTATTCGCGTGACTCTTAAATTACCGAGAACATCTGGGTCTTAAACCTTACTAGGATAGGTTTATTTTAATTTAGATCTCCTGCACACGTAGCATGGCTCTCTTGCACACTATAATGAATGGTCAACTGAACTTCTCGGAGTTATTATGTCGATTGTCATTATAGGTACCATCACTCCAAACGAGCCGACCTCGTGTGTTTCATGTGCAACACACATGCTACACAAGCCATGGCAAAAAATCTGTCATTAACCGCATTATTTATGTCAAAACTAAACATTCAACAAAGCAAATTTTAGAATCACTTGACACATCTCAAAACCCCATAGCCGTTTTTTGCGATCTATCGAAGGCCTTCGACTGTGTGAATCACCAGATTCTTCTAGATAAACTAGAGAGGTATGGTATCCGCGGTAGAGCTCATAGCCTGATCACATCATATCTAAATAGGAGATACCAAATTGTGGAAATAAACAATGCTAAGTCATTGCCAAAATTAATTGCACGCGGGGTACCTCAGGGCTCTATACTTGGACCACTACTATTTATTATTTTTATTAATGATATCGATAGGACAATTACGCCGCCAGTAAAGACGCTTCTATACGCCGATGACACCAGCTTCTTTTTTGAAAATAAAAACACCCAGGTCTTGGAAAAGCTGATAAACGAGCAGCTTCTTGTGGCTAACACTTGGTTTGAAAAAAATCAACTTTTCATAAACCCATCAAAAACGGTAGCGATGAAATTTTCAACTACTAAAAAGAATGACAAAAATATAACGATTAAAATGGAATCAGAAAATATAAATATTGTCAGAAATACTAAATTCTTAGGGATCACTTTAGATGAAAATTTAAACTGGAATCAACATATCAATAATTTGTGTGCAACTTTGTCATCGGCAGTCTATGCTATAAGAAAGGTGAAATTTCTGGCTGGCGAACGTGCAGCGATCAGTGTGTATCACTCCTGCTTCCATTCAAAGATGTCTTATGCGATACTACTATGGGGTAATGCAACCGATACCCATCGCGTTTTTGTGCTACAAAAGCAAGCCGTTAGGACAATTTTTGGTGTAAGCAGAGAAACACATTGCGCCCCTTTTTTTATTAAAGCTGGTATCCTTACCATGTCGTCCATGTACATATATCAGTGCCTTTTATACGCCAAAGAGAATGTTTTAAATTGCGAGCTTCACTCCACTCGGCATAGCCATAATACGCGACATAAAAACAATGTGTTATTGCCTAAAGTACGCTTGACTAAATATCAAAAAACATTTTTATATATTAGTTTTAAATTGTTCAATGCTTTGCCATCATCGACGAAAAGACTTGAGATGGCAGCATATAAAATCTGCTTGAAAAATCAGTTAGTCAAACATGCCCTTTACAAACTGGACGACTTTTATGATATTGCGTCCACAATTGCTTGATTATAAATAACCATATTATGACTATACTTTCGAACTAAGTTTTAGATTTTATTGACATTGTTTTTAATTACGCATGTTTCAGTTTTTTTTTTTTTTATGGTATTGATTATTATTTGTTTGATTATTGATTATTTTGTAAATTTGACTATTTTTAAGTAATCACCTCTGATTACAATTATTTTTTTTCCTTTTAATTAATCAAAGCGGTTTTATCATCCAGTAAATTATGATTGTAAAATTTGACATGTTCCTCAGTATTGTGAAATGCTTTTATGGAATGAATAAATGATGATGATGATGATGATGATGATGATGATTCAGTTACACTAGGGTTGTCGACTACAGCGGGCGAGCCCGTCACCTCAGGAAGTTTTAACGATTGGTCGTTCTCCCTGGAGTGAGCGCAGAAGACTTGGACAAAACAGTCCACCGTCAACGCCTTAACTGCGAGATAGCCAGGAGTGTTACCCAGCGGGCTTACACTCACGCCCTTACTTCCAATTGCGACCAGATTACTCCAGTCTCTCGATTGGTTACGAGTTAGAGGTCGCTTGCGCGGTCCTCTCCCTTACGAAGTGGTGAAACGGTGTATACCGAATCTATCGCGGACCACGGCATCCTTTGCCCGGCTGTTCACCCAGGATCGGGTAGCCAATGGTCATTTCAAGAGCAGTCGCCGTAAGGTCCGCAACCACCCCCGCTCTATAGGAAACAGTACTGCTTCCAGACTCCCCCGACTGTTAGTCAGAGTGCGCAATCGATTGGCTTATGCCGCACGGAGCGCAGACCGTCCAGGAGCGCCAGAAGGTTGATTCCTTGGGGAAACTAACCATAAGGCTAGTAGAGTCCTACCCAGGCTCGCACTTCATGCGTGGAGGCCGTCGGATGGATGTTGTCCCGTGAGTGTAACCAACCCTGAACAGAATGGGTCTTCGTGGCCAACTCAGCAAGGGCCCTTTAGCTCCCCAGTTACACTGATACATTGATACACTTCAGTTACACTGAAATATTTAATGCAAATGTCAATTCATTAGGGGCATACTCTTCACTCTACGTTTGCCTAACGAATAGCTTTCACGCGAATACAGACCCACAAAAACTCTAATTGGCAAATAAATTTTAATTTTATCTATTAGTACTTATATGTTTATTGTTTGTATTTATGTTTCTATGTCATTGGTTGAGATTTATTTAAACATCTGCTTTTTATCCCTCATTCATTTTCCATTCAAATTATTTAATCGATGAAAATTTTAACGGTCAATCGAATAAAACAAATATTTACTAGACGGGCGTATATTTACCAAGTAAATGAATTAAATGATGTAGCAGGACAAGCCTCGGAATCCGCCTAATTCAAAGCAACACCCTTATGCTGCGCATTTAGTGAGGCTTTGATCTGGACTTCGCGGTCACTTTTCGCTCAATGCAAGAACTCGGGCGGTGTTTGCTGGCAGCTTTGGTGCAGTCACTGGCCGCAAACGCAGTCGTTTCGCTGCGCGGTTGCGGTTTCGGTCCTCTTCGATGTCCTTATAGAGAAGGAAATTAAATTCCTTCTCGGTTCAATGGTACTTCGGTTCAATGGAACTCATAGGCTGAAGCTATATAAAAGCTGTTATAGCTAGAATGATAATAAATAAGAATAAATCGCCATTGAAAAGTCCACCCTGGGATAATCTCCGTATAATAGATAAATCCCTTTTCTACGAAGGGTGTTTCTGCGCATAAAACTGAACAAAAAAAAATTTGACAGGACGTGAAAAAAAAATGGATTATATAATATATATAATACAATTTTTAACAAATTAGTGCTTTATATAATAATCGATTTACTCAATATTTGCCGAATAAACTTTCTGAAGCGCTGCCTATTCTCCAAAAAATTTTCAGTAAGCTTTTCTTGAATATATAAATATTCAATTATTTGGTCCAAACTGCACTGAGAACAATATTGGATTTCTTATTACATTACCATTTTGTTATTACGGTTTTATACAGAATAATGATATTACAATCGTAATTTTGTTGAATTACCAGGAATTTTGTTGAAACTTCATTACTCGATTATATGTACAACATGTTCCTTACGGTTATTACGATAATAACAGTGTACTGTAGCTTCAACATGATTCATGTTCCGACCTACGACCATACGTATGAAATGACGTGCTGTCATGTTAGAAGCAAGAACTCGAGATCGCGACGTAATGAAATAAGACGTTTTGTTGGGCCGTCGTTTTATGAAAGAGACGACAATATTAAAATGTTGAAATAACATCTAGATTATTGCGAGCTACGTGAGTGCGGATACATATACAAATAATGCTGATTCATCCAGACATTAGTACTTAAATACATTCAAATATGTGTATTACTTCATTACGGCAGTATACATTCCCATTCTATACATATAATTGCTCAATACAGTGTATGGCATTATCATTACTGGAATGGTCCCACAACATGCCCCTGATATTGTGAATACCGTCACACCATTACTCGTTATATTAATTCATACGTATGATCCACGGTCCATGTTATATACGTAATCCTTTTTGACACATGCGTGTTTCCGTGTATTGCAGCGTTATATTTTTTGTCAGTGTGCGCATTCTTCCAGATAGTAGATCTAAACATTTTGTAGTTGTAAACTTTAGAACGATAACCTTTTCTTACTGCCATATATGTATATGCACTCAATTTCAAAATATTTGTTGGTTATTGTGCTCGTGCGTCTGCCAGATTAAAAAAAAAATAAACCAACAATTTATTGCCTGGTTTTTCTAGTTTTCCAAAACCGGATAGATGCAAAAAAACCGGATTATCCGGTAGTAAGGGGTAGCGAACGGTTTCGTGCACCTTGGGCCGTAAGATCCATTTTGTTCTCAGATCGGCTCAACTCACGATTTAGCTCCTATTCAGAAGCCTCCACGTGCGGAAGGCTACCCCGCGTAAGTCTCTCGCGTCTTAGGCCTCACGGCTGGTGGACCGGTTTCTCCTGGTGGGATTGCATCACGGCGCAACTGGACGGTTTGCGCACCGTTGGGCGACGCTAATCGGTTGTGCAGTCTGACTAATTGTCGAAGAAGTCTCCTAAGCATCGGAGGTGGATATAGACCCGCTGTCATGCCACTCTTGAAACGATCTATGGGCCACTCGAACCCGAGTGGCACTACGGGCAAAGGACGCCCAGGTCCGTGATAAATTAAAATTGAATTACCGCTGTAATACAGCATGTAGAGGCCGCGTAAGCGACTTCGGACATGTAACCAGTCGGGAGGACTGGGGTATCCTGAAGGTTAATTCCAGGCGGAGATATCCTTCCAAAACTGGTAATTAGGGAGCGAGGCTGCCCACTGGTTATCTTTCCCGGTGCCTCACTGTAAGGCGTTGGCCTCTAACGGGCTTCTTGGCGGAGCTAGACAGTAGATTGCCTTGTCTCTAAGTCTTCTACGCTCATCCTACGGCTGAAAGAATGATAACATATCGTTAAACCAGCGTGGGGTGAAGGGTTCGCCCGTTGTAGTCGATACCGCCCTACTGTCCGGTAGTAAGGCAGACAACTTGACAACCCTGGTGCTCAGCGTATTAAATGCTCCTCACGTTTTTACATAGTTCCAACACTGGCTTGTCTCCTCTACACATTTCTGCGTAGTACTATTTTACCGACATCGACTTCAATATATATTCCTTAAAACAAAGACCTTTATGGACTGGTAAAGGACAGTCCTATATACCCACCTAATTTGAGGTATTATTATATTTCGTGCCCCTTCCTGTTTTGCACGTGCCATTGTAACTTTTAATTAAATTCATATCACTCCCGAATAATTCCCCTTTATAATCCTATGTGGTCGACGGTAGTTTGTAAATGGAATCAACGGTAGTATTACGCGGCTTTGACAAAATTAAATAAATCATGTAAAATCTGCTCTGTTAAATTAAATTAAAGAGGATATTTAAAATACCGCAATAATGCCAAGAATGGGCGCATGAATTCGTCTATATTTGGCGCTGCGCCAAAAATGTCAACCTCTACTCTCGACACTACCTATCGTTTTAATGCATGTGATATGTTCTGAAAAGACAAACTCCGCATACGATCCAATATGGAGGGAACCCAGAAACCGAGCAGATCATGAGCATGTGACGTGACGTGGCGTGACGTATCGAATAATAAGATGCTGAATAAAATCGATCTTCAAACCAACCCAAACTGTAACTCGGCTTATTACACATGTAGAGTATGCAATACCATATCCCAGATGTGTATAAGATAGATCACAGCTGTGGTAAGGCTTAGTTTGGACAAACAAATGCACTTATAACGACTGGACTGGTGAAACACATCAAACCTGTTTAAAATGACTGATCAGGGAACACATATTGTATGACGGAACGAACAAATATATGAGATTTAAAATCCTACTGTGCTATGGACAGCACAGTAGGATAGCACAGTTCTTTGGAAAGAACAATTTTGCCTTCCAAGCATTAACCGGAAATCCTTAGAAATAGAAAGAATTACGAACTTCAATAGAGGCGAAGGTTTAAAACGACAAAGGTCTCCATATTATACGGGGTGTTATTACAGCACGGGCTCTTTTTTCTGTGGGTGAATCAGTACAACGTAGTAAGCAACTTTTGATAAAATTTTTTGGAAAAAACTGAAAAATAAACTTTTTTTTTTGAAAAAAAAATTTTTTTTTTTTAAAATTTGTTTTTTTTATTTTTATTTTAAATATTATGAAAAGCTATGATCACGATGCGCTATCCAGCGGTTGGTAAAATGTCGCTGATATTGTTTATTTACGACTTATTACCTACCGCTAGATGGCGCAGCACGCTCAAACGCTTCTCAAACCTTTATTTAACAGTCAACTTCTTCAAATTTTCAAATTAAAAAAAACAAGATTTTTTTTTTCCAAAAAAAACATTTTTTTTGTTTTTTTACAAAATTATTTATCAAAAGTTGCTTACTACGTTGTACTGATTCACCCACAGAAAATAAAGCCCGTGCTGTAATAACACCCGTTATAGCACCCTCTTATTAAAATGTTATCAACGCCCATCATCGAGTAGCGCAGTGCGCTGCTCGTCCAGTTATAATATGCGTAGTAACATCATCATTGCCAATATCTGTTGTCACATCGCTTAAACGTCGGTTGCTGCATACTTCACGCGGTAAAATCCATGTCAAAAAACCACGATAGTCCGCGATTTCATATTGAAAAGACCTATTTTAAAATAGGTAAAGCAGAGGTAATATTACTAAAACAACCATTTTTGAGGTAATAATTAATTAGGCGAATTATGACGTTAATTTAAGGATAAATATATTAAATTCAAAATTATTAATGAAAATTTTATTTGTATACATTTTTATTTTAAAACATAATCAAAAACATCTGAAATCGGTTACATTTTAAAAGTTTAAATATTGAAACGTGTACATTAGTACCAAAATCCACTTTGACCCTGTATTTGTCCACTCGCCGTATTAGCCATTCACTATCTAGAAACCGAGAACTAGGGTTTACAAGCTTTAACATCAATTCCATTAGTATTACATCACAAGATGCTACATATTTAATAATCACCTATCAATATTTTCTCGCCTGAAGGAAGACCGATCGCCCGCATAAATTGTTTCGCTTTTGCGAGTAAACAACCTGTTAAATCAATTCGTCTTTTCATCACCTGAGCGTAAGTAAGCTCGGCGTTATTGTGAACGCTTTGTTTGAAGTGTGGTTAAAGCGGTGGGCGTTCGGCGTCGAGTCCTTAACTCCTCCGAGCACTCGACGCGCGGTTCGTCGTTCTACACAAAAGAGTCTTTTAACGAATTACAATAATAAGGGGGGAGGAGGAAAAACGCTCGAAAAGAAATAATGGTTCGCAATTTTGTCGGACAAGGTATTGACTAAACGCTCCGCGAGAGACAATGTAAAACGAAACGGAACAAATATAACATTTTAAATTGATTTAAGTTTATTTTAAGAATATATTTAATGAAATCTGGGGAAATAACGCGACAATTATTGTAACAAATTGGAAAGACAATGGATAATTTCGTACCCACTGGCGAAGTTTGTTGTAACACTTTGCCACATATACTAAACGAAAGCTTATTTCAAGTGTAACATTTCATTCTAAACAAGCTAAGCTAAAATACGTGGCTGAAAAAAGTTATAGTGTTGATATTGCCAAATATTTCATTCAATAATTACATATTTTTTTGTAAATTGCTTTATTTGCATCTTGTCATTCAAACAATACAGTTGTTTATATTATTTATATGAGAGGTATATAGATACATGTAGAAAATATCGCAAAGTATAAACCTATATCAATATCAACTATTAATATTAAAACTACCTGCATAGTACCGAGTGAGTATATTTATCTTATCCCGAAAGCGGTAAATAAGTTTATGGATAAAGATAATCAACTAATAAGTAAGATATTCGTTTGTTTCGGAATTCGTTTGTTTTACGTTGGGGTTATCTAAACAAGTTTATGGATGAAAGACACACAGTAAATAAGCAAGACAGATATAGATACGGTTTCAGTGTTCATGTGATTTCGTTTTTACTTTCTGGCTGTGATACTGGACTTGATTGACTTTTGTTTTACGATGAGATTTTATTTGAACTGTTTATTCAAATAACGTTTTCAGCTTTAACGATATAGTTAGTTCTACGCAGTAAACCATATTTAACAATATTTAGTAACTAGTTTATTTCACAAAATCATCCAGATATACAAAACTTCGGATTTGTGTAATTCTATTATAATACGACATGGAATAATGAGTTGGACTTTCATATTATGACCTTTACATAAGCACAATTGATTGTTATAAGTCCGTAGTTGTTACACTCTGGGTACACCTTTAATACAAAAATGCTCATTTTTCTTTATTTTCACGATATCGTTGACGTGTGGTCCGTCGTTGTAGCCGTGAATATACGTAGATTGGTCCTTCCATGTTACTGTTCGTCGTTGACACTTGTGTCAGTTTTTGGAATCTTGTCTTCTATCGGTTTTTCCTTTGCTATTACTGCTCCTGGCATTGGTTGACTATTGTTTAGTAGGATTGATCTTCTTTATTGTTAGCAGTGGTTGTTCTATTTCCTGTATGGCGTTCTTTTCCATTTATATTTGTGTTTAAAATTTTGTAGTCGTCGTTGTTCTTCCTTTATGTGACCAATTTAAACGTATATTTTGTTCCGAGTGATGATTCCTAAAGCCGATGATATTTTTATGGGTTTGCGCTTGGTAATGCAATCAAACACCCCATAAAACAATCCCACTGCTGTCATCAATTTTTGTTCGAGGTTCTGTAGGAGAGAAAAGCAACTGTTTTAGTCTTTACATATAATAAGATAGCCTGCGTATGTTTGTGTTCCTAAAATTTCAAGTCGATTGACTTGAAATTTTGACAAAACTTTGCATTCGAATACGCGCATGTTTTCATAGTAAAATGAAATGTTAACACAACGTCGCATTCGAATAAGCGCTACAAATGTCTTCCTGCACCTGTGAACTCTTCGTTAAGCTTCGACATCGGTGCTTTTCTCATGCGTTTCATATCAGTCTGAGCCACAGCGAAGCGTAACAGGGTTTAGTTGGTAATAATACTTATTCCTATTCCCTACATTTCGGAATGCCGGCCAAGACGCACAGTAAGCACTACCGTGCACAGCGAGGATCAGGTGAATAAGAGGGTGAATAGAAAGATATACCAGGTTTCCTAATAATAGGCACATACCTACTAGTTGTGCAGCCTCCTTGCAAACATATCAGCAGTGCGGCATACTTTAAGATGTAGAATATAAAACTGTCAATGACTGTTCAATTAATGTTGTGTATATTTTAAATATATATTTTATCGTTTCTAATACTTTAGGTATGGTTACTGATGAAAGGCGTTTTTTATGGTCAACTTTTGGATATAAGGATTTATGCTTATCAAGATAAGCTTAAGAAAATGTACATGATTTTCAACTCGGTTTTCCACGTTGAATAATCTACTGTAAGAAAATTGAGTAATATACAGACACATGTTTTTTTCGGATAAAAAGGTAAATTAAAATTGTGAAAAAAACTTTTTACTCGTATAATTTCCCATTCAAAGTTATCCCTTGATAGGTTTGTCGTGCAGTCGCTAACAATACCCCGTATAGTAAAGGCAAGCGTGAAACAATTGAAATAGCCAAATATGTGAAATATGCAACCTCGTTAGTTATTAATTAAATAAATGTATGCGGCGCAGAGTTCATTTAATCATAAACAAGGGTGTCCGAGCGTAGAATTTGTTCGCGGCTTTAACAAGGGTACCTAATTGAAAAGCGATGGCTCCAGTACAGGCAACCCTCTCATACATTATATATGGAAACGGGTCTGGCGTCCGCTTAGCTTGCAATTCGCGCTAGTAATAGCATTTCATTATCCGACCATCCCGGGCGGCTGGACAGCGCCGAGGGGGACAGTGGATCGGTGAGGTGTATGGCGGGCGTGAAATTAATTCCGAAACCGTACAATGCCAAACACAGGTGATATTGGGGTGGACATTTCAGGTTAATGCACTGTGCCGATGGCCGCGTAACACCTCCCCGCTCCCCACCTATCACAAAGGCTAACGCACCGGCGACAAAGGCGGATCTATGTAATGTCATGCAAATAGGGATTTGCCATTACGCTAGATTAATCCTAAGATAGATTATGTTTTTATATAATACCGTTAATCACTACCAATTCGACGTTTATCTTAATTAAAGATGAAGTTTGATAAATCAAAATAGCTATTCAAGAAGAGCAAAGAGAATTCAAGAAGACCTGTGAACATCAGCGGTATTGTTTTAGGGAAGGTTTAGGGACAACATACGCTATAGCTGCCTTAACAGAATTTATAGTCGAAACGGTGGATAAAGGAGACAAGTGCCTAGGAGTTTTCCTTGACCCTGCAAAGGCTTTTGACTCCGTTCCTCATAATATATTATTATGCAAACTGAGCAGTGTAGGAATTAACTACACAAGTCTTAAATGGTTTGATAGTTACCTATCCAACAGGGAACAAAGTGTCACCATCCAGGGCCTCCAGAGTAAAAGCCAGCATCTCACGTATGGTGTGCCACAGGGCAGCGTTTTGGGACCCATTTTATTCCTCGTCTACATAAATGACCTATGTCAGTTACCAGTAGGTAAAATCATCACATATGCCGATGACACCGTTATACTATTCAAGGGTTCAAACTGGGACTACACATTTGAGAAAGCAAACGAGGGCATGGAAATTGTTAAAAATTGGCTAGGAAACTTTATGTTGACGCTTAATGTTGGCAAAACCAAATACATGCCATTTAGTATAACAACCAGAGGTCAACCCACTACTAATAAAACTATTGTAATACAGAGTCTTGTAACTGTCAGCCTCTACAAAGAGAAATATCTTGGAAATATCTAGGCATCACTCTAGATTGCTTTCTCCGTTGGGATTCTCATATACATAACGTGGCTACGAAGGTGCGAATCCTTGGATATGTTTTCAAAGAACTGAGGAATATTCTGGATTCCAAAACACTAAAAACTGTTTATTATGCTTTATGTGAATCGCTTATTACTTACGGCATAATTGGATGGGGTGGATGTGGTAAAACCCTGCTAGAGCCATTGCAAGTTGCGCAGAAATTTATATTAAAAATTATTCTACGTAGACCATATCGCCATCCCACTAATGAACTGTATAAGGAAGCTAAAGTTCTTGATTAAGGCTATTTTTGGACAATAACTCAAATTTAGGAATAATTCAGAACCGGCGACCAACGAGACAAGTTGTAGAAAATAGCTTAATAATACCCAGAAGGAAAACATCATTTGGTCAAAGACATTACTCTTTCATTGCGCCGAGATTTTACAATCTGATCAATATGGAAATAAAAATGAATTTGACATTTAGGGAATTCAAAAATAAATTAAAGAAATTTTTATCGAATCATGACAGACTAACCATACATCAAATGTTAGAAATAATAGTATAATAAAACTTAGGTGCACAAATTATTACCATATTTTTAAACTTATATGTTAAGTATTTTTTAACATTGAACTAACTACCAAAAAATATTTGACTTTGACAATGAATTATACTTTTAGACTAGGTATTTTTATATTAAATCTTATATTACAACATAATATTAAATATTAATGACTGTTTCTTTCTCTTCTCACATATAACTTTATTTATATTATTTAGTCGAATTTTATATTATATTTATTGCCGATTTAATAATGGAATTGCATTTTATTTATTATATATTTTTAATATTTCTTTTATTATTATTATTTTTTATTTTATTCTGAAGACCACATTTTAGGGCAATTTAGTGTCATTAGCTTTTTACTAAAACTTGTACATTTGTAGGCAACCAAGCAATCAAGCAAACTTGATTGTAATATTGGAGTCCTGTCCACCCTAGAACGGGCTAGTCCTAGTTGGGTGACAGAAACAAATAAGCAAAAGGTTAAGGTTTTGCCATTCGGTTCCTGTTATTTTTGTAAGCTAATCAATGTTTTATAGTAATTAATTCCTTAATAAATAAATAAATCAATAAATTGTATAGTCAACAAGTTAACCGTTGTTAGTAAAATCATTTTGCACATTATTCCCTGGGTTTTCCTAGTTATTCCTGGATTTTCTGACTTAATAATCATATTCTTCTTCTGACTTAATATATCTTCCAGCCTACCGATCAAGCCGAGTTCCGTAAAGGCTTTAGTACCGTCCACATCCACACCCTACGGCAGATCATACACAAGACTGATGAGTATAATCGGCTTATTTTAGAACATTGCTTTTTTGCTCTACTTCTTAATATGGTATAAGATTTTCCTGGTGTTGCTTTAGAAAAAAATATATTGCTATTTTACTGCTAAAAGGGCTTATTGTGAAATTATTTCAATAATTAGGAACTTGAATAAAAACACTTGTTAAAGTATGTGTATTTAAATGAAACAAAAGACAATCACAGAATATGTTCAAATTGTCTGCCACTGAGTCGAATGCAAACGCGGCAACTTTTTATAAAATACCTTTTTATACATATATGTTGCACTGCCAGCGATATTTATTTGTTGTGCGCATTCGTTGATACGGTGTCTTAACTCGTTAATATTTATTGGTTGTGCATAAACCTTCTCTTTTATGCAACCCCAGTAAAAAAAAACAGTTGATTTAAATCCGAAGACCAGGGAGGCCATAAAATAGGACCCAATTGACCAATCCACTTCTGTGGATGAGCTTGATTCAAATATCTTCTTATTATTCGTCGTAATGCGCTGGGCAGCCATCATTCTGAAGCCACATTGTCCTGCGTGTAGTTAAAGGTACATTTTCTAGAAGACTTAGCAGTTTATTGTCTAAAAAAAAATTTAAATTTTCCTGGTTGAAATTCTCGGGCAATTCAAATCGGCCAATCACTTGCCCATTCAATATTCCGGTCCACAGGTTAATATTAAAGCGATAGTGTGACTTTCCTTCTCGCATTGAAAGTGGGTTTTCCCGAGCATAGCTGTGAATTTTGTGCATGTTCATGAAGCCATCCTTTTTGAATGTGCTTTCATCCGACCATAAAATTTTGTCTAAAAACTCTGGGTCTTCTATGTGTTTTTGTAGCATTCTTCGACAACATTGGACTCGTTTTAAGTAGTCACGAGGAAGCAACGTTTTCACACGTTGCACGTGATATGGGAGGTCCTGATATCGCAGTATAATTCTGTTGACAGTAGATTTTGGTATTCCTCGGGCCGAGGAATACCGGAAATTGCTCGGGCCGACGTAGTCGCATCATTTTCAATTTTTTGTAAAATTTATTCATCGAAGTCCACATACGTGGTAGCACATAAGTAACACCAGGCCAAACGTATACCATGTTAAAAATTACAGTAAAAAAGTAATGTTCCTCAAGAACTTGCCAGGTTAGCGTGGTACATTTTTTTTACTATTCAGAGAGTCGTAGTTAGCTATTTATAAAAAGAAAACTTGATTCTTGGTAAAATGTTAGATTATTATATAAGCAGGGCTAGTCAGGATTACGTAACACAAATTAGAATCTTAGTATACCTAATTTAGTAGCCGTGGCACCAGAAAAACTAATGTAGGCTATCGATTTTTCAAAAATTATAAAAGTGCCATTATCTCGAAAACTAATGATTTTTTTTACTAAGGTATGTTTTAATATTCGGTCAGTTATGAGCTGGCCTGTCAGCCCCCCGAGGGATATCGTTGAGTTTTGGGACGACCTGTACAGTTAGTCTAATATAGTAAGGAACTGTGCTCAGTTTCACGATACTGCTATGTTTTATTCTAGAATACTTTACATTGGCGTTTTGTATGAAGTACCGCTTTCGTGGACTTTTAATTGGTAAATTTGTTGCGACGAAATATGATCATAATTAGTCTGTTTTGGACATTGCTGTTTCATAATAAGTCGCCTTCATATTCATCGCTTTCCCGCCCATTCTTGACTTTAAAAAAAATAGTAAATCTGCTATTGGACGTTTAGACTGTTCCCATAAATGCTCCACAGTCGCGCATCAAAATCAACATTCCATATTACAGCGGTTTAATCACGCATTGTATTAGCCCGCGTGCATTACACATATGGTTGGCGTATTAATTGAACATAAAGCGTGATCGATCGCGGCGGGTGCACGTCGAGAGGCCCGCCTATCGCGTATGAAAAGTCGTGACTAAAGCCTTGGCTTGACGCGGAACGGATCCGGGTATTCACCTTTAAGGCGACGTACTACTTAAAAAATAAACCGTATCTGAGTTTTTAAGCCCCGCCTACTTACCCCCTCCCCTCGCGACGGGGCAGGTGTTTATTATGTTGACTCATCTCGCAGCGATATTCACTCGCTATCGATGTCTGGACTAAACACACTAGGTATACACTATTGCAATGGGATTTATATTTTGGGATTATGCAAGTGTCATGTACCTACGCTGGTGAAGAAGGCTACGCTTTATCATCATCTAAACTTGAACATTATATTACTTTCCCGGCTGCCACTGGTAGGGAAGGTGTTGTGATCGTGCGGAAAAAAATGTTTAGATAACGATAGAGATGTCCATTTTGAGGTCCACCAAGATGATTAAGACCATTTTCAGAGAAATGTATGTCTGTTTGCCTGTATGTAATCTCTCACGATAACTGCCGAGCCGTTGAACCGATTGAGTTGAAATTTGGAACATAGGGATAGTATCACCCTGGAATGCGCCCATTAAATTTTGGCTGTCAACTGTTAAACCAAACTATCACTCAAAAATTGACAGAAGCCATATCTTACAGAATTTCATTTGCGATATGTCATTTGAAATCCCCTGAAAAACTGTATTAAGAAGAGTCACCTGTCACTAATTAATTTTCGACATTTTAAAATTATTTTAAATGGTGATAGATGACAATTGGAGAAATGCCGTTAACTGTTTTGGATACAGTTTTCCAAGGGCTTTTAAATGACATAAATCGCAATTCATGTTCCGTGAGATACAGCTTTAGTATTTTTTTGATAGTTGTAGTGACAGTTTTTGATAGTATTTTTTGGCAGAAAAAACATTTAGAATCGAATTAAAAAACAACATTGTGTATCGAACTATTTATTCGCGGTATAATAGTTCTTTGAGGAGGACATAACGACACCCATCGCCTTGTACATTATCATTAAAAAATTATTTAATTAAAAAGTAATATAATTTATTTTTAGATACTGTAAGCACATCATTGTAAACTTTAAAGAAATACACATCATTAAAAATAAATAATTATTAATTAAAATATAAAATCATTAAGACAAAAAATCATGAAGACATTTCTGGTTGGCAAAGTAGTCTGTTATTTCTGAGTAGATACATACATATTAAATGTAAAGAGACGAATAAATACATTTAAAATTGCGCAGTACATTTGAGACTTCCTTTTTGTAGCCTTGACAGTGTCGCTTT
Organism: Micropterix aruncella; assembly: GCA_944548615.1. Classification (NCBI taxonomy): domain Eukaryota; kingdom Metazoa; phylum Arthropoda; class Insecta; order Lepidoptera; family Micropterigidae; genus Micropterix; species Micropterix aruncella. The sequence continues at coordinate 29,579,443 of OX155955.1, read as the reverse complement.
GTAGTGGTGCGCCGACTTTTGTAATTAAAATTCATCAAATGATAATACATTTTCAAAAGCCTGTTCATCATTATTAATTAGATCTGTACTCAGCACAGATTTGGAATATCGTGTACTTTTCGGTGGCTCTATATTGCTTGTGCTTTGCTTTGGAGTGTTATTGGCAAGTACATTCTCTGTGAGTTCTTTGCTCACTTTGTGATGGAATCACTGAAAACTAACTACCGCTTAAGCGTTGGACAAGGGAGAGGAACCGATTTCTTTCGTTTTATCGTGTCGTTTCTTTTATTTGCTTCTTTCAAAGTGTATTCAGGCTCCCTTAAATCCATATTCCTTCATACTCCTGGATCGATAATTTCAGGTAATACACAGTCCATATAAAAACAAACAAGTTTTTTCCATGACATTTGTCCAAATCAAATCATTCGTCTGTATATATTCGGTTTTGAGGAGATCGTTTTTACCAGACCAAAATGTAAATAGGCACACTTCCTTTCCAGTTATATGTATCGTTCCAGTTACAGTTTCTTTCCAGCACACTTTCTTTAAAGTTATCCACAATACCACAGATAGTTCATACCTTGTTGAAAACTTACGTTTTTTCGTTCCTCAGCGATTAATTCGCAATTCACGCACGTTTGAGGTATCTCGTGCCAATACCAACTACGGGAAACATTCCATCGCTTATGGGCTGATATGCACGTACGACTCTTGTTTCTCCACCATCGACATTTTCAACCTCAACCAACCGACGTTCGTTAAAGAATTATTCAAATCAATTGCACCTAACGAGCTTGTTAATACCTATAGTAATTAGTTATATACTTTCTATACAACAAAATAAAATTCGAAATTTAAATTCTAAGTGTCAACATATTTTAAAATTTTCTCCCCTCTAAATAATAATTAAATAATAAATTTTAGTGATTATAGTGCAATTCTATAGTCTGGATTAACTCGCGGTTAACACGGGACGCGTCCCGAAGGATCTGATCGGTCTGAGCTGTTCACTTTAAATATTCGACCAGCGTGTCTATGGAAAAGTCGACCATCGAAAACAAGCGAGCTGTAGTTACTGGCTGAAGGCAGATCGACTTTGCTGAAGATACATCGGAGGACTTACTGAAGGTGGTGGTGGATTTGATTGACCAGCCACCTTTCGAAGACTATATGCAAAGACTCTCAGAAGGAGGTTACCGCAAGGTATAAGGACGATCAATTGTGCGCTGGCAGCTTAAAAGGATTACGAGACTCTTGTGGAGGCGATAGTGGTGGACCTCTGCAAGTGGCGATAGCTGACAACCAATGCCTTTTCAACATAATCACCGTTACCAGTATTGGAAAGAGCCCTTGCGGAAGTGCCAAGGGACCTGGCATATACACTGCCGTGAAGAGTCATGTGAAATAAATGGCGTTTTAGGAGTATGTCTACCGGCGAAAAATTGTCCAAAAACTGAGGGGGATTTGCCAAAAGGGAAACTATCACAATTTTGTATAATGTCGGAACAAGAGACTGTATGCTGTATTCAACACAGCCCCATGAGCAACAACACGAGATCATCAGAAAACCAGGATAAATCCAATAATGCATCTTCTATATCACCGCCTACTACAACAACTACCAATAAGTCACCGGTCATCTCTACAATAGCTCCAGAAAAAACTCAAACATCACCACAAGCCATAACTACCAATTTCATAAATGACAGTGTGAAAAACGAAATAAATCCGAAAAAATAGCTCTGCATATTGAGTAAAAATTTAACAATGACAGTCATTGCTGCGTTAGCGATTAATTGATTTATTTTATTTTATCTGCATCCAAACTTTTCTCTGGTCGTAACGGTCTCCGTTCCATCGGGTTCAGAAGAGGGAGGAAGAGAGAGTGCACCCGTGGTCGCGCGCCCACCTGTGCACTATAATATAGCCTGCGCACTTGACTGCTTCCGAACAGTGGACTCTGAGAAGACTAAAGAAGTCACTAGAATCTACAATGCAGTCGCTGTGGCCGAACACGGCTAGAAGGATATATATACAACATATCAGTAGCTACCACAAATATTTATAAATATCTATAAATATTTATTATATATCTATAAATACCTATAAACATCAATAAATATCTGTATTTATATATCCACTATACGACCTATCTATATCTTTATTTATATCTATATACATATACACATACCATCGTCTAACTCCTTCTTCCTAATCACTTCCAATTCCCTACCTCTCCCATCGGTTTTCTATATATTTTTTATATTTAATATGAACTTTGTTTATTTTATAATTAATTTTTAAGTGTAATATGCTGAAATCCAAATGTGTAATAAACGATTATAGGCGTAATGTTTTTCTTTTTTTTCTACATTTATGCACACGTATGTATATTGTATGCGCTGTATTTTTCCAGAAATAAAATAAAAAATAAATAAATAAAAAGAAATTATATATGGACCTGTCCTTGAACTTGAACGTACCAGTGATGTTTGATGCTGATTTCAAGTTTTCCATCTTTCTGTTTCCAAAATGTCACTTTTCTTTTTCTTGTCGCTTCCGTTAACCAGATTCTATGCGCTGTAATGGGAAATTTGACTTCAAAAATATAATCATCAGATATTCCATCTGGAGAAGCTCCCAAAAATGGAAATTTAGGGTCAATGAATAATCCACATTGCTGAATTTCCACTTTTTCTAGACATATTTTTCATTCTAGTGCAGTTGTTTCATTTTCTTTTCCATGGCAAATTGATGCTACGTTGCTCAAATCCCATTTTCAGTCATGGATTTAACTAAATTGGCGCATTTTGTGTGTTGTTAACTATTGACAATTTTGCCAAAGTTAGACGCAGTTACCATTTTTCTTCGTAATTCCAACCACTCGCTGCTTTCACCTTGAATAACCGTAAGTTTTTCAATTCGCAATCGATCATTTTTCTATTTTCCAATTCTTGAAATAACAGAGCTTTGCTTTTTTCAAATATTTCTGATGGAACATCGGGTTGGTTGCAATGTTCTCCATAATGCGAATTATTGTTTTTTTTTTCAAAAAAACTTTCTGCTTTTATTTCTTTTATAAAGAATGGATTTACTTAAATGCTTCTGCCTTCTTTATTCCACTTTTGATATCCTGCCAGAGGGACTTTTGCCTATATATTTTTTATGTAATCTTGAGAGTGGCTGTTTTGTATTAAATGATATAACTGCCGCATTACATCGCGCTTGGTAAGACTGCTTTTGGATGTAATTTGTTCTCTTACCACCAATAAATTTTGCAATGATGCCGTTAAACCTTTCGAGAACATTACTATCTACATCATGAATTAGGCTTCTTGCATGTATTGCTACCTACGTTTTAAGTGATGTAACGTATTCTTTCCCAAATAATGTCACCCATCAAACAACTCATTGCATCCAGTGTTTCATTTTCCGACAAACAATTTTAAAAACTTCTACATTTATCATGGTTTCCAAATGCATCTATCGGGGCGTTCAAAATGTCATTATACAGGCAATCAATTTTCTCATCAATTGAAAAGTTTTGACATTTATTATAAGCTACTGCTGATGTAATATTTCTTCGCATTTTTAGTTTTTTTTTTCACAGACATTACAAGTTGAATAAAAGCTTTTAAAAAGTAGATACCTACGTTTTGTTTTTTAAATTACAATTCTGCCTATCTGACGGTTTTCTATATTAGAACGGTCAGAATCGTAGCCTAATAGTATATTATATTTATACATGGTGTATAGCTCTGTCATATGGCTCTAACGCAAATGTATTGGCATTATTTACTGTCCCCTTATATATGACACATTTTGACTCGCGGGAAGCAAGCTGAAGTGGCGCACTTGTTTTAAACTCGCATAAGATCACACCGGTCGTAGGTTCAAAACCTACCGATATGTATATTTTTTTTTTGTTTTTATACATAAAGAAACATTGTTATCAAATAAATGAACACTTTTTATTAAAAAAAAGTAATATTGTAAATTTAAAAAAAAAATAAATAAATATTAAATATTATTTTACTTATTATTGTTTCTATTTTTCAACATGATTTATCATGTTTTTAAACCTCTTTCATTTACACGGTGAAATAGCCATCTAAAACCGATATTTTTTTACTTCACATATCCGATCCATCGAAATGTCAATTTGGTAATAATAAGTCATGAAACAGAGCGTCGCGAACGCAACCGCATATGTCGGCCTTCGAAGCCGAAATGCACCACGTTTCTAAGAGCCAATAACATTTCATTATAAAAGGTTGGCTGTTATGCCATTTGAATCAGTAATTGATCCCCACATAAGAACCATATTGACCCAATGTCGCTTGCGGCATTTTGAATGCCAGCGCGTCGTCGCGAGAAGAGCGCGCTCATCTCATTGTATGACAAAAATAATATAAACGGGCTCTGCAAAATATTATTTTTAAAATATACTGATATTTTATTTGAAAAAAATAATCGTCAGTACTACAAGTTTATTGTACATAGTTTATGTAAAAAAAAACAAACTTGAAAAAAACACACAGTAATAAGTAATATTTAACAGTGAATATGGATGAAAGTTACACTTTTTATATAATTTTTTTTAACAAGAAAAACTTATTTTTTAAAATTTATGCGAAAGCATTCCTCTTCACAACTATTGTTAAAATGCCGTAGTATTTTTTTTGAGTTTCTTGATCGTGCAGTTTAGTGTGAGGCACGTTTCAAAAAATGCTCTAAAATGAAAATTTCCTGTATAGCTCCCAGATTTAATTATTTTCCTCAATTTTCCAATACTTAAAAAAAAATCTGAAATAGCTATCTACTTAAGAAAGGTACTGTGAGTTACGATATTTTTTTTTTGTTGGCTAACATCATCAGTTATTTCAGTATGACTGTTCAAAAATTGCCAAAAAATGTAATTTTCGAAATTTACCTACATCGTCGCCTTAAACGAATTACTTTGCACTTAACGGTAAGGCCGACTCTGTGTACGCCTCAAACGCGGCAATATTTACCCATGTAACGCAGCCATCGGATGCCAGTTCGACGTACAGCCGTAATTATCGCAATCACGACGTGGCCGACTTGAAACTTTCCAAAGTTTAATGCCTCGTCTATTTGATGGAGTCTAAAACTGCGCCACGTTTTTTTTCTCTAGTGAACGATGAAGCCAGTGGCACAGTAAATATATATCTAAAGCAGTATAGAAAATAGGCCCATTTGTTGAAATTAATACCTACTCTCCATCGGAGCACATCTTTATTTTTTGTAAAAATGAAAAGTTATTTTTAATTAATAATTAAATAATTTTTTTGGTTTTTATAATGATCAAGTAATCGAATAAATTAACTAGTTTACAAATAAAATGAGGTAAAAACATAAAAAAAATAAGAGTTCTTTATTGTTTCTTATTATAAATTGACTTATTTTTAATTGCACATCAAAAAACTTATCACCCATCAATTTAATAATTTTATATATCAAAAATACTGATTGCACATCAAATTAACCAGGGCATATATATGTTACTGTAAAAGCCCGAATTAAACGCAAAACGTAACGACTCGTCTCGAGGCGGCACTCGCGACATTATTGTTGAGGCGTGCGTCTGTGTGAGTGCGTTCGTTTCGAACGTTTGTATATACGTAGCTTCCATACTGCTTTAGCTATATATTTACTGTGCCATTGGTGCGGACCTAATCTTGCTTAGGCTATATCTATTTAAATTTTCACACAGTAGGTACTTGGTATACTGTGGTTTTGATGACCTATCACTGCACCTCAGAATACGAATTGCAAGGTGCTACGGGTTCTCTACGCTCTTTTATGGGATGAAAGGTTCTATCCTTGATATTATTTATTAGTATTTATTTTTATATGATAGCTAGTATTATAGTATATATTTAGGTATAGTATATATTTAGAGCTAATGGGCCCAGTGCAGTTGGGCCATTATGACCCAGATCCCCTGGGAAGCCAGATCCCCTGGGAATATTCCTTCGGGCGCTCCTGCGTGATTTGCGCACCGTCCGGCGTCAGGCAACCGACTGATACATGGGGGAACCTGGAAATGGCTTTGTTTCCTATAGAGCGGTGGTGGTTATTTACCTTACGGCAACCGCTCTTGAAACGACCAATCGGTCACCCAATTCCAAGTGGTAGGCGAGTGGTAGGTTAATTTCGAATCACAGCTAACATAAGGGAGGAGGATCGCGCAAGCGACCTCGAACCCGTGACCACTCGTGAGGCTGGAGAAATCTGTCCGAAACTTGTAGTAAGGGCGCTAGTTCTACCCGCTGGGTGCACATACCCGGTGTCTAGCGGTAAGGCGTTGACATCTTACGGGCGAGTGGTGTAACTAGACAGTGGACTGTTTCGTCCTATAGTCTTCTAGGCTCACCTCACGGGAGACAAAACTATCAATATTCTTAAAACTTCCTGGGGTGACGGGTTCGCCCATTGTAGTTGAGACCTCCAAGCTAATATTATATGTGACATTCTATTTGTGTATATATAATTACAATTTGATATCTTTATTCATTTTACTTGTCAATGCATTGTTTTTTCTGTAATGTTGATTAGTAATTAGCGAATAAACAAATAAAACAAATCAAACAAATTCTCAATCTATGTCCTAGCTGCCGGTCGCCGCCGACAAAATCGTTGGAAACACGTTTTCTGACCACAATGACAAAAATGAATCAAAACAGATCCAATAGGCACATCCTAATTAGCGGCACTCGACTTGGTGTCACATGCTCCGACATTTCGGCATATGAAGATTTCCCGGCTACGAATCCCGGCGTCCCGTGGGCGACTCACCTATTTAAAAAATGTATAAATTCGATGCTGTTTAAGGTAGATACAGATCCTCTGACAATATATATTCCAGTCTCCCGAACAAGCCGGGTTCCGTAAAGGCTTTAGTACCGTCCACATCCACACCCTACGGCAGATCATACACAAGACTGATGATTATAATCGGCTTATTTTAGAACATTGCTTTTTTGCTCTACTTCTTAATATGGTATAAGTTTTTCCTGGTGTTGCTTTAGAAAAAAATATATTGCTATTCTACTGCTAAAAGGGCTTATTGTGAAATTATTTCAATAATTAGGAATTTGAATAAAAACACTTGTTAAAGTATGTGTATTTAAATAAAACAAAAGACAATCACAGAATATGTTCAAATTGTCTGCCACTGAGTCGAATGCAAGCGCAGCAACTTTTTATAAAATACCTTATATAAATCTTGCACTGCCAGCGATATTTATTTGTTGTGCGCATTCCTTGATACGATGTCTTAACTCATTAATATTTATTGGTTGTGCATAAACCTTCTTTTTAATGCAACTCCAGTAAAAAAACAGGGGATTTAAATCCGGAGACCAGGGAGAGCCCATAAAATAGGACCCAATTGACCAATCCACCTCTGTGGATGAGCTTGATTCAAATATCTTCTTATTATTCGTGCGTAATGCGCTGGATAGCCATCATTCTGAAGCCACATTGTCCTGCGTGTAGTTAAAGGTACATTTTCTAGAAGACTTAGCAGTTTATTCTGACCACAATGACAACAATTAATCAAAACAGATCCAATAGGCACATCCTAATTAGCGGCACTCGACTTGGTGTCACATGCTCCGCCATTTCGGCAGATGCAGATTTCCCGGCTACGAATCCCGGCGTCCCGTGGGCGACTCACCTATTAAAAAAAAGTATAAATTCGATGCTGTTTAAGGTAGATACAGCGCTTAGACTAATAGCCGATTATATGATGATGTTGTGTACGCGGTAATGGATGCCAGTGCGTCTATAAATGGTTGTATAATGTGCGACGGCTATCATTATATAGCTCATGAATATTTGATTATGTTGTGAGCACGAGGAGAAAGCCGCGCGAGCCGTGTGTGTGTGTGTGTGTAATCGACAACCGCGGGCTGCTCCCAGATTCAGTCATACGAGTAACTGTCAGAAATATTTCCTGTGATGACCCCCCAAAACCCCGTTACAGCATTATTAGGTTCATGAAACTTCAATAAAGCATATAGCGATTTAAATGAGAGATTCACATTTGAAATGGGAATACGTAGTAGGTACCATTGATTATATTGGGCAGAATGCTCAATGCCATTGTTCGTTTTGGCAACCCTTTTGCGCCGGCGACTACAGGGTGCGCCGACATCATTTTCCGGCGATACTAATAGCAATTTATTAGGCATCTATAATAACATTGATATTGAATGGTTTTTTTAAGATTTAGATTCGCCACTTTAATTACGGCTTGCATATCAAACTCAAATCTGCTACCGAGCAAGGCGCGAGTATATCATGTCACTCAACGCGACGCAATTTAGTTCGTGTCGCGGCTGATTGTGCACAAACCAATCATTTCATGCGGGCTGGCGTCATCGCGATGATGCAGTCCCCGGATACCGGATACCGAGCACCCGGACACCACCCCGCCGAAAGCGAGCGCCAACCCTTTGTTTCTCGCTTTGCCGGTAGTTTTCCGCCCTCCGCTCTTTTCAGGGATGCGGTGAAAATGCAAATTTTTAATTGGCTTTTTCTCCCTCCTCCCCGAACCGACGCACTCCCTCTATCAGGCGCCCACCCCTGCTGTGGCGATCCGACGCCACAGATCCACCAGAGAGTTGTGTTTTTACAACTGATACGGCAAAAACGAGAACTCGGCCGATTTGCTGAGTTCAGAGGAGCGGGTCGAAGAGCAGCTCTTCTAGTAAATACACCATCGTTAATGTTGTTTTTGATATCGACCTGTGATTTTACTTGTTTTATTGCACTCGAAAAATTGAATTTGCAACGACCGGGACCGAAATCTCAGGAAATAAATTGAAATAAGTTAGGGTTGAACATTTCGACATTGTTTCTAATTGAAATCGAAGTTTGTTTTACATATAAATGAGATACAAACGAATTTACCGCGTGAAGTTTTCAGCACCCGGTGTTTCAGCTATGTTGCAACCGCCGTTGTCCAGGGTAGACTCTACCCTGGACAACGTCGATTCCACGGTAGTAGGACGTTCCACATAAGTTAACGGGGTAAATTCGTTTTTATTTTATTCGTTTCTAATTGTTTAGTTGAGTTGTATTGCACCTAACGGTTGATTACTTTAATCTCGCGATTGCTTGAAAAGGCCTAGTTTGTTATTTCATTTCTTTTTATTCATTCGCAGCAATAGACAATATTACCACTTACAACTAATTCGTTGCCTAAAATGAAATTATAGGAGCCCCTATCTCAGAACAATAATAATAATATACTAGATCCTTGTCTTAACTCATTAATCATTCAAGTACTTTACTCACTAGCCTGCGGGCTAGCGTAATTCTAATATGCCGACCTAATTTTCTTTTTTATTTGATTTTTTTCAATTTATTTATTAGTAATTTACAATTATTTGCAGTAAATGGACATATACACTTACAATGTTATAGCCGAGAATCCAGTAGCAAACAACTGATAACATGTTATGCCAGAAACTGTTGCCAGTGATCCTATTTTAATGTCGCCTAACTAGGCAATAGCCTTTTCTAGGCGAACATTAAACATTAGGACTTTGACACTCCATTAGGACTGTGACAATTTTATAAATCATGCATAGGTGTACAGCGAAATGCTTAAACCAAATAGACTATTTGCGAGAAATTACATGGTGAGGCTTTGTTTTTAAATTTGCCGTTTTTTTATTTCTGATTGAAATGTCTTTTTCCTTAAGCATTTAAACCACTTAAATATAATGTAAAAAGTAATATACCATATAGTTGAATATAAAATCGAGGACTATCGCGGTTGTTTGACATTATAAATAGGATATAAACGAATTTACCGCGTGAAATTTGTAGCACCCGACTTGTCGGTGACGTTGCAGCCGCCGTTGTCCAGGGTAGACAGGTCAGTCTACCCTGGACAACGGCGGCTGCAACGTCACCGAAACGTCGGGTGCTGCAAATTTCACGCGGTAAATTCGTTTCTATCCATGTAGTCTAGTATATGTAAAAATACACATAAAAATATTTTTGACGCATCTGTAAGTTTGCTATTACAGTCCTCTCATAATCTGTGCATACGCTGGGCTCCGCAATAAACGAGCTGCGTCCGCGTATCTGTTTATTTAACTCTTTGACGCTCGTAAATTTCTGATTTAAATGTAATTTTCATTCGGTTGCGAGTTTACGTTTTATCCGTCTCTGTTTACTACCGAGCGGATCCGTACTTCAAAGCGGCTACCCCGGCTGCTTTGTTTGGTATTTCGTACTCTCCTACAAATTAGCAACATTTTTGCTGTGCATAATAACTAAGAGGGGAGTTTACAGATGTTTATACGCAAATGTTTATACGGATCATTATCGATTTTTCAATAACGGTTTAGGTGCTGCCAGAAATGTTTACCCGAATACAACTTTTCAAGATTTTTTTTGAATGGTTTAAAATTGTATATGCATAGTTTTATATTTTTTTAGTTCGTTATTTATGATTAGTAATTAAATTATTAAAATATAAAATTATCTGCATACCTTTGCTTTGTGTTGTTCGCGTTGAATTATTCCCGATTTGTTCTTATTTTAGTCAAAAGAAAAAACGCAATCGGACTTATTATCGACTAATCTAAACTTACTCGTAAGGTGAACACATTTTAAATACATAAAGGATATAGTATTCGTTTATAGTTTTTGGTTTTAGGGAAAATTAAACGAGGTATATAATCAAGACTCTTTACAGTGATACCAACATCGATTATATATGGTATTAGATTGCTCAACCCCATAGTACGATTTAGCATCGTTCGGCGACGGCGAAATGGTGAAGCTGATTGCATTGCCGGCGAAACTAATAGCCAGCCATTTATTTGGCCATTAATAATAACATTGATAATGAATGGTAATTAATTAAGGACTAATTGATTATTAAAAACCCAATAATTTAACCAATTATAACAATAATTATTTAATTATTAGTGTCATCTATCGCATTTTTTATACAGGCTAAATAACATCACATAAATTATATTTATTTATTTATTTGTTTCAAACATAATTATAAGACGCATAAAAATGGTCATACATACCAAGTAATGGTGCGAAGAAACAACGGCCCACATTCACATGACCATGCTCAGCGCATACCCAACTAGGCCAAATATAGCCTGTATCTTGGCATACGACTTATTTTCTGACTTAAGTGGAGAAGTCTAACTGACGCAGGTACTCATATAGATACATAATATACACATACACACATACATATACATACATACACAAATATATAAATATAACGATCTAAATATATTATAATCTTTTGCATTATATTACAATATGCATTATATTACATTATATTACATTACAATAATACGACAAATAATACGGAGATATAGAATACCATCCGTCAACACATGTAACACCCGTCTATCTGAACATTAAAGTGCGTAATTATTACGGTTTTGAAACCTGTATGTTAAATTAAATTATAAAACCTGTATATCAATTATCTTTATGTAAATAATATTATAATAATAAGAGCTATGATTTTAAAAATCGTTTGTTATTATATTATTATTTTTCTATACCGTATATGCGTGTTTAGAGCGCTATCTAGAGTGCGCTGATATACTGTTATACCACGAAAGTCGCCATATTAAATATAATAAAAGAAGATTAACCGCCCTACCTTTGGGTTATTATTCAAAAAGTAGGTAAATCCTTGGTTTTTTTTCATTAGATTTCTCAATAGCAATACATATACCAGACAAAATATATAGCAGTTTATATAAGCGGTTTTTATATATCGGTTTTATAAATTTGTACATTTATAATAATTATATGTATATTTTTCAATTTCAATATGATAATATGGCGAACATATCACGTACATAGGGCGGTTAATTAGTTGTTAAAACTTTGAGTGCTACCTTCGAGTTTCGTAGTAAAATACACTATATAAACAATGATACTAATAAGAGTTAACCCTGTATAGCTTAGCCCTACTACGTATCTGATCGAACGTTTTCTTTTTTTCACAGCCCCAGCGGCTCGATTCTCAGCGCCATGGAGCAGTTACGCGAGTACCTACAAACGCCCGGCACCTGCAAGTGCGGGTTGGAGTGTCCTCTGCTGGCAGAGCAAGCCTTCAACTTCGACCCTAAGGTAAGACCCATCATGCCGCATTACCATCGCTGTTTTCGCCTCGAAATGAACTGTTAAAATCCGACATTTTATCGGCGATATGATCAGCGAAGCCTCCACTTATAGGTAATTGGCCACTTTGCGCGTAATTGCTTTCCGCAGTTGCGTTGCCAGGTAGGTATTATATATTGCATTGCCTCTACCTACTGGCCACTCGGTGAGGTAGCGTATCATCTGTCCGCGTCGCCCGACGTTAATACGTACTTTTCTCATTCTCAGCTTTTTTTCGTTTTAGAGAGAAACACTGTATTATATAGTCCGCTATAAGGAAACTTACTAGCATAAAAGAACAATGTGAATCCAGTGTTATAAAACTTGGCATAGTGTTAGATATAGTATAGTGGCATAACGTATGCGGTGCGCATTGAGTAGATTGATGACTAAAAAAATGTATTAAAGTACATTTCCCCTTCCTGTTCATATTAATTTAAGCAAGCTTGTAAGCAGACATACATGTCTGCCGGACATGAAAATCCATTAAGTGGGTAAATATTTTTAAACTGAGCAATTTACTATTACGAACATAAAGTAATTAATTGTACGGAAATATTTGTCATAGTATATTATATATATTTTTAATTATTTGAGATTAAATGTGGCGGGCATCGGCAACAATTAGAGATGTTTTGGACATCGGTGAGTATGAAAGACTGTCCCGCGCGTCGCCTTGATAAACAGCCATTGTGGGAAGAAGTAAAGGTGTGTGAAAATAAAAATGTGAAAAGAAACAACGGAGCGACGCATGCTCGGAGTAGAGATGTGCGAATAAGAGAAGACATAAAAGCATGCGGCCCCCACCACGCGACCCAGGGAGCGACATCGAGGCGTGACACAGAATTTCGCTCTGCTAGTTTGACTAGCGAAATGAAATAATAAATCAACTAGTTGTGGCTTTTCATATATGGAAACCACATACGTGTTTTATGAAATCTTCATAATACCACCAAAAACGTTTTTAAATACGCTCTCTGCCATCTTTGACAAGTGAGGTCAACCTGTTTTGATTCTCTTAGCATTTCAAATTATACCGTGTGAAAAAAACGTGACACGTTGATGGCGAAGTTATTTGAAATACAGCAATTTTCCATAGAAAACATCATATGCTTGCTGGTTTTCATATTACTTCCTAACTTTTGTCAGAGTCTTTCAAAATATCATTGTGAATAAACAGTGCTTTTCTATACATTCGGTCGAACGCAAAAATCTATAAATCTAACATTTATTTAATAAATTTATACTGCTTTATATGTTCGAGATCGTGATTTGCGTGGTCTCATCATTCACATGGCGAAATTGCCCATGCAAATTACGATAGTGCCTCTCAATTAATTCAAATACAAAAATTAACTGTAGTTGTTTATTGTTAAATAACAATTGTGACTTAAGGCCGTATGAATTAGGTTTTATGGTTTAGATCAATATTTTTTCCTGTAACAATTTTACCTTCAAATTACTCAGTGTAGAAATATTCACTTATGTATGAAACATATTTAGTATTGCTAGATTTTCATATCTGTATATGGTTCCAGTCGGCCCTTTCTATACCTTATACTGTAGTCACTCTAATATCGCGATCCATCGCGGAGCTTGGGCGCGGAAAAAGGAGAAAAATTAAATGCAAGGAGATATTGGTGGTGATCGCGGTTGGCCGCGCTCGTTAAAGTCGAACAACAAGAGTTTTAATGGGTCGCGCGATCGTCGCCGATGCACCGATGGTAATTGACTGTCCGTAAACGTCCATCTGTATTCGCTACGGAGTTGCCCATCGTATCCATTAATTTACATTTTTAAACTACAAAGAAATAGCCTTTGTCTTTGCAAAGTACCATTGATGCCAAAGTGCTAATGCAAGGGATTTTGTCAAACTTGAAAATGACTTCATGTTATTGGGAAAGTCGACAGCTAGCAAGGAACTCACCCCACGCGAGAGCTCAATACAGAATCAAAGTTTGTTTATCAAAATCTACAAAAAATATATTAATCAATGATTGTATGTCACTTGGAGTTTTCAAAACAATACCGTTTTACAACGGGCTGCTTAGATCTTTGATGTTAAAAATTTAGGCAAATAATTGAGTTGAAATTTGTAAGATAATGCACTTTGGAGCTGTCACCTACAATGGGCGAACCCGCCTCCCCATGAGGGTATAGCGATATGTAATCATTATAAATAGGATAAAACGATTTTACCGCGTGAAGCATGTAGCACCCGACGTTTCGACGACGTCGCAGCCGCCGTTGTCGTAATTGCTTGCGCGGTCTCTACCTGACGTAAACGGTTATTCAGTTTGAATATATCGCGAACCGAGGCGCCCCCTTTGCCTGCCATGGTCACTCATTATCGGGTGGCCAACGGATCGATTGAAGAATAAGTGACGTCAGGTCGACAACAACCCCCCGCTGTACAACGCCTCTAAGCACCAACCTTCGTCGCGCCACAAAAGGTGTTGGCACGTGACGTGATTAGCAGCTCGACGATAGATCAGTTTTAATGTAAACTCCAAGAAATAATACAATCAGCTTGCGCACAAATTCTGAGCGAGAGAAGTCAGACCACAACCGGCCGCGCCGTACGGTGAATTCGAACAAATAGCAAGTCACAACTCCAGGCGTCTCTCGCCGTCTCTCTCGGGTACAGCTGCTATAGCTGCCATAGTCTTCTCGTCTCTTCTCCCTAACATCACCGTGTTCATCTCTCCTATATTGCTCGGATTGTCGTCTATTTAAATATAATTACGAGTCTAGGCATTCGATTAACACGCAACAGAAGAACGCCCAAGAGGCTTACTGTTTTTACAAAGTTCACAATATTTTAATTTACGAATTAACAAGATGTTTTACAATTTACGTAGGCGATTTTTAAGTACAATTTGTTGTAAAATTTACTTTCTGCTTCATCGGCAATCCGCTTCATCAGCAGCAATGCGCATCAATAAATGGCCCATTCATTTTTGCCTCGTATTTTCGATCTCCCAGGGAGTGACTTTGTTCTCCCTCGGTAGTCGCGAGTATAGCAATTATGCTATTGATTTGGCATCACGATAACATATGGAAGTCGACTTGAGCATTTTTTTTTCCTTGAGCGCGTGGTGGACTGGATAATTAGCGGGTATTCGCCAGCGCGGATTGCGCTCGATACGGTGACTGCGATAGCAGCCGCAGATATCCGCCACCACCGTGTAATTAATAGATGTATAATCTTTATATATGCAAGTTTAATATAGGCACATTGGTCGAAGTATCGAAAATACGGAGGATACGATCTAGAGAAAGGTGTTTCGGAAAAACCAACGAAGGGTATGCCGTCGCGGAAGGGGAGAATATAGTGAGGAATTATTTGGGAATATTCGAGTTTCACAATATTCGGAATCTAAAATACAAAAAAAAAGGTTGTGTCACCTCAAGACTTTTCCGGCAAGCAGACAATCCCCCCTCAGATAAGAGCGTTCACAATACTGTTCCTCTGCCGGAAAAATAAATGTTAACTATCCTTTATCCTACTGGAGTTGTCGGAAACTATTGTTTATGCCTAAGAAGTCCATTGGAAATTTATTTTTCTATCCTGTAATCCGCGGAGCTTTCATTATTTTCACATTATTTTCCTTGTATCTATTTATTTTCCTTACTTTTTTTTCTACCAATAAAATTCCATACCTTCGGTCAGTAAGTTGCATACGTCCGCGTTGCCACGGCAACCATGCTGCCGCACATCTCAACAAAGATTAAACAAGAGAGCATCTGTCGTTAGCTCTTTAGTGCAGAATATCCCTCCCCCCCCCCCTTAGTTTTGAATGTGGATTTCTGTTTTGAATGTGGAATCACGTTACGTGATAAAAAGTAAAAAATAAAATAATAGTTTTAAAAACTAAAATAACACGCTTTTCTAAGTACTGCACTATAATGCAAAAAATAGGTAACTACTCTGTTATCACTGTTTACCTTAGTGTAGGCCATGTTTGTAATTACCTATAATAATTGAGGGTAAAAGTGGGGGGCACTTTTTCTTCAAATCAAATCATCATAATGATTCTCAGTGAAATGTTTCCAAAAAGCATAGTTATATTGTTTACCTAATTAGATGTTAGCAAAAGCATCCCACACTTTTACACTTAATTATTATAGTTAATTACAAACATAGCTTAAACTAAGTCCCTTACGGGGTAAACGGTGATAACAGGGTGGTTAATTATTTTTTTACTTTTTAGTGCAGTGCTTACAAAAGCATGTTTTTTTTTAGTTTTTAAAACCATTCTTTTATTACGGGTAAATTCTGGCATTTACATATTACATATATTTCTGGGTATTCATTGAAAATTAATCTATTTAAAACATCTCGTCGTTGAATGGTTGGGCCTCGTAAACCGTATTTAATTTTGTTATTTCTTAGCAATTACCTCGCAAACTCACAACCCAACCCAAACAAACAAAGCTCACGAGCGAAAAGGAACAAAGAGCCGTCCTCATATTGGCGACACGGCGACGAGGCAAAGGCCAACGCGCGCGCGTCTCGAAAGAGTCCTCACAGATTATTAAGAAAGACAAACAGGGAGGGATCTCTCGAAACTAAAAACTTGAAAAGGGTAAATACTTGAATGCACGCCGCCCGTCATGAAGTTTCCCTGTTACAAAGGCCCTCCGGGCGTGGCAATATTTTCTCGCTGTTGTAGCGGGGCGTTTATTCTGTCGCCTGTATACTATGTAACGATGCAAAATGCGCTGCAAAGGACGCAAGCGAGTTGAGCGTGGGAGGGGGGGGGGGGGGGTCGGCTGGAGTGATGTGAAAGCAGCGTCGCCTCGTACTCAAATACATTAAAATTGAACACAAAGCCGCGTTCTCGCTGGATGACATTATACCATTTCAATATAGAAACTGCAGTTAAAAAGTTTAGCACTTTGTAAAGCTTCCATTAATAAGATATCAAAAGGTCAGGAATTGTTGTCAACGTAGGAGTGAGTTAAAATGAATTCATACGAGAAAGGTCTAATTCACCATAATAGTGATGCAGCAATGTGTAACTGATAAGGTGTATTTATAATACGTAGTATGTATAATATCGGAAAGCGGTGAACTGTTTTTATCTTTTTAATATGACGATTATTTTTTGCAGCCGCATACCGCACAGGCAATAAGCAATAACGTCGATGTTCTTAATAATTTATCGAATCAATAATCTTGGATAATATTAAAATACCGTAATTACACAGTCCTTCCGATCGCACCCGTTTGCCCACTAAATCTTTTATAGCAATCGCTGTAAGGGAAAGTGGAGTAATTGAAAATGAAATACAAGACATTTTTGAAATTAAGTTTTGTTAATACAGTGTCTTTGCCTTTCTGCCTTTATTTTTTAATTGTCTTTAGTATAATATTAAGAACCTTGAATTCAAAATAAATTAAAAACTATTTTGAATACATTGAATTCAAATTAAAAGAAAAACTTATTTTTCTGCATTAATAAATATTTTAAATAGCACTGCTAAATTAAATGTTTTAATAAAATCACTATTTAATTGGAGTAATTAAGAGCGTTCCTATTGAAATTGTTCTTAATTATTAAACAAAATCAAATCAAAACCAAATGGCGTCCACGTAAACCGTTGCTGATAAACGTATCTAGAGCATTAAACTACACAGAATACATAAGATAAAAACACACTATGGACTTCGTAGATTTATATTTATCACATAAACTACAACGAAAATGAAAAAAAAAAAACAAATATATTTACTGGACTTCCCTCCAAGGCACACCGTCATCGCACTGAGATATATTTGAAGCTTTTCAGTTTGGCTGTCTCGGAAGCGAGCTGGCTTACTGTATCTTTATATTAACGTGGCTTCACCAAGGAATATCTAGTGATGAGTTAGTTGATCAGTGACAGATGTTACTACATCTGGGTCTAAATATTTTCAGACTCATCACCTAGCACGGCTATATAGCAGTGCTAGGTGATTATAGTGCTATATAGCACTATAATCGGCCGCAAACAAAGCATTCCCTATGTGTGCGTTTAATTCTGGTCCACTTTGTTACCACTCGTGATACGATACATACGTACTAAACGCGAGTTGCATCGCCGCGCCACACCGACTTACCCTGGTAGCGCTGCAGTGGCGAGATCCCACAATTAGTTAACTGCTCAGCGTGAATTGCCCCTTTTGCGAGACACCTTAATTTCTCTGCTAGGAAATTAGCACTATTTTCGCCCTTGTTGTTTCACTATTAGGCTTCAGAGTTGGTCTTTTTTTCAGTTCCTGGCAAAATTGTGTAATAATGGGAAGGAAGCACTTAACCCTTTAAGGACCATGGAACATATATGCCCCATAACTTCAAAATCAGTTTATACATTATCGAATATGAATAAATTATAAATTATATTATTTCCATGTTATTGACACATCTGAATCTTAATATTAGCAACAAAAAAAAATGTTGTTTAAAAATATACCGTTTTTTTTTTAAATATCGCAAATGACCAACGAATGCTGGTGATTTTAAATATCATATATAAATAAAATATTTATGGCGACTTTTTCAATTTGATTTTTTTGACTACTATTTTAAGTACGTATGATATTTGAGTTAAATAAAAAAAATAATCAAATTTTGGAAAAAGTTGTAACTTTGGATCTGTACGGATCACATGGACACTAAAGTCCCATCAATTTATACAAAATATCTTGAACCAATTTTCACAAAACTTAACATTCATATCGTGTTTAGTGTCAAATGAAAGGTCTGATTGAGTACATTCGGGAAATATACATGTATATATATGGATAAATACATAAACCACAAATATGTCATTAAAAAACCTCAATAAAAATAATTATAATTACAGTAGTTAATTTTCTGTAACGGCAGTCATGTTTTTTATTCTTTATAATATATTTACTTGTTTATTTCGTATAATATATCTCATATTCAGCTAAGATAATACAATGAAACAAAAATAACGTAAATAAAAATAAAGCGACAAATTGTCACGAGGAGCAACCATATGGACGTCACACGTTTAAGAGCCCTATCACATATTTTTTCCAGAAAGGCAAGAAAAGTGGATTTTTGGCGTTCTAATTCCAAGAAATGAAGAGATTTCTACAAACTTTAATTACTGAATTACCTGGACCATTTCTTGATGTTGACCATAGCGGCCTTTAATTTTAGATATAACGAATATTATTTACTTATTCAGCCCATTTTCCGAAAGTCGTTATTCGTAAAACGCTCGGAAGGCAAACTTTGAGCTCCTTAATACAGTAATATCACTACAACGAAAACCGTATACTATTTTTTTTTATGTCCGTCATGTATTCTTGTTGACCATAGCGGCCTTATTTTTTCGTTTTTTGACCACATATCCAAGGTATACATTACTTACAATTACACAAAATTTAAAAAAAAACTTCCTGTATCATTCTAATTTTCTCAGAAATAAAATAAGATTCTTATATAATACTTATACTATATTAAAGTTCACTCTTTTAGCAATACGACATAATATAAATTATTGTCATTAGAAAGGAGAAAACACTGCAAAAAACAATTAGAAATTGTGTATATATTTGCTTGCGCAAGAGAAGAGCGCTCAGTGCCGCGGTTTTCTCCCAGGGTTGAATAGTTATTTATTTATTTTTTTATTTATTTATCCTATCTTTTATAGTTACATCCAAAAAAAAATGCGTTCATTTTTTAAACTCATTTTAAAAGAATACCTACGCTATTTTGTAATAGGCCTCTTAACTAGGCTTACGCGTGTAGGTACATACATACCTAGATGTGCGATTTACGACTTATTTTTGATTGCAAGTTGGCATATTAAAAAAAAAGTTTATTAATAGAGTTTAGTAATAAAGTACACAATATATTTACAAAATATTATTAGACAATAATAATAATAAAAATAACAATTGATATTTATTTTTTTTTGTTTTAGGCTTTTGTAAGGTTTTTATGCCCCTTGTAACAATGCGACCATTGCTGATCTATTGTGTTCGCCACCTGCTATAGTTATGCGCTAAGCCTCGTGTTCCAGGGAATTCAGTAGTGATACGCGGTTTTGCACCAGCTTTGAATTAATGGTATTCGAGGCTAGTGCCATAAGAGCTGCCTTGCTATCCGAGTGGATATAAATACGGTGTTTGGTGTAGTTCTTATGGAGGTTGATATCCGCACATTCAATAATGGCAGTAGACATAACAATATATTACATCTTCCATATATATAATACGAGTGGTATTACCCGGCGTTGCCCGTGTTATATCTGTTCTCAAATACCAATGTATACCAATTTTCATGGCGATCGGTTGAGCAGTATAGAAGTTGGTGTGCTGCAGCGCCGTCTAGTTGAAAGTTGCAACAAAGCGGATATATATAAAAACCTTAACCATGAAAAAATACATATATATGCCAACTTTCTTGGTGATCGGTCAAACGGTTTCGGAGTCTATTAAACTCGGACAGACGGGCATACAGATATACTAACATCCATTTTTATATTATATTATTTTGGCCTGTTTTTAAAATTTAAATTTTGAATGCCTATATCTCGCTTATTTATAGCGACCGACACAATTTTCTTCCAGATTTAGCATTAAAATGAAAAAAATTGGAGAGAGGTTCCTATACTGCAGTTATTCCACTTTTATAACTATGTGATAATACTTACATGTATATATTTTAATTAAAGAGTTTTGAACAATGAAGCACAAATAATTAAAAAGCAGGAATAATTTCACTGTATTACCTTCACAATATTTTGAATTTAGAATAACGCTTGGCCGACTATGACGTTTGTAGGTTTAACATAGCAGCGCCATCTATGGATTACTCAATAGATAACGCCATCTGTTAAAATCGTTTGGAACTAACAGATAATTGCGAATGTCAAATAATAGACATTGCAATAAAATAATATCGCGACTATAAATTAAGACGTAAGCTATCCTATCTTTCAAGTTGGATCAAACTGCACATTGTGTGCAAATTTGATTCAAATCGGTTAAGTAGTTTAGGAGTCCATCGCGGACAAACAACGTGACACGTAATTTATATATATTAAGACGAGAGGTATTACCCGGCGTTGCCCGTGTTATATCTTTTCTCAAATACCAATGTATACCAATTTTCTTGGCGATCGGTTGAGCAGTATAGAAGTTGGTGTGCTGCAGCGCCGTCTAGTTGAAAGTTGCAACAAAGCGGATATATATAAAAACCTTAACCATGAAAAAATACATATATATGCCAACTTTCATGGTGATCGGTCAAACGGTTTCGGAGTCTATTAAACTCGGACAGACGGGCATACAGATATACTAACATCCATTTTTATATTATATTATTTTGGCCTGTTTTTAAAATTTAAATTTTGAATGCCTATATCTCGCTTATTTATAGCGACCGACACAATTTTCTTCCAGATTTAGCATTAAAATGAAAAAAATTGGAGAGAGGTTCCTATACTGCAGTTATTCCACTTTTATAACTATGTGATAATACTTACATGTATATATTTTAATTAAAGAGTTTTGAACAATGAAGCACAAATAATTAAAAAGCAGGAATAATTTCACTGTATTACCTTCACAATATTTTGAATTTAGAATAACGCTTGGCCGACTATGACGTTTGTAGGTTTAACATAGCAGCGCCATCTATGGATTACTCAATAGATAACGCCATCTGTTAAAATCGTTTGGAACTAACAGATAATTGCGAATGTCAAATAATAGACATTGCAATAAAATAATATCGCGACTATAAATTAAGACGTAAGCTATCCTATCTTTCAAGTTGGATCAAACTGCACATTGTGTGCAAATTTGATTCAAATCGGTTAAGTAGTTTAGGAGTCCATCGCGGACAAACAACGTGACACGTAATTTATATATATTAAGATTTTAAAACAAATTAAACTACAATTGACAATTCTTTCCCGTTCCAGAACACCCCAATTCCAATGGCCATTTAATAATTATAGTTTCGAATCTATCAATATGGTCTAATATTTTGATATGTTCTAGTTTATTGTACATTCGTAGTGCAGTGTACCAAGCCTGCCTTTGTGCGAATGCCGTTCTTACCTGAGGTATCACAAAATTTAAACCTTCTCCCGCCGTCTCAGTTTTTATTTGCTGGCTGCGTACTTGGTCATTTCTATATTTATGAAAATGAACGAGCTGTCATTATTAATGAAAGGCTAACTGACTAACTACTCACTCACCTGTCATATTCATTGACACACAATTGAATATCTCGGCGCCTCATCGTCGTCGGGCGGGCGAATTCGTTTCCCCCATTAGCGTCATCGCGGGCGGAGGCTTGACAGAATTGAGGGCGGCCGTGTAATTGAATACGCTTACTTTATAACGTTCCTGACCTGGTTTCATGCGCAAGTTCGTCAGGCGAGGCTTTATTCTCGTTAGGAGGCGACTGTTGCCGCCCCGCGGGGTGAGCCACTTGAATATTAATGCCTGCGGCTGAAAACATCCTCGCCTCTTTGTGCGCTGCTCACCCGACATTATAAACCCCACCTATCATGCAATGAATGCCTTGCCAGTTTGTATTACACGCTGTCTATTTCTACTATTGCGATTTTAGCCCTGCCCGCACAGATACGGGTCTCGGATGGGCGTTTTCTTCTCGCAGTTTGATCTTCAGTACAAAAAACAATTCCTTTAACGCGTAGAGAGTCGTTCTATGATGGCGTATTACACCAACGTAGTTTAGGAGAGATAACCACGCTTAAAGACCGCGACAGACCGCTGCGCACGGCCACGTTTCACACTTGGCTTTAGCTTTGTTCAATACTAGCTGCCATACAAATCAACACATAGCGGGCAATGCACACGCTATGCACGCTGCGTGGCTATATGGCGTCAGAAGCACACATGTGGGTTGCCGCGTATGGGTCAGCTGTGCACACGTTTTGTGGGCACGACAACCAAATCTCTGTTTCACCTCTTTAAAGATCTGGGTCTTTCCAGAAAAATAATCAACTTTCCTAGAAAAATTATCTAAAACTGCTATTTGCGCATCTCAAATTCTATGGATTCGAAGGGGGGAATGAATGGGTGTTAAGGTGACCGCTCACATGTGGCAAGACATCTGTCCTAAACCTACAACAGCTGGTCATTAGTCCGTATGACATTTCTCACCCCCCAGAAGTGTAAAAAATAGTGTCGTGATGGGCCCGACTCCGGTCGGTGAATTCCATGGCAGCTCCGTTTGTATTTTTTTAAATTTAGGGTATGGTATAATAAAGTCATATAATATAGTAGGATGGCAGTTAGTAAAATTTTAAGAAGTAGGATATTTGATCGAATCTTTAATTAAAGTCATGGAATCATTAAATATGTCTAATCCTTTACATGTGGTATCAAAAACAAGAGACATTCTGGTGAGAGGTCTATATGACACGATACATTCTGGCGAGAGGTCTATTCGACACGACACATTCTGGTGAGAGGTCTATTCGACACGACACATTCTGGTGAGAGGTCTATTCGACACGACACGTTGGTGTAGTTACGTGCTTAAACAGACAAAAGTACATTATGTTTACGAAAAAGTCGCCCGAAAAAAAAACTGATTTTCTTGGCGACGCGCGACACTCAATGAGGAACTTTGCTATAATACAATCGTTGACTTGAAATCGGCGATAATCGGGTATAATTGGCGCTCCAAGTGGGGCCTGATCTATTTGGAAACGCCTACTCTTTGCAATGCTACGTAAAATGTCAACGGAGAAGGAGCGTTCTTGAGACGGGAGGGAAGAATGCTCGGAGGCGTCGAAAATTCCCAGCTAATCTCTCCCCCGCCGGACATAATGCAGGCGTCGGAAACGCGTCATGTCGGAGAGCGACGTCTGCCTGTGTCTGTCTACCCTACATGGAATGGTCGCATTCTGCCGCGCGCAGCCCCGCACAAAGCGCTTATTAGGCGGGCCGGCAAATTGCAGCCGTGCAATCTCAGCCGTTCAGTATGGCGGGCGCCGACTACGCGATACGATGCGATGCCTCGCCCGCCAGCCTGCGTGGCGTGCCGGTGCCTGTAGGGCGATAACAGGTTTGACGAGGCCTTTGTATGTACTCTTTAGATTGACCTGTTGTCATTGCTGCAGATATCAATGCAGCTAAATGCACACCCGTAGCTAAAAATAGTTTTAGGTTTGGTGAACTATTTTGTAGGTGAGACCCACTGAGAACTTTTTCCTGGAGAATGTCCCTGAAATTTGACTTGGATTTATCTTGATTGTCTTGTATCCATCGTGACTTGGAATTTCACAGATTTTATTACTTCTATTTCCTCTCTAAAACCATGCATACAGAACTACAAAAAAATATTTATTTATTTATTTATTTCATAAGCAAATCAACATAACTGTTTATACAAATCCGTTGATATGCAATATAAACATAAATATAAAATATAATAGAATTCTTACAAGTACATACACAACATGTTTAAATAAGCATTAAATACAAATACAGACATTAAGAATAGAAAAACAAACTTACAGTACATAAAGAGTGAAAACAATTTATCTTGAAGAGATGTGGGCTCGCTGTAAAAATATCAAGGTCTGACGCTGTCGAACATAGCGCATTTATTTGCCGCAAAGCTCGGGTAAGCAGACTCCATGATGACTCCGACCTCCTCGTTTCAATACAATTGCATCCAGGAATTGAATTATAAATCGCTGCTGTGATTAAACACCTAGGAAATGTTGATATATTCAATACTTCAATTAGCGCATACGAACAATAATTATATACAGATTGTTCAATAAGGGCGGGTCTATGTTGACAGTCTGTGGCGGCCATGTTGTTTTGGCGGCGACTGGCAAATCTTTTGTTTATTATTCAGTCACTGATGCCAAATCACCATGGCAAGCACCGATTGAGCAGCACGTTGAAACTTTATTACCGAAATGAATGTTGGTTGGCGTGGTTATCTATCGCGGAGGTGACGTGAATTATCCACCAAAATCGTGCGTATTCACCCCGCTACACTTTTTCTTGCGAGGTTTTCTGAAGTCGCAGGTCTATGCCAATAAGCCGCAATCGACCGATGTCTTCAAAGTCAACATAACCTAGGCCATCGCTCAAATTCAGCTGAATGTATGCGGCAGAGTCATTGAAATTTGGACCTCTCGGGTCAGTGCCACCGTGCGAAACCGCGGTGGACATTTGAACGATGTCATATTCCATACATAATGGCATATAAGGGCCTTTAAATTTAAAAACGAAATTTGTTAATACCTCACACAGCTTGTTTTATTGCACAGACTATCAACATCGATCCGCCCTTATTGGAAAACCCTATAAAATCCTGTCAAGGAATCTGAATTAAGACAATATTATTATTTGTATGTCCTTAGGATAAGGAGCACTTTCTCGAAGTAAACAACATTGGAGGAGCCATTCTCAACCAGACTCGATGGCTTTCCGCCACTTCCCAATCCTTTTATGTTAGATAGGTTCGATATATACTGGTATATATACTGGAACGAAGCAGGGATAATGTCATGGCGGTGCATGCTAAAACGCGGATTTATCACAAAGGCTAAAGAGTATTATGGGGTTTAAAATACGTCTGTTGACTGTATACGTACCATGAGTCGTCATCAGACGCCGGATAATTTCAGTCACTTTTAATTTAATTTGCTGTTACAATGAATAGCACCTCCATTTTAATTAACACTCAGTTTTACATACGCTTCTCAAAATCCTAACTCTTCTCAAAATCCTAACTCTTTCCGTATCTGTATGCTAATGAGTCGATATAAGGCGCCAAAAGGATGAAACAATACCTTAACCCTTAAGAACTGTGATATGTTTTTTAACATAACCACTGATATTGGTCTGAGAGACTCCCAAACATAAAACTGGTTATAAATATACATAGGACTTTTTTTTCGACATATTAGTTATATTTTTTTGTCAAACTAAGTACAAAAGGACTTTTAAACGTAAAATTATGAGACAAATAAAACAAAAAGAATTATTTATAGTAACTTTTTGTTACACAGCCAGTCAAAGGCACTTTTTAATTTCTTAGGCCTATAAAAAAAAAAAAATAATCTAAAACCCCCTAAAATCAAAAAATATAAAATTTTCTTTAACCAATCTTTTTAACTTAGTCTCACGTATTTTTTTTTTGAGATCATAGAAAAAAAAGACAGTGGTTAAATATTACCTAATTTTTGGCTTATGCAATTGGCTTGGAGCTCTGAAAACCAATTTGATATTTGCAAGACACTTATACACATTGTGTTTTCATCTTTTTTTATAGTCACAAGGATTGGACAAAATCTGTGAAATTGTGCTCTTGTATTTTGGGGCGTGATGATTGCGAAATGTGATTTCTAAGTAGTCATGAGCCAATCCTTTGGCAATTTTCTTTACGACTTCAGATCGTTTGGAAATTAGTCCCAAAATCACGCTCTTCCTGGTCTTTTAACCGCTCTTTAAGGTTTGGTAATATTAAAAGCTTCTGTACGCACATTTTTGATTGGTTCCTGGTTACTCCACTTGAATTCGTTTTTGCCGTAGTAGTAGCCCGATCTTGATTGACTGACTGACATCAGAAATAAGTATGGCAGCATCATGTTGATGGTCGTCGACATCCTCTAGAACACTTTCGAGATCATTATCAGAATTATTGCTGCTAAAATCGTCAGCTTAATTTGGAAGCCACTATTCTAATTTCAAAGCAATTGCTGAGTATTGTGCTAGTCGTAGCAAGCGGGAACAACCCGGTTGCTCAAATATGCCCAACCCGGATCTTAAATACGAAATACAATTTTTGTTTTTAAAAAAAAGTCACGTATCCACTGATATTTTTCTTTTCTTAAGTCGATATGTAACCGAAAAGGCACACGAAATGGCCTGTCCAATTGACAGCTCGCGAAGCACTAACCAACTCGAAGCTACCTAGGTAAGCATACAACTCTCTCACACGCACCAGGGCGAGACACCAATAGTTTAATTTTGCGATGGGAGTCTGTAAGACCTATACCAGCGCTTAAGGGTTAAAATAGTAGAAACGTCCCGCATGCCGTGAGGGTACCGTACCTTTGTAAGAAAACATCTTTATTGCTATGAAACTTTAATCAATTTTCTGATGACAGCTTGAGAGGATAACACGTTGCCGTTCGCTGTTCGAAGCCATCCGCAGGCACTGAGGCTAAAATGCAACTTTCGCCCCGTGCGCCCTGCGCTTGTGTCACGTTTTGCTTTCGGCGACCTACCCGCGATATCCCGCACGAGTCGAATCGCTCTTCTCAACTCTCAGCAACTAAGTAATACGTCTGTGTCACAGGGGCTTGGTTCTACTGGTCGTTCGAGGCTTCATTAAGTAGGCATCACACCACTGCACTTCATTGCAATATTTTCAGTAGAGTACAGAAAAGTAAAACGTAGTCGCGGAATAAGAATACGAATATTTATACAAATTAAATACTTGAAAATTTACATACAAAGTATGTCTAACTAGGCCGAAGCCCGTACCAAAGTAGACGACTAACCTAGTTTTACCTACATTGTGAATTGTGCGCTCACTTAACATAGTACTATACCAAGAAAAGGGAAACATTACTTTATTTGATAGCTCTCATAAATAAGCATTACGTATCTCAAGAGTGTGTTTAATATTGATAATTAAACAAGAAACGTTTAATAATACCTAAGGGTGCTACCACACCAATCGATGCCTTGTAGCGGTTGTGTGCAGCTCTTGAATGACTTTTGCGATTTGAAGCGATGGTAGTTTGGTTCGTATCTGTGCAGTGGGTGTTTTGGGTCATCTATCACCTTTAGGCGTTCGGAATCTTCGGAATCTCTGAGGAGCAATGCCGATTTTTAACACGCTTTTATTAGGCCGACCTGTATGTATCTATGTAATGGAATCTAAGGTAACTAATTTAACCATCTTCCAAGGATCGTAGCGTCATGAAAATTGGCAGCTGTATGTAGTTCTGATGACAATACAATAATATGGCACTGTCGAACTGATCTGATGATGGAGTCGGAAGATATGAAGTGGAACTTCATGATGGAACATCGTATCATAGCTGTGTTTGGACTTGTTAGAAAAGTCTTAGAATGAACTTTGACCACGATTAGGTTTAAGGTCTGATGATGAAGCCGGAATATCGTATCATAGCCGTGTGTATGTGAATATCGTATCATAGCCCAAAAGCGTGTTTTTAGTGTTTTTTTTTTAAAACTATTAATTTATTCATTATTTAAATTAAGCTTAGCAGGCATGACCCAATCGATAGTCGGATGGGTCATGCATGACATTGCCGCAAGGCAATAAGCTCGCCTTTTTTATTGAAATAAAGAGTTTTATTATTATTGTTATTATTATTACATTGACATACCTGCATTACCAGCGGATTATATCGATATATTAGGATGGAACTGTAATTTAACAATGCGATATTGAATCACCTTATCCCATCCCGCAATTGAATCCACTTTACTATGCAATTGAATAGCGCAAAGAAATGGAGCCGCTTAACGTTGAATTAAGTATAACGAGCGTCTGCAATATATACTATGGGTCTCTTCCACTGAAACGGAGCACAGCGATGCGATCCCATTGATAATGTCTCCGGCCGCGGGATTTATGCAGGCGGTCGCGCACTTTTCTTGTTGCACCGCGACATTTCATGCGTGCGAATATCTTGCGCTCTGGGCGGAGTCGCCAACTGCATCTGCTTGTTTATGGTTAGCCAGGTCATGCTGCAGTCAGAAAAGTCAGCGTTTTTAATCTTGTTCAAGAAAGGTGAGAATATATTTTTTCTAGCTTTCAGTTTTCTTCTTCCCCTCGAAAATTGGCAAGATTTCCAAAAAGTGAAAAAAATGCCAGAAACAAAAAACTGTTTCTTTATAGATAAGATAAGATTATAAGTTTATTAGATTTAAAATTAACTAAATAATTAGATTTACAATTAATTAGATTTACAATTGCTGTATGTGCATATTAAGGAACCTTTTTAATATATTTAATTTATTGGTCAATTTATTTATTTATAGATTTATTTATTTTTATTTATATATTTAATACTAGTCTGTTAGTGTGTTATACATTTAAATCAATCTCTTTTAGTTTTTAAAATTTAATGAGCGGTCTGAATGAATGAAAGAGAAAAATAATAAGATGTTTTAAATAGTATCGCCCCAGAATAGGAATAAAATCTAGTGGGGTGATAAAATCCACACAAATGTCATCCAATCTGCTTTGCAAAAAAAATGTTTCAAAAATATTATTATAGGTATATATACTCTTTTTTTTTGACAAATTTTATTACTTTTATTGGGTAATTTTATATTTAAAAAAATAAAACATTTCCAAACATTGCCCTTTTTTGAAGAAATGTATTTTGGAAACTTCTGGACATACGTTCCTCTGTTTAGTCTTGAATTGTAGAAAATATATTCTACTTAAAAACGGTAAAAAAATAATTCTGCAGAACGCATATTTCAGAAGATGTAGGCACTGTACAATAAAAATCGCTATTTTTGGGCATTGCGCAGCTTGAACAGGTCTTTCGAGGTTGCAAACTTTGTCTCACTACTGGCACAGGTCCTAACAACATAAACAATTATAACTAAATGACCTCTTGCAAGTACTGTGTATAAATTGACTGGGCCGGTTTTTAAAATAACATATTCCAGCAACAATTTATTATTCAGTACGCAAAAAAATTAAGAACTACAAAAAAGTGATTTCTTGCCGAATTTTAGTAACAACTAGTAAACTTCGAAAGGTTTCCAAGTTGTGTAAAGCATTCTTCAACTCTTTGACTTTAAAATTTTTGGAAGCTTTATCAATTTATATCTCTATAGCGTATTATGGTCCTTGTATGAAAAGCATGTTTGAGCATTTTTACTGAATTTTGTCTTTAGATTTTTCGCTAGGTATAAATGTAGGTTAGGTGGGTTATAAATGTCTGTTTGCGTCGTACCTCGGGTTTTTGCCTACCTATACATGTATAATTTATAGCAGAATCATTTGTAAGAATTCTAATATCATCGATGTCATTATACCTTGAAAAAAATAATTGAAAAACTTCTGCACTTTCCTCGTATATACATATCTTGGATACTCTATCAAGCGAAAAAGAAATACAATAAAACTAGGCTGTCTTTCTCCGCTCTTCCTTTACTAGTCGATAGTATGATTAACTGTTGGCAACATCGGGCACTGTTGAATACATTGCTGCCGGTCACATCCATAAATCGCTAGATTTAAGTCTGCGAACGTTACGCCTGTCATCCGCTGCCTTGTGCTCCAGCCATACCGCACTAGACTACTTGGCCAAAGTTCTGCACCTATACATGCGTTCATTACTTAAAGTATACTCTACAAGTATACTCGGTATACTGAATGAAATTCTATATAAAATGCTATCAACATGATATGATGTTACTAAACAGGCCGTACGTGGACCTTAGAGGAATCAAATGGTTGACAGCGACGGAGCTAAGGTTAAACGTAGATTGGTCGTCGCGAGAGAAATTAACCGCCATACTGCGGCCTGTAATTGAAACCTCGGGAAAGTTTTTTTTGTATGTCGATAGAGCTAGACGATGATTGAGCAAGACGATGGAAAGTACTTTCGATACTCGACAACTTAGACGACG
Source organism: Micropterix aruncella (assembly GCA_944548615.1). NCBI lineage: Eukaryota > Metazoa > Arthropoda > Insecta > Lepidoptera > Micropterigidae > Micropterix > Micropterix aruncella. Next base: position 29,548,581 of record OX155955.1, on the reverse strand, counting down.
TAAACGCAGCGCAGCGGTGTCTCTTGTGGTATAGTGGTATATTGGTATAACAATTTAGTTCTTAATTACAAGAAAACGAAATGTCTTCCCAATCGACTTTCGACTCTATAAATTTTTAATTTGACTCTATAAATTTTTAATTGAAAATAAAATACTCTCAGACAATCAGTTCGGTTTTAGGGAAGGTTTAGGGACAACAGACGCTATAGCTGCCTTAATTGAATTTATAGTCGAAACGGTGGATAAAGGAGACACGTGTCTAGGAGTTTTCCTTGACCTTGCAAAGGCTTTTGACTCCGTTCCTCATAATATATTATTATGCAAACTGAGCAGTGTAGGAATTAACTATACAAGTCTTAAATGGTTTGATAGTAACTTATGCAACAGGGTACAAAGTGTCACCATCCAGGGCCTCCAGAGCAAAAGCCAGCATCTCACGTATGGTGTGCCACAGGGTAGCGTTTTGGGACCCATTTTATTCCTCGTCTACATAAATGACCTATGTCAGTTACCAGTAGGTAAAATCATCACATATGCCGATGACACTGTTATACTATTCAAGGGTTCAAACTGGGATTACACATTTGAGAAAGCATGGAAATTGTTAAAAATTGGCTAGGAAACTTTATGTTGACGCTTAATGTTGGCAAAACCAAATACATGCCATTTAGTATAACAACCGGAGGTCAACCCACTACTAATAAAACTATTGTAATACACGAGTGCGATAGCGTAAAGTCTTGTAACTGTCAGCTTGTACAAAGAGAAATATCTTGGAAATATCTAGGGATCACTCTAGATTGCTTTCTCCGTTGGGATTCTCATATACATAACGTGGCTACGAAGGTGCGAATCCTTGGATATGTTTTCAAAGAACTGAGGAATATTCTGGATTCCAAAACACTAAAAACTGTTTATTATGCTTTATGTGAATCGCTTAGGTGGTTAACATTATTTTTTGTTTGTTTGTTTAAAAAAAACTTTATTGCACATGCAATAGAGTACAACACGGTGACCCTATTATCTAGTGGAAATACACTCTTGGACTAAATCAGCCTGGTAATGTTGCTTAATACTGGCAACCACTCACTAGAGGTGGTTGTCAAAATTATGCTAATAATACGCATCGTCCGGATTTTGTGGGTATGGAGGTTATTCAGTGTGACAGGCGCTGAATATTCAGCTGCCAAGTAAATCAGTGCAACGGAAGATCAGTGCGTCGCGCGTCGAGGCACGAAAGTGATCTGGCCAGTTTTTGGAAAGTGTTGTTCTTCATCGAGATCTTAGCCGCAAAATTTTGAAGGTGGTTAACATTATTTTTTGTTTGTTTGTTTAAAAAAAACTTTATTGCACATGCAATAGAGTACAACACGGTGACCCTATTATCTAGTGGAAATATACGACCATACCGTCAGGTTCATAGTGACTAAATGTTTATGTAGGCAAGATTAATATTTATATATTGATGTGTTTTTTGTGAAGTAGCGGTCGTAATAGCTAATTAGATTAATAATCATAATAATGAAAATAACACAGAAATTAATAGAATATGTCAACTCAATATCGAAGGGAGGAATGGGATATAAGGACAAGTTAGGTGAGGGGTGAAGGTCAGGGGGGTTTTTATACATTACGTAAAAGTCTTTTAATAGATTTTTTTTAACTCGATCAGGTTTTCAAGTTGTTTCAGTAGCAAAGGCACAGTTTCATATTCGGTCTGTATACACTGCAAAAGACTTGTAACATGAAAGTTGATGAAGGCTGCTGAAAATTAATGATTAATTGCATAACAATAACAAATTGAAACCGTTTAGTATATTTTTCTTCTCAGAAGAGCTGTGAACTGTTTAGTCCACCCTCGTAACTTCCACTAACTTTGAAAGACCAGTTTTCAGCCCTGTTTAGGCAACTCATTGACAACATGCTCTCTGTCCTTTCGGCAATCGGCGTATCCCCCCCCCCCCCCCAATATTACGCGATCCATTATTTATGTATACATTACATACAAAACAACATTACTTACCTTCTAATAAACTAACTTGAAAGCATTTATTTTAATATATATTAATATGTAAGCATTTTTTCCGTTTCCTTGCGTCATCTATAATTTATTATTAGTTAAATTATGTAGTGGGTAAGCGTATTTTTCCTTTCGTAAGTTTTCTTCCTGTTTTATAAAAGAATCATTGATGATTGTCAATAACATAACGTCGACGATATGTTCCCTGGTGCGACGACCTTTAGCTTTTCGGAATCGGGAGTCGATCTTTGGAATTACTCTGCTTTCCAGTCATTCCGCATTTCGCTTGTAATCAATCGTTTGCTAAAACAATCATCCCGCGTCGTCCGCTCCGGCGACAAGTCTCCATTTACCGCGATACAATCGCAGCAAAGGGGCAGGAGGCGCGCCTCCCCGAGCGAAACGGTCGGTAAACAATTGCCCGGACAGAGTAAACTGTGCGCATTCGCCGGCCGCAAACGAGCGCCGTCGACCCATTCATGCGGTTATAACTTTTACCGGAAACATTGAACGCCCGTCCGCGATCCTCCTCTCTGCTTGCAGCGGCGGGCGGCGCGGCGCGCGGCGCTTGCACTCGCAACTAGCGCCGAGGCACGAATAACGCTAATGAAATTGGCAATGGTGCAGTCCAATTCGAGCAACGATGCTAAGCAATGACACCTAATGACTAACAATGCAAATTGACATTTAAGTCAGAAGAGAAGAGAGAGATAGAGAGTGACAGAGAGCATGTTGTCAATGAGTTGCCTAAACAGGGCTGAAAACTGGTCTTTCAAAGTTAGTGGAAGTTACGAGGGTGGACTAAACAGTTCACAGCTCTTCTGAGAAGAAAAATATACTAAACGGTTTCAATTTGTTATTGTTATGCAATTAATCATTAATTTTCAGCAGCCTTCATCAACTTTCATGTTACAAGTCTTTTGCAGTGTATACAGACCGAATATGAAACTGTGCCTTTGCTACTGAAACAACTTGAAAACCTGATCGAGTTAAAAAAAATCTATTAAAAGACTTTTACGTAATGTATAAAAACCCCCCTGACCTTCACCCCTCACCTAACTTGTCCTTATATCCCATTCCTCCCTTCGATATTGAGTTGACATATTCTATTAATTTCTGTGTTATTTTCATTATTATGATTATTAATCTAATTAGCTATTACGACCGCTACTTCACAAAAAACACATCAATATATAAATATTAATCTTGCCTACATAAACATTTAGTCACTATGAACCTGACGGTATGGTCGTATATTTCCACTAGATAATAGGGTCACCGTGTTGTACTCTATTGCATGTGCAATAAAGTTTTTTTTAAACAAACAAACAAAAAATAATGTTAACCACCTTCAAAATTTTGCGGCTAAGATCTCGATGAAGAACAACACTTTCCAAAAACTGGCCAGATCACTTTCGTGCCTCGACGCGCGACGCACTGATCTTCCGTTGCACTGATTTACTTGGCAGCTGAATATTCAGCGCCTGTCACACTGAATAACCTCCATACCCACAAAATCCGGACGATGCGTATTATTAGCATAATTTTGACAACCACCTCTAGTGAGTGGTTGCCAGTATTAAGCAACATTACCAGGCTGATTTAGTCCAAGAGTGTATTTCCACTAGATAATAGGGTCACCGTGTTGTACTCTATTGCATGTGCAATAAAGTTTTTTTTAAACAAACAAACAAAAAATAATGTTAACCACCTTCAAAATTTTGCGGCTAAGATAACAACACTTTCCAAAAACTGGCCAGATCACTTTCGTGCCTCGACGACGCACTGATCTTCCGTTGCACTGATTTACTTGGCAGCTGAATATTCAGCGCCTGTCACACTGAATAACCTCCATACCCACAAAATAAACTCCTTAAACCTTAACCGGACGATGCGTATTATTAGCATAATTTTGACAACCACCTCTAGTGAGTGGTTGCCAGTATTAAGCAACATTACCAGGCTGATTTAGTCCAAGAGTTTCAAAATGAAATTAAAACCCAGATCTACAATGATACAGCTTACGTAGACGGTATAATGCGTCTGCATTCCAGCTGCTCTACCGGGGAAACGACTGTAGGTCAATAGTTTCAAACCTTTGCTAGCAAGGCAGCCAGAACGGGATAAAAGCGGAGTAGATAAACGGAGCCTAATACCCAAAGTTTATTGGCAATTGTCTCACGGTTGCGAGGAAGACGAGTCACTTTTCGTGTAATGAAACCCGGTTAAGAGTTAATGTTGGCTTAAGCCAGGACTCACTCACTCACAAGGCATGCATGATGAGAATAGGACATTATATGGTCAGTTTAGATGGCGTACGTGAAACCTTGGTGAATTGAAATCGAAGTATCATTATTTATCAGCCGTGTCACAATTGGCTGCTGCACACGTAACGCGATATATTGCCGATTCGCCGCAGTATGAGTAAGCGAAACACCGACATGCAGTAATGAAGAGGAGTCACGACAATGCTTAAGCGTCGCGTCGCGACATAACGCTCTGTTTTAATCTCATAAGGATTTCGAAGTAAACCATCGAAACGGTCTATAATGAAAGCAGGAATGATGAGATTGTGTCATTGTTGACCGTTTCGATGGTTTACTTTGATATCCCTGGGAGATTGAAACATAGAGCGGTATATCGCGACGCGACGCTTACGCGTTATCGTCACTCCTCTGCATTCCTACATGTCGGCGTATCGCTTACTCTTACTCGCGTACGCTTACGTTTTCGCTTACTTTCACAAGGCTGTGAGTGAGTAGGCCTGGATTAAGCCAAGACTATCTCTTAGCCGGATTCCACTCCACGAAGAGTGTTCCGTCTTCCCCGCAGCCGTGAGACAATTCGCCGGGGCAATTTGATGCTAATCCAATCGAGATAATAGCGTGTCGTGAAGCGCAAACAGCGCAAACGATGCAAAACAAAGTGTCCGCTGTAAGCGCGGGCGCGGCGCGGTGCGGTGAGTGATTACTGTCGCAAATATCCGCGCCTCGGCGATTGTCGTTCGCGGTCGCTCTTTACCGGCTTTCACCGACTCGCCGCGGGTTTAATCGTGATTCTCACCTCTTCAGCCTATAATCATATCTAAACAACGCCGCAAGGAGAGCGACCAGTGCCGCATTGACCTGCCGTTTAACTGCAGGGATATATTAAAAGTACGCCAGTCACGGAGACGAGCTATGAATTAAACGCGGTCTACAATGTTGCAGTTTCACCTTGCGTTTTCCAATAGTTCCTCAATTCCATTTGTACTGTACCTGTGCCTTACATAATAATCATAGAAATACGTTGAATTATATGGAATCGTCATTGATTTACGGTATCTTAACATTAGATTTTGAAAATTATTTAAAACTAGCTGACCCGTGCCGAAGTGGGCACGGGTCACTTGGGCGGTAAAACTTTTTACTTGTGATGAAATTATGAGTGTGGTTCGGTTAGTACTGATTGCTATGATTTATTTCCTAACTTGGATATCAATAAGGGCGCAGGTTGCGATGGAATTCCACCTATGTTTTTTAACAACTGCGCCGCTTCTCTATCTCCGCCTCTGACAATTATCTTTACGCGATCGCTACAAGAGGGAATATTCCCTGACGTGTGGAAACAGGCACTAATTATCCCGATACATAAAAATGGTCCCAGAAACAGTATCGAAAATTATCGCCCAATTTCAATTCTTCCAGTTCTGAGTAAGGTCTTCGAGAAGATTGTGTACGACCAACTTTATCCTGCAATTAAAAACTCGCTTTCTGAGTATCAACACGGTTTTTTAAAGAAGCGCTCTGTCATAACTAATCTTAGTCTATTTACCGATTTTATATCGAAAAACATGGATAAACGCCGTGACACTGATACAGACGGACGCCGTGTACACTGACTTTTCGAAGGCCTTCGACAGGGTTAATCACCCCATACTAATTACCAAATTACTACAGTTCGGAATTCACGGGGATCTGTTGAGATGGTTTGCGTCTTATGTGGCCAATCGACATCAAGCTGTCACTGTTGGTGGTTATAGGTCCGAGTATGTTAGAGTACCTTCTGGAGTACCGCAAGGTTCGCATCTCGGGCCATTATTGTTTAATATTTATATTAATGACATCGCCTCTTGCTTTCACACATTTAAATTTATCGTTTATGCCGATGATCTAAAAATTTATTCCACCATTAAAGGTACGAAAGATTGCATAAACATGCAACGCGATCTAGACCGACTCTTGGTATACTGCCACAAAAACAAGCTCTGCCTCAATCCCTTAAAGTGCAATACCATCAGTTTTACCAGAAATACTCGGCCAATTGTATATAACTATCTTATCGATGGCGAAAACATTCCAAAAACATCTTTAATACGCGACCTCGGACTTTATTTAGATACGAAGCTTACATACAACGACCACATAGATTACATAGTTCATAGGGTCAAGAAAATGTTAGGATTTTTGTTTAGAGTATGCAGACCGTTCAGTGACACCCTCGCCTTAAAAACACTGTATTACGCATATGTCAGAAGTGTCTTAGACTTCGGATCCACTATATGGTCTCCGATGTATGCTGCATCTGTCACCAAGGTTGAGTGCGTCCAAAAGCGTTTCTTGCGATACCTAAATTGGCGCGAGCACACGAACTTCGAGACATATGAGGAAAGAGCGGATTACTTTAAGGTTGCACTGCTCTATAATAGACGGACCATAACCGACATGTCTTTCCTATATGACATCCTTCATGGTTTAATAGACTGTCCAGCTTTAACTGAGCGAATTTCCTTGAGAGTGCCCCCCAGAAGTACCCGAGTTTCTCGTTTGTTTCATGTGCCCAGGTGCAATTCAAGCCACTTCAGCAACTCTACTATGATACGGTTACTCACCTCTTTTAATAACAGGTTTAATGACCTTGGCATTTTTTCTCTGGACAGGAAGCCTTTTCTTCACGCAGTCTAAGAAAAGCTCAGGAACGATAATTAATTTAAATTTACTTATTACTTTATTATATACAATATATTTATGTGTGTATGTATGTCTATATGTATATATATGTCAATAGTATACGTATGTATGGCCATTTATGAACGTATATTACACATAGTGTTATAACAATCCCTCCCTTCCATTTCCATTCCCCTATTGTACTTATACATTTATATTTAGAAATGCTTCTTTTTCCTTTTTTCTTAAAAAGAAGGTTATAAAATTATTATCTTTTAAATGGGTACTTTATATTTTTTGCTAATTTAAAATGTATTAATGGCTATATTAATGTTAATTTATAAAATGTTTTTTTTAAATATAAAGACTATGCTGTATACATTTAGTTAATAAAATAAATAAATAAATAAATAAAAGAAGGGTTATATTTTTACTGCATATGTATGTATGTATTTGCATGCCAATTTGACTATATTACCGTTATTTGTGAGTGTCTCCTTGTGAGTGTCTTATTTGTGAGTGTCTTATCTCTTTAACCATTTATGCAGTAATAGGGAAATTATATACAGTAAAAGGGAAACGTATTTTGTTAAGACGATAAATTTACTTATTTTGATAAGAATTCATAATTGTTGATAACATGACCAATAAACATGACCTAACGATTTAAATATTTTTTTTTATATAAAATACTTTTTGTGACTTAAATATTAAAGTTATACATATGCTGTCGCTGACTTTTTTGTAGGCATTATCAAGCTCTACAACTTTTCTCTAGAACGTAATCATATATCTCTCAGCGTTAGTTGGAAACGTTTTCGTTCGACCGTTTTTTCTCCGACTTACTTTGCAAATCCGACTACCACGAAAAAGCCTTTTCATTTTACGGAATAATATATAACCTATGACACTCACAAATAACGTGGCTTTCTATTTGTAAAATAATTTTTAAAATCGGTTCAGTAGATCCAGAGATTACTTCCTACAACCCCACAAACTTTACCTCTTTATAATATTAGTATAGATAAATGCTGAAACTGCAGTCGTTGCGGAAATATTCGACGACTATATACCAGTATCAGTATCCGAAGCATCGCGCGCAGTATAAAATAAATTAGATTCATTCCAGAAATGCAGACAGGAAAATACCGACGCAATGCTTTACCAGGGCCCAGCTTTGTTACAGAGAAGAGGAGAAAGCATTCGCTGTTATTTGAATACGATTTTGTCAGGGTTAGATTACTTGTCTTATTTATTATGATAAATTGATGGCTTTCAGTAATGTGTGGCGCTCCATCGATACAGTGCCCAAATAATCTTCTCAAAAATATATGGAATTACTTTGATGGCAGATAAGATAATATGTTAAGATGTGGCTCTACTTCATCTTTCATTACGCCATCTATGGGTTGCCCCCAGGATGTGTGCTTGATCCCTTCCTGGGTAACGTTTTGTTTTGACGATCTAATGAGTCTTCTCTACAGGATGACTGTTTCGTTGGTGCTTACGCAGTTAATGCTTCCCTTTGGGGGTGGGAACATTGAGAGTTGTCGACTACAACGGGCGAACCCGTCACCCCAGGCTGGTATAACAATATTTAAACGTCCTTTCAGCCTGGAATTAGCGTAGAAGACTTAAAGACGTAGACAATCTACTATCTAGCTCCGACAACTGACCCGTGAGAATCCAACACCAAACCACCTGGCGCCAGGTGAAAATCCGGCGGGCATCCAGCGCCCTCGCTACCAGTTAAGGCCGGATTTCTCTGGTTACAGGTTCGAGTTCGTTAGCGCGGTCCTCTCCCTTATGTTGGGGGTGATTCGGTATCTACCGAATCCATCGCGGATCACGGCGTCCATTGCCCGACTGTCCACTCGGGATCAGGTGGCCGACTGGTCATTTCAAGAGTGGCTGTCATAAGGTACCCAAAAGAGGCTGTCATAACCACCCCCGCTCTATAGGAAACAAAGCTGTTTCTAGACTCCCCCGGTTATCCGTCGAAATGCACAGTCGATTAACTGAAGCCACATGGTGCACAAAGCGTCCAGGAGCGCCCGAAAAACGATCCCTAGGGGAAACCGACCCGCAAGCACAAAGCTCGCACTTGTACTTGGAGGCTACCGGATGGATGCTAACCCGTGAGTTGGGCCGACCCTAACACAGGGGTCATGATGGCCCAACTGCTTTTGTCCCATTAGCTCCCGGGGGTGGAAACAGTCTAGAGTCTAGCTGATATAAAAAACCGCATTCTTGAGAAAATGTTTTTTTTACAGCAGTCGTTGCGGAAATTTCCGCTGCCATTTGACTTTATTCCGAACTGTATTTTACAGAGACGGTACTGTACTTTATTAGATCAGAAAAGCATTCGCTGTTATTTCAATACGATTTTGTCACGGTTAGCTCACTTGTCTTACCTTATCAATGATATAAGATTTATTTTAATGGATAAGTATGCTATATTTTACTATGCTCCATCTCTCTTGGCGTCTGTCTGGCGTGTACATTTATGCGAGGCTAATTATCATAGCGCATTTGGCGTGTCACCTTTAGGCCGCGATGCATTACCGGCGACTGCAACTGCATATTTATTCGCGGCCCGCAGGCAGTTAGCGTCTCGTGTGGGAAATGATAATTCAGCGCGAGCAGAAATTCCCTCGACGGCCGTCATTAATCGTGTATAATCGACATTAATGGTTGCCACAACTCACCTCTCAGCGCTCTCTCGCCGATTGTCTTGGCAGGCGCATGCGCGGTGTAAACTCTGTTTGCCGTGATTGCCGATACTTGGATCTCCTTTCTACGGCATTCACTGTCTACAAGCAAGTGCCCTCCCTACCATGGCCCTTTGAATCGCGCCCTTATGGGTCGGCACCATGTAAACTCGCACCATGTAATGTCTCACAATTCCAGCCATATTAGGAACTATTTAAGTTTAAATTCTATATGGATAGATAGGTATGGATGGGTAGCGGCAGCCAGGAAGTATATTGAAGGGTGTCAATCACAACGGGCAAACCCGTCACCCCATGTACAGACTAAATTAATGGACAACACGTCACACGCACGACGACACATCCACAGTCAAATTACGCCAACAGCCCGTTAGAGTCTAACACCTTACCGCGAGACACTGGGAAGTTGCGCCCAGCGGGCCAACCTCGCGTCCGTACTACCAGATTTGGACGGAATTCTCCGTCCTCTAGCCTGGTTAAGGTTGCTTGTACAGCCTCTACCTGACGTTATCAGTAATTCAAACTCGAATTAATGGCGGACTGAGGCGCCCTTTGTCCGTTAAGCTCTCACGGGATCGGGCGGCCACCTGATCGTTTCTAAGGAGAGCAGACGTTAGGTCGGCAACTAACCCGCTGCTTAGGAAACGTACGATTCCAGACTGCCTCGGTTATTCGTCGGATTGCACAGTATATTGACCAATGTATGTTCGCAAATTGCCCATTTCCGCCTGAGGTGTTCGCCCGGATCTGAACCTCCGATCCCAACTGTCTACGACTGTAGCTTACAGCCGCAGGCAGCGTTCACAGTGGCCCTTCTAGGTTAGTCCCTCTTCGAAGAGCTTACCGGATGGGAGCTGAACTGTGATTTGAGCGGACCAGTCATTATGTAGAAAAAACTATTATATTGACTGAAAAAAGGTAAAACTTTTAAATTCACAAAGAACTTTTTAGACATTCTAGCGACTTAACAAAATAATTATCATGCAAGTGAGTGCAATATACATACACGAAGATAATTCATATATGGCTGCAATGTTTTTGTAGCTACCAAAGTTTCCTGATGGTTCGTCAGCTAAATATTCCAAATTATACACATGCATTACTCTTACGGGAGTAGATTTTAAGCGAATATTTTACATTAAACTAAAACAGCAATAAAACCACAAGCACTCACTCGTTGGCCATGGTCGACGCTGGCAAAATGGAGTGCGGGGTGAAATGATAGTGATGTACCTAATATATGTTGCAAGTACGATAAATCGCATTAAGCTTCCTTCGCGTTTGATTTTTACTATCTCCCTTCGTCCCGTAGCTTAACAGAGGGCTCGATCGCACGCGCCCTATGCTAATGCCAGAATATGTATGTTTTATTTTTTTAACGGGAGATTGTTCAAAATATCTATAATTCCTAATAAAACTTCGTATAGCTACTGTTTTTATATTTTCTTGTTTATATAATAAATGCAATTTCCGAGTAACATCGACTTAAAGGATAAATATATACTTTAGTTTTTATTTGTTTTCGTAATAAAGAAAAGAAAATATCGAAAACTGACTTGGTATCAAATTCGGCAAGGATTTGAAGATTTAAAGTTAGATTTTTAATTACCTCAATAACAATTGACCGAATGGTATTGACTCTAAAGACTGAAAAACGGTGGTTGACAACGGTAGTCGCCTTAAGTTTTTATCGCACTGCATAATTTTTGGGTAAAAACCGAAGTATGACAACGTTGTGATTGGAAGTGTTGATTCATTGAAAAACAAGCCAAAAATACACGAAATTGGTATATTCATCATAATCCCTCACATTGCCAGAGAGGTTTGAAATACTTTACACTTGACATTGTTGTGGACATTACATTATTATCGTGTTAATCGTTAAGCAGACAAGGAGTCAATTACCAAAAATCACGGGGGACGTAAGTAAACCCGTATTATGTTGTCCCCTTAGTCTAGCGCCGTCATAAACCTGGCGAAATTAACCGGGACGTTTGGGCCAACATTGAGGGGAAAGAGGTTTTGGAAGCCCGCTCCCCCTCCCCTTCGGCACCGCAGGGATTTGTTTAGCGGTATAACAACAATGTTTAATAAAAATATGCTCAAATCCAAAGAGTTTGGTCTAAGATAGTCTATTTTGCTAGAATTTCACTATGAAAATGCGAGAGATACACGTCTAAAAGTATAAGCTTTCCTAACTAAGTCCATAACATAGGCCAGATTTATCCACTCCCTCTGCCTTCTATTAAATTACTTCATAAGATTGAAATGTTGTTGATTGAAATAGGAAAAACATGCTTAATGGTTAACTTCTTTTATCCAGGAAAATTTAATAAATAATATTTTTATTTTAACGCTTATTATAACAATGGACGTTATTTGTGGATTGCCACATTGCCTGCATCATTTCGTCATAGTTCTTATTTTATTTTTTTATTTTATTCGGTTAACAAACAGCGTTTATATATAACAAATACAACATATAACAATAAAACTATGACTAATTATATGTTAACACTATTAATCGTTAATACTATGTGTACATTACATATCTCCGCTATTATACCTTATTTATACTTACATTTCTTTAACAGTGATTTACGGATAGACAAAGAGAAAGAACAAAAAACAAATGAGAATGAAATTTTAAGAATGAAATTTTAAGATTATAACTATTATTAATTATTTTGTACCAAAAATATATTTTTAAAAATATTACAAAAAACTATTCATGTAAACCGTTTAAGGGATTAAGAGTCATTAGATTAAATAGGGAGGTCAAAGGACTGATAAGTGTACCTTCCAGTGTACTTACTAGGTACTGGGATTTTGTCCTAGAATCGCATAAAGATTTTGACATATTTTATTACTTGGCTTTTCGTTGTTTTTCCTTTGTTTTTTAAAAACTCTATCCATTTCTCGAGTATATCTGTTTCTTTCTATTCATTACAGTGTCTTGGTTTGTGAGCGGACAAGACCGCGATATACCGTCGTTCGCTTCTCGAATACGGGTTGTTAATTGGCATTGGAAAACATACAATTTACTTATGATTTTTTTCCGTTTGTTTCAGGTGAGCATCATCCCTTGCGTTTCCAGGACTTTCAACAGTATCGTAAGAATAAAATTATTACTTTTTAAAAGAAGAGCCAGGTTGCATAAAGCTACCATAAATTTGGTTCTTGGCATACTCCTCGGATATTCGTGACAAATCTGTTTCGAGTCAACACTAATCAATAGGTATGATCGAGCAATAAACTTGGGTCAAATGTAACTAACATGTGGATTTTCATAGAGCCGCGATATGATTAGTTACTGCAATACGGCGTAAATATTCCGATTTTCACATGTTTAATAATGAGGCAAGACTATGTGTTTTACAAACGACATTACAGACAAACGAATTTACCGCACGATGTTTAGCATTCGACGCCTACCATGTCTACACTGTCAACGGTCTACCCTGGACAACGGCGGTCGTAACATCACCGAAACGTCGGGTGCTACAAATTTCACGCGGTGACTTCGTTTTTACATTATTTATAATATCCATTTTTTAATTGGAGCGCCATCTCTATGTTAGGCTAAGGACTTTTCCACTTCCCTGCGTACCACATTAATACTATCAAAGCTGTAACAAAAAATGAGACTTTAAAAATTATACCGACCGAAAAGATAATGCGGTCGTTGGCTATTGCATACATGTTCAAGAAGAACAAAGCTAGTTTGTTCGCCTCGCATTACAATGTTGTAGTTCGAGAGGACGTTCCATATCTCGTTATTACCTACGGAGTCTACTCTGTTTCATCTATCCGAGAAGTTTTCATCGACTTAGGCTTCGTAAGTCGGCGATCGCGGCTTATGCTACGAGAGCTCGGGACGCGGTAGACATCGCTCGTCGATATTCGTATACCGAGTTTCCTTTGTGTTCAGCTTGAAATGTACAAATTGCATAGCCGCCCGCCTTCCGTTCGATACAGCTTCCCCCTCGGCGGCGTCGCCTCCACATTGATATGCGCTCTTGTGTCAGGAATTGATACCGGAATAGACGAGTTTATCCATGCTCGGTTAGATTAACAGAATTGCCATGCCATGTACTTGGAAAACGTCCGGTTCTATTAATGTATCACGCTCGGAGTCAATTTGTGATATGTCATTCGTTTGTAATGTATTGAATTAGTCATTGGAGAAGCTTAAGAGGCCTATTACAAAATAGCGTAGGTATTCTTTTAAAATGAGTTTAAAAAATGAACGCATTTTTTTTTGGATGTAACTATAAAAGATAGGATAAATAAATAAATAAATAAATAAATAACTATTCAACCCTGGGAGAAAACCGCGGCACTGAGCGCTCTTCTCTTGCGCAAGCAAATATATACACAATTTCTAATTGTTTTTTGCAGTGTTTTCTCCTTTCTAATGACAATAATTTATATTATGTCGTATTGCTAAAAGAGTGAACTTTAATATAGTATAAGTATTATATAAGAATCTTATTTTATTTCTGAGAAAATTAGAATGATACAGGAAGTTTTTTTTTAAATTTTGTGTAATTGTAAGTAATGTATACCTTGGATATGTGGTCAAAAAACGAAAAAATAAGGCCGCTATGGTCAACAAGAATACATGACGGACATAAAAAAAAATAGTATACGGTTTTCGTTGTAGTGATATTACTGTATTAAGGAGCTCAAAGTTTGCCTTCCGAGCGTTTTACGAATAACGACTTTCGGAAAATGGGCTGAATAAGTAAATAATATTCGTTATATCTAAAATTAAAGGCCGCTATGGTCAACATCAAGAAATGGTCCAGGTAATTCAGTAATTAAAGTTTGTAGAAATCTCTTCATTTCTTGGAATTAGAACGCCAAAAATCCACTTTTCTTGCCTTTCTGGAAAAAATATGTGATAGGGCTCTTAACATGCCGGCAGGGCTATTTTTGAATCGCCCAAGCGTTTTTTTCACGCGGTGGTTTTATAAAACTCGCGAGGATCAATGCCATCAGCTTACTGTCAAATGTGTAATTTCGAAATTAGAGCATATCAGAAAGTTTCACTATGTTTGTGCCAGTTCTGATATGCACCTGTCTCCCCACTGCCGATATTTCGTCCGATATACGTTTTCACATTAAAATTACAACAGTTAAAGACTTCTTCATTCTCCCTCCAATGCACTGGAAAATAATGTTGTAGGCTAGATGCCAGAGATGCTGAAATTTTATTTAAATACCTTTATATGTAGCATACATTTTCAGACCCAAGTAGCCTCACTCACTGGAGCTATCCAAAGGATAGTTCATGCTTTATCTGTAGCAATATCCCTTGCACTCCTACACATATTTTAACTGACTGCTAGTCGGCCTTAGATCAAGGGCGGTACTCCTATCGCCATGACAAAGTCCTTGCTGTTATTGGCAATGTATACTTCTCAGTGGCTCGTTCCAACAAGGGTTTGACAATACCGTCCGAACCTCCAGATACAGTTTGTGCGGGATGGCTCAAAAGGCAAAAATCTTTCCACTCCTACATCTTTGTCAATAATCGACACGGCCCGGTGGCAAGGTGGTTAGGTCGCCTGATCTTACATTGTAAGGTCCCGGGTTCAATTCCCGGCTGGGTCACCATTTTCTGTTGGGATCAAATTAACGGAATTGCATTTTCAATTCTGTCGATCGAATGCAATAATAAGACACACACTTACAGACATGTTACACGCACACATACATATAACACGTCATAGTATGGTTGGTTGTAAGAGATTGTCATATGACAATAAACCCGCCCATTGTGATATTTTCACAGTAAAGAGTATAAACAAACAAAACAAAAACAAACTGAAAGCGTCAGACTGGATTCTGTACGTCGATTCGGTCTCTAAGCAGTATACTTTTCCTGAATGTATCGGATATATAGCCCTCCTCCGTATGGTAATATGAACGCTCACATGCGACAAGACAGCTGTCCTAAACATATCACAGCCGGTTGTTAGTGCGGTCTCACCCAGAAGTGTAATAATAATATTATGACGGGTCCGACTCCGGTCGGAGAATTCCATGGCAGCTCCGTTTGTATTTATTATAAGGGGTTATCAATATTCGTCTGTCTCCCTTCTATCAAGATGTAGTGATCCGTTGATTATAATGACTACATTTAAACCAATACTCCTGTGAATTGGTCCATCTGTCGGTAATGATTTTCTCCACGAATCTTAATAAAACGCCACAAAAAAGCGATGCGACGCATAGCATAGCCTAGATAGAAAATGTAAGTAGAGAGGCGGATATTACGAGAGCGAAAAATAGAGAAACTAACAAGCGAACCGAACGAACGTGCAGTTCTCCTGCGTTTGACATTTGCTTTTGCCTCGTATGCCGCACGTGCAATGTCAGCGTCGCGAAATGTGCGAACAGAGTTTTTTAATCGCGGCAGAAAAGCGATTTCTCCGGTGCGCGGTATAAAAAGTTTAACTTGGTACATCCGTTTGGAGAGGGTTGGAGCTATACGTGTGGTAAATCACAGGATAGGCGCAACAGAGTTTGGCTTTTAGACGCGCATTACTCATATGCTATTTTAAAATAAAGGCGTAGTACTACGGCGTGTAATTAAAAGTGATAATGTGTATGGTGAAGATAACTTTTATTGAATGTTCTTTTATTTTTCGACATAGTCACCTTTTAGGTCTATACGCCTAATATATCTTTTTTTTAACATAAAATACTCATCCTAAAAAACTCTTTACACCGATCACCTAAAATTTCTTTCACTGCGGCGTCTATTACCGCGTCATCATCTTCAATTTTTTGGCCTTTCAGATGTTTCTTATATATCGGTAATAGATATAAATCACTATGGGGCATATGCAGTGAGTGTGGAGGGTGTTCCAGCACTTCAAAGCCAGCATCTTCAATGCAATGCACAGACATCGCAACTCTGGACTGGTGTGCTGCGGCGTTATCTTGGTGAAATCAATTTTAGCGAGTTTGTCTCTTTATTTGTCACGTATCCATTTCAGATTTTGTTTTATTTGTTCAGATGTTATATACAGCCACCGTGATTGTAGCTCCATGATTGAGGTTTTCAATCATCACGACCCCTCGACTATCCCAGAAAATAGAGCCCATGATATTTCCGGCTGTGTTGAAGATGATGGTCGTTTCCAGGTCATGGACTATTGTTTTGTTTCAGGATCGTAATGGCGAAGACATGTTTCATCTATAACAATTGCAACGAGCGTTGCAAAATTTTAAGTTTAGTTTTATTTTTGCGCGTCAATAAGCATTATCTTGCGGATATTTTTTTCATCCCTAAGCGTCATCATGTAAAATATTATGCGCACTACCTGTCAAAATCTTCTTTTCTTCAGCAATAAAATGAACCGCGACACGAAGATCCGTCAATTTTTTTAAAACTCTTTTTTAACAATTTTTAACAAGCGACGAGCAAAGGTCATCGTCAGTTGAATTTCTTCCACCCTAATCTCAGCACACCAACTTGCACACGTAGAATATGGGGGAGCACCAACGCCTAATTTATCTTGTAAGTCTTTAAACACTTGCTCCGCACCAAAAAAAACAAGTAGATGTATTTAATTACTGCGTCAAATTCCGTTTTTTTCCATTTTCGCCAACACACTTCGATAAGATGGAAACAAATAACTCTTATTTTGATAGGTTGATGGTTCCAAAGAGTTTGTAATTTATTATCACTTTTTAAACGACCGAAGAACGAAGAAATATTTCCTAACTTTTCCGTCAGAATTCGTCGAACGTTTCAAGATCTTTTCGGTAATGATTCCTGGGAACTGCTTTAGGTTTCTCTGTCGAGACATACCACTGTTCAAAAAGTATCCAACGAAACTTACTCATCCGAATTAATTTTATACTAATCTCCAAGTATCCTAATGCACACAGTACTCCCAGCGGTTCCACCGTAGTGGAAAACAATTTTGGAACGCATCTGAGTATTCAATTAAGCGTCGTATTATGCACAGTGTCTTCTCTCGGTGTGAATCCTTCCTTTCAGCGAAAATTTCAACTTATCCTAAAAACTAGGGATTTGCCTTAAAACTACTGGAATGCAGCTAAAGCTGGATTCCGCATGACAAAGTCCACACTTAGTCAGTGACATTCTTATTTCGGCTTGTTGAGGGCCTACCGGGACATGGTTCTCGATTTTACGACCTCTTTAACCGTAAGATGCTCGTGGCGTCGTGCTCGATAGTCTAATATAGAAATCGTATAGCTACGAGTACTTATCGAATTAGGGAACTATAGTGGGAACACGTTTAGTTGGGACATTTTTATAAAACATACTTAATGAAAGCAGGGGAAAACATGACAACAACATCACTTTGCTACCAATTAAAGGAGTGACCGCACTTGGATGTGTTAAATGTACCTATTTGTTACACTAATAAATTAGTAGGTAGGTACCTGTCTAATTATAGTATTTAACATGATTGTTGCTTCTGTTTTTACCTAACATCATAAATTCGCCGTTTTGGAAAGGAATCTAAGACTAAAAATATTATATTAAAAATATCTACATACTTAATTAATTACAGTATTGGCCCCTATTATCTATGCAGTTTTGCTATTTTAATGGGAATTAGTTTATCCCTCTTGGTTTATCGTTTTGTCAATAAATGATTTTAGGGCGTTTTTCACTTTCAGCGACGAATAGCGGTTGAACAGGTTCGGTTGTTTGATTACTAGCGTCTCCACCATTGTTTGCAGTTCTTGACAGTATATATTTGCGTTAACTATTGTGCCAGAACCCAAGGAGATGTAACGGATAACACCGGCACAGAACATTATAGTCGCAAATAACGCTTATTTTCAACTATTCCATGATTGCATACATGAAAATATCCGTACAACAACAAACGACAGAAAGACAAATGAATAACTAAATTATAAAAAGGAATAACAAGGTTATACATTAATATTTATTTGCACTTTGGAATTCCAACTCAAACGACTCAAACCGTAGTAGTAATTCATTTTGAAAGTCACCAACGTAGAAAAAAAAACAATTACTTAGGTAATGATTTATGACATTATTTTTGAAGCACTCATAATGTGTATTGCTAAAGTACCTTTCTAAATAGGTTACGAAAAGACATGTGCCCTCATTAAGTCCTCGGTCCTCGAAACGAACACAGTAATGGCCATTTCTATTCTGCTCTTCTCTTGGCAAGTGGGGGCGGCTTTTTAATCCTGCAACAAATGTGAAAACTCCATTCGCTAGCTGAATTTAATTTGTCCGCAGTCGGGGATTTATACGGTTGGATTAAAAAAATGAGCGTGTAAATGAATACCCACCCCCGCGGCGATCCTTCCCTCACTCACTCCTTGCTTTCGTCTCGTTTAGCATAATTTCGTATTCCGAGTGTGTTTTTTTTTTGCGTACGCGTCGTGGTAAATGGCGCACAGTGTTTGTTTCATAGAAGCTGGATGCTAAAATATCTAAAATTACTGATGGTGCGAGGATGGGTATCTTATTTCACAAAATGGCAATTAACAAATACACAATATTGGCTAGCAAATCAAGAAACAAAAGATTATCACTTACCGGGGTGTTGAGTGCGAGAACAGACGGCCGTCGAACATTATTAGGCCAAAAGGCCAAGACCAAGAGATAAAAACGTGTTCTGACACACGGTTAATTCGCCGTGTCGCGCGGGTTCGTCAGTGGGTTATGGATCATTAGGGAAGCTTGCCCATCGACACTGCGGAAAACGGAACGCCGCCGCCGCCTTAGGCACCGTATTTATCCCTCGGCGAGCTGTGTTAATTACGGAAAAATTTGTATCAGTGTTGTATGGCAATGTATGAGAGCTTGTCCACGAACCGGACGTTTTCATGGAGGACAATGATTGCGTCACCTTGAAGTTGTTTGCAAAATAAATGAACCTAACGGTACGGTGAAAAAACCGTGCACTGGACAACAACTCTTGATTTTTTCTACGGCGTGGCTAACGAGCCGTACGGTGGAAAAAACGTTGCGTGGACAATAGGCCTTACAAGTTGACAGTTCGCCATTTGTTTTTTCACAATCAATCCAGTTACATTTATCTACGTTCCCTTTTAATTAATCTTTGAATCATTTAACGTATGTAACTTGAATAATCTAGATATTTCAAATACAAAAGTACAAACATTTCTTTTTTTTCTTCTGAAACACAGGCTGATAGAATGCAATCATTATGTAATTTCTATTAACAAACTATAACCTTCATTTCCAAAAACTGTCCATTTTTTTGGTTATAATAAACACTAAACGCATATCACTAGATCATCAATTCAAGTGTCAAGAAAGTAATGAAGTTTGTGTTAACTTCGACTTTGTGACATCTATACCTTTTTCCCAATACACATTTCTAGCATCTAGCTTGTACGCAATTTGCAAACGAAACACTGTGCGACGCGGGGGATTTTCATCTCTGAGGGAAACTTCCCAGATTTTCAAGTAGGTACTCGCGTATGCCGCTTAACTTGGATACGATTGCGGTAATATCAAGAGGGCTTGTCCCTAAATAGCAGATAGGCTAAAGCTTTCAGTTGATTTGAATATTTTGAAATGGAAAGGGAAACTTATATCCTCGATGATATGTCGAGAAGTATTTCCTATGCCTCGCGTGTCATGCGATGTGCCTGTGTAAAAAAAAGAGTAATTTTATTTATTCCACAGATTGGATCCGATCAGGTATGGGGGCGTTTTGTGGGAGTAGAGGGAGTCAGCTGAGCTAATGACATTAGCCGCGGTGCGATATTTTCCGTCGCTCTATTGATCTTGTGCCGCGCTGGAGCCACTGACTGACGCTGTGGTGGTCCGAACTACAGATTAGGGAAAAGGTCTAATACTAATGTAACAGATGCGTCACTTCTCTGAATGTGGTCAATGGGGATGTGTGCGTAAGATTTTTTGTAGGTGACGCCAGCGGTGACTCAATTTCCGATAGTTGTTAAGTGAACCACGTACTGCCCTTGCGAGCACCCGTACGATGAGAAAGAAAACATGACGGTTTTGACGGGCGGGCATTATTGCGAAATGGCTAGCAGATTTTCCAGCCTTAACACTGTTAAAATCGGCGAAATACTGTTAAAATCGGCGAACAATCGTAAATGGCGAATTTTTAGATCTAAAATCTAAGATTTAAATTCCTAGAATCATAAATATTAGTTTCAAGTTAGGTTTTGATATTTTAACCTATAGGGATAGTTTGTTTTCGGTTTTTAACAGCATTATGGCTGAAAAATATGCCAGTCATCTGGTAGCACTCCGATAGTTCGTTGCTTCTACCCGTTGCTCGCTCGCGCGGTGCCTCGTTCACTTCTCACCTTCCAGGAACTGGCCGCTGCGTCTTCTAGCGGTGGATAATGGCAGGTATTTTCCCCATTTGATGGCGTCGGCTTTAGTAAGTTGCTTGTATTGGCTACTTTAGGCTGAATTAATAGATCTAGGTTAGACCTTTGGAGTGTCGCAGAGTCGCGAGATATATTGCCTTGCTTTTTTGTCAACGTCCTCTTTCATAGCAACATGTTTGGCATTAGTTTCCGCACCCGCGCTTCCACTCTTGACAAAACCACACAAAACTAAATAAGTTTACTGGTAAACACGAGAAAAAGAAATTACCTACCGCACATGTAAGCCTAATCGCAACGCTACATTTTCAATTGTAATATTTGCTGATTAGGTGCTAAGTAGATCCACAAAACATTAGGTTTTCGCGTACCCAATTTTGTGCGTGGTGTTTGGGAGCCGTCCATTTTCAGTGTCAAAGCTGAACTGCTTGGGGACTTTGCTCGACATTTGGTCAAGAAAATCGTAGGTGAAAATGAGCGTTTCCCGAAGTACCCAGCCCGAATCAGGGCGCTCGACTTTTCCATGTCACAATTGCCGTTAGTTTATAGGCGTGCATTGTATAGACGTTGCTTTATTATTGTTGTGTTGAACGGACGACTTATTTTTAACGATTTTTCTTTTGATTCTGTTCTGTCACAAAAAATGTAAGAAGCGTTCCTGGTATTCAATATTCATTATTAGTGTGGTAATTATTGAATAAGCTAGCATTCTTAGTTTCCGAGTTATTAAGGTATATGTTGGTGACTCGCATTCATTGCTCTCGAGTGTATTATACCATTCTCTTTAATATGAGAACATCTAAGGACGGTACTTTCGGACAGATTCTTATTCGTGCAGCATCTGTAATGAAACCATACAACTTTCCGATGGATCTGTGTCCCGGGCCAGGGATGCAGGGGAAGGACATGCGGATGGCGGATGGCCGGTGGCGCAAACCGGCCGCGTTAATTACGACCCAGTCATTAGTTCCACTTCATCGCATCTGGCCATTGGATGGCAAGAGAAAGAGAGAGAGAGAGAGAGAGAGAGAGCGGTGACAGCGCTCCCGCCGAAGATGATTTGCGCTATACAAATAGACCAAGAGCTGGGCAACTCATCAAGTCGAAAATGAAATCGACGGCTGGGCCGTCTAGTCTCCTCCCCACTGACTCCCAGGGGAGTTAGCGAAATTTGCATGCCGGAAATGCAAGAATCCTTTTGCTCATATGAATATGACAATGTCGAAAATGGACTCACTGTAACGGTTACTGAGGAACAAAAAGTACTATATATTGCGACGAATATAAAGCAATGGAGGGGGGGGGGTTATTCTGAAAGGCAGAGCAAGCGTTTCGCTATATTTTCAATTCGTGCTTACACCGAAACCACTCCGCAATAAAGAAAACAAATAATATATTAAAAAAGATTATGAAGGAGGGTAAGTATGTACAATACTTTTAATATTTGTTTTTTGTACACTCGTTTAGGAGTAATCCCGAAAATATCACAAAACGCTTGCATTGCGTTAGAGAAGAGCTCTTAATGGCTGTCCCTAATCAAAATACTAAAAAGTCAATAGATAGCTGCCGACTAAATTTTTATCAGCGCCAGTTTTACATTGATATTCGTCTATTTATACACATTTCTAATCGTATAATACTATAGCCATTTCGCTTTTGACATGCCCTATTAGGTAGTACCTATGGGCTGTGCGCGTGTGTGTATCGCTGCGACGCGCGACGGCTATCAAAGATGCTCGGTTATTCAGAAATAACCGGTGATTGATAACCGACCAAGCGAAATGCAGGTTTACATTGTTATGCTTGAGATTGAGATAAGGATACATATTGGTTTTTAGTCTGGGTATTTTTATTCATTTTCTAAGTAATAACCGGTAATAATGTTAATTTTTCAATGTAATTAACCGATTAATAGCCGGTTAATGTGATGAAATTTGACCGGTTATCGCATTAATCGGTTAATTTTGTCTCCCCGAAATATAATGAATTTTTTTAGATAAAACATCTGCTTATGTTTTTACACACAATCCTAGTTTTCTGGATTTTTTTGTTGAATTGAACCGGTATTAAACTAAGAACGATTTAAGCATTAGTATAAACAAAATTGGCAGAGGTTCCAAGTTACATAGGAAAATATCCATAAAAAGTGTTTCGACTGCTAGATTATTCGTTAGCATATTTTAAATGTGACAAAATAAATTTAGATGATTTAGTCAATATTTTGTATTTTATTGAATAATTGTCGGTATTTATTTCACCGAGCAGTATAATTAACTGAAGCCGTTATGTACACCTTCTTTGTCTGATGGTCTCGATCTTGGTCACAGATTCGTTCACCCAGTTTGTGTGACCTGTTCCACTCGCAATCACCCCGAGTGATCTCAATACCTCGTTCTGTGAGATCTCTCAGAACGGATATCGTATAGTTAATTGCAACGTTTAATGTCCGACCCGCATTATGCTTGGGTCAATCACGATTGAAGTGCTCTCAAGGTCGATCCGATAATTAGTTACGGTTGCTTCGTCTTGTTTTATTATTCCTTAGGTACCCGCTCGGTCTGGCGTTGCGCCTTTCCAATCCCTACGCTACTGCAGCTTTCCAAAACCTAACCCTAAATGAAAGAATTTTGGTTTAGGAAATCTGGCGTCATAAGAGAAAAGGGCGCAACTGACGTTTTTGCAAAATTTTACTCAAGGCCGCAATATAAATGTCGTAAATTAAATTTCTTGTTAATCTTTTAAACGTCATAGTGAATTAAACAATATAGTTAGCCAAACAAACTAACATATTTCAGTACTAGTGGTATCTCTCTTAAGCAAATAGCTATTTTATCCGAAATGAGTTAGAAAATTGATAAAAAGAAATAAATCAAGGAGTTATACAGAAAACTTGCATCTTAGAGTATTTTTTGAACTGTAGCTCACACTAAACAGCAGGGTCAAAATGTTCAAAAAAGAAAAATACATATTTTAGCAATACTTAGGAAGCAAACTGGTATAACAGTATTTTTCCGGCTTTTGATTACGAATGGTTTTCTAATGAGTCCTTTTTGTTACGATGGCAAAAATACTCGAGCCCATGTCTACAAAAGTTACTATTCATCATCCTTCAGCATTTCGCGGCTAGAGGCACTGAACGGCCGAACTTACTATTTTAATAACCCAGAATAGAAGCGTGATTCTTTTTAATATTCGTTTTATTATAGCTTTGTAGTCGTAGATCTAGTTAGGTACTCGTATCTGGGCGACCTTGCTACTTTATTGCGCGCTGATCCGCTTTTTAAAATTATTTAGTTCAGAACGATTAGGTAAGCGGCCGTAAAGGCGATAGGTACAGATATCAGCGGGCTCTTTATAGCTTAATAAATCAAAGCATTGTTGCTAGATTGATGAATTTTTGCACGAGATAATTACGTGGGTGTTTAAGTGACTTTATATTCGGTTTGCGTTTGAGGTGTGTCAGGTTTTCACTTCCGATCTGATTTGTGTCACCGTTTACCCCTAAGCGTTGTGTGCAACGCGCCTAACTCTGAAATGGTATTCAAGATATTTACAGGACATCCTTAGTGCTATGCATTCATTACAGCGTTCGTTGCCTACTCTAGAATTTTGACCCGCATTGAATTTTTCTATTCTCAAAATCATTGAAAGCTTTGAACAGCCCGGATCCCTTCCTGCCACATCAGTTTGGCCATTAACAGAAACCACTGCACCAGCCAGACAAAAACCCGTAGTTCCCGCTCGTTAGTAAGCATCCTGCTTCTAGCTAAAAATTACAAGATCTATTTTTATTTGCAGTTTAGTAAAAAAATGCACGAGATACAGAAAAATGGGTACACGGTAACATAGAAACATTATAACATAACGACAAAGACCATACTGAATCTGCAAAATCTGCAAATGATTTGAGGCATAAGCATTTGCTCATATTGACTTTCGAAGCAATTTAATTCAAAATGACCGTAACTGACCGAAGTCGACTGGAACGTACTATCTACAGTCCAGTTCCTCCACGGCACGGCAGAATCCGAAACCAAGACCTCAAGGCACTGGGCAGGTGACCCAGTGGCGCCCTTCACGCTCTGTCTACCAGATTTGGACGTATTCCTCTGCCATCCAGGCTGGTTATAGTTCGAGGTCGCTTACGTGGAACCTTTATATGTTGTAAAAGCGTACTCCTACCGAGTTTTGCGGGCCTATGACGCCTTTGGCTCGACTGTCACTCGCAATCGGGTGGCCAACGGGCCGTTTCTAAGGATAGGTGACAACAGGTCAACATCTGCCCACTTCTTAGGTAACATACGCTTCCACCACCCTTCGGCAATTCGTCGTTTGCATAACCGCCCAGAGCCGAAAGAGGTTTCTCTTTGAGTAGGCTACTGGATAGGAATTTAGTCATGAGTTTGGCCGACCAACAAACACACTGCCCCATTAGGCTCCGACGAAGATGAATATTGAAGCTGAACCTAGCACAAGCATTTTGAGATATCTGCAGCCGCTGCTTAGTCTTCAGACAGAGGCGGTCCATATACACAATCACCATAGTCCATAATAAGTAATATTAAATCATTTACAACAATGTTTCGGACTTTGAAGCTGAGGCACTCCCGGACTCTGTATAGGGTCTTGAGACAAGCGAAGTCCCACCCAACTCTTCTGCTGACGTGTTATTAAAATCGCAAATTAAGGGTTTGACCCTAATTTAACTTATAGCAAAAGAGTGGTCCCAAAGTTATGGCATTTGACACTAGGAGAATTGGCGATCCGTTTACCACTATTCCAAGAGAATTGTTGACAGTAATTTTCGTCTTGATCCAACAATCAAGATCTTTCTAAAGATACAGCTAAATATTGAGTTTTCATGGATTTATTCCACTAAGGGGACCGTCACGAGTTGGCCTTTTATGCGCATCCTAAATTTTTATTTATTTATTTATTTATTAACTTACAATAACTTCATATAATATGTCATATAAACACCATTTACATAATATGGTTGAGTTGGGAGAGATTGAGCACATCCTATGGTGAAAATGTTTATCCGCATTCCTAACTAGGTCAGAGACCCGTATCTAGGGATGCTGATTTTTGTTTAATTGTATCGACGAGCTGACTCTTTTGATATTCTGAACTTAAGTTGTATTGCATGATACATAAGAATATATACATATATACATACGCATACATACACACATACATAAATATATATATATACATACCTACACATATATATACATAGCAAATAATACACGAGATTTGATATTAGTTAGTAATATATAATTTAATAAAATGAGGTACACCATTGGTGTTCAGCGTTGAATCGTTGGTATACAGCATAATATCCTGGTCAGAGTTACATGTGACATGGAAAATTGTCTAAGAATGTCGTTCAGTGACTGGTCTCCATTTCGGTGCGTTCGCCATCGTGACTCAGTATAGTCGGTGATATGGCCGGTGACATGTGCCGAGTCTTTATCCGTGCGTTCGCGTACGGCACGCCCGCGCCGCCGCGGCGGCGACATGTCGTTTCTCTCTCGGAAACCAGGTTAAGGCTGTAGTGAGCGTAATTAACCTTCCTCGTCGTGATTGTTTCATCCGCAGCGCTGGCCCCTCTCCGATCCCTTCGCTTCGCCCCTCCTCGCCCCCCTCGGCACTGTCGCCGCTGACACTGCGCCCCGCCGAAATGGGGTCAACGGACATTGTAAGACGCGGGCATTGTCGGGTCGTTTGTGGCCTTCATTGCTTCGTTATTGCCGCGCTGAAACAATGTTATCCATGTAACTAGCTTAGTACAGATTCATTCTTCCGCTCATCCCCGCATCGTTTTGTCTCCAATAACGAACTGGAAATACCGTGGATGTATCGTACTGTCAGCATGGTTTTGAAAGTTTTTTTTGTACATCGCAGGTTTCTCTAACCGGGTAATAATTATACACGCTGTTCAACGAGTGTACAACCTTTTGTCAGCAAAAATACACGTATATACAATAAAATACACAATAAATTTACTCTCATTGATACAAAGTAGAAGAGGAAAATAGGAGAGTATAATAACATACTAGAAACATACAATTAAAAGGGGGACTAAAGGGGGAAAATATTTATTCGCTATATATAGAGGAATTTCGCTAAATATTGGTAGCTTCAAGATGTAATTAAGTCATACAAAAGAAACTTTTATTGATGGATTGAAAGAATGACATGGAAGATATTTTTCTTTGGAATCGAGCCTGCGAAGCTTGCATGTGCAATCGACAACACCCAGATCTAACAA
This sequence comes from Micropterix aruncella, assembly GCA_944548615.1. NCBI lineage: Eukaryota > Metazoa > Arthropoda > Insecta > Lepidoptera > Micropterigidae > Micropterix > Micropterix aruncella. The sequence goes on along the minus strand of OX155955.1, from coordinate 29,521,263 downwards.
CTGTGACACTTCTGCAACGCATCTTCCGGAATGGCGTTCAACTGGACGATCACAATACGCATCATTTCTTCTCTTGATCCAAATCGGTCCCTTTCAGTGGCATTTTCAACGTAAGGCTAACAATCACATAGACCAATGTCTAAAGTGTAGGGAAGCTGATTAGGCACTGGAATGCCAGGAATGAGGTATACTGCATGACCAAAGGCCACACTTTGTCAATGAAATTGTCATTTCGGCTTGTTGAGGGCCTACCGGGATATGCTGCCATATTTGAAGCTGTTGTGCCGCTCCTTTATTACTGCGATACTCATGGCATCGTCCTTGAAAGCATGTTGGATCTTATGAATGGTTTCTACTTGAGTGTAAGCAAGCATACGATATCATTTTATATAATTTCTAGACGTCCTTTCGTGCTTGATAATCCGGCGGATGGTCACTACACCTCCTCACTCATCGACCCATTGCCAGTGATTGACTTTTTTATCAGCTGTAAAAAAAACACACATGTGCATGTTTCCTACAAATGGGAGCTAATGGGCCCAGTGCCGTTGGGCTATTATGACCCATGTGTTAGGGTCGGCCAACTCACAGGTAAGCACCCATCCTGTAGCCTCCACGTAGAAGTGCGAGCCCGGGTAGTGCTTGCGGGCCAGTCCTTCTGGGAATCGTTCTTCGGGCGCTCCTGGACGGTCTGCGCTCCGTGCGTCAGCCAATCGTCTGTGCATTCCGACTGATTACTGGCGGAGTCTGGAAACGGCTTTGTTTCCTATAAAGCGGAAGTGGTGGTTGACCTTACGGTAACTGCTCTTGAAACTACCAATCGGCTACCCGATACCGGGTGAAGAGCCGGTCAAAGGACGCGGTTGGCGATAGATTCGGTGGACACCTAATCACCGCTACGTAAGAGAGAGGACCGCGTAAGCGATCTCGAACCCGCAACTAGTCGGGAGGCCGGAGAAATCTGGCCGGAACTGGAAGTAAGGGCGCGAGGTCGGCCCGATGGTTGCACACCCGGTGTCTCGCGGTAAGGCGTTGGCTTCTTACAGCGAGTAACTAGACAGTGGACTGTTTTGTCCCCAAGTCTTCTACGCTCAGCTCACGGGAGACAGAACGATCAATATCGTTAAAACTTCCTGAGGTTGACTTCCTATTGGCACCTAATCAGACACTTTTTTATTAACATATGATTTCCGTCTGTTTCTACAAGCGTTGCGTTACTGCTGCTGTTTCTACAACCTTTAGAGTTTAAAAAAAAGGTTGGAAAACATCACCTAAGTGTAATTAGCGCGCGCCCGGTTATAGGCACGCGGGACGCACCACATTCGCTAACGTCGTTATTTATTTGTGCACTAATTGGTGCAGCATCGCTTAGAATTACTTTGTTTTAAGACAATTTTTTCGAAGCAAAAACATATAAAAATGGCTAGGTATGTGCTAGAAAGAAGCCATTTGCAAGTCAATTGAATTAACAGGAATTTTTATAAAAGGGCTATCACAAATCGATTTTAAGCAACTTATTCATGTATGCCACAAAATCAGGCAGCATACAACTACATTGTAAAAATACATAAGAATGATGTTTTGTGTACTATGCCTCATACACAATATTGCCTATTTTGCTCAAAGGGTCAAATAAGCAATATCAACATTTTATCGAGCCTTACATATCACGAGAATAACTGTGCTCGCACAAAGTATCCAACTGCAGTATGTTTGATTATGTAACGCGCTATGGGACGAAGCGGATTAACCCAGTTTCACATGTTGTTTACAGTGTATAACCAATTGAAATTGAACGGCACACTCTGTGTTGCAGTTGGAATAAAATTATTTGATTAATGACTGCATTCGCATTGCTGGTTGAAGGGGGTAATGATGTAGATACACGTTAAGAGGCCAGTGTTACTTTGCCTGTAAATGCATGCGTAATCGGCGAATGTTGCGGAAGACGAATCGGAGTGAAACGAGCTGAGCAGAGTACTTTACAACAACATTTCAGTATTATTCTTCTTCCTTTTTCTCCGAACGACTCCTTCTTAGTACATGGAGCCTTTGTTTTAAAATGCTTTACTCACACATGTAAGGACATCACCGAATCTGTATTGCTTTAAACGCAGGCTGAAAGAACACTTCAACACGAGCTCATATCTTTTTCTCGTCATAGGTTTTCATTATAGGTTTTATTATTAGATACATTTGCACATATTGAGATGTCAACCACAACGGGCGAACCCGTCACCGCAGGACGTTTTAACGATTGATCGTTCTATCGACCGTGCAGTGAGCGTAGAAGACTTTGGACATAACAAATCCGACGCCTAGCTACGCCACAACCCGTTAGAGACCAACGCCTTACCGCGAGTAGCCAGGTATGTTACCTGGCGGGCGGCACTCGCGCCCTAACTACCAATTGTGACCAGATTTCTCCGGTCTCTCGATTGGTTCCGAGTTCGAGGTCGCTTGCGCGGTCCTCTTCCTTACGAAGCGGTGAAACGGAGTATACCGAATCAGTCGCGGACCAAGGCGTCCTTTGCCCGACTCTGAACCGGGATCGGATGGCCAATGGTCATTTCAAGAGCAGTCGCCGTAAGGTAGACAACTACCCCCGCTCTATAGGAAACAATACAGTTCCCAGACTCCCCCGATTGTTAGTCGGAGAGCACAATCGATTGGCTTGCGCCGCTCGGTGCGCAGACCGTCCAGGAGCGCCAGAGGATTGATATCCCAGGGGAGACTGGTTGACCCAGTGTCCTACCCGGGCTCGCACCCCATGCGTGGAGGCCATCGGATGGGTGTTGACCCGTGAGTGTGACCGACCCTGAAACAGAATGGGTCTTCGTGGCCAACTCAGCAAGGGCCCATTAGCTCCATACATTTGCACAATGTTTAATGTTCGCCGACGATATTAAATTGTACATGTCCACTGGAACTGCTGTGGCCCGCGAGATTTTCCAGCGGGATTTTGACGCCGTTTGGTCTTGGAGCCAGAATAAAACTAATTGCTACTAGCAACGATTAATTTTGTGTCCAGGATCATAAAATCAACTAAAGTTTAAAAATGGCTGTTGAGACAAGAATTTTCTCATTGTTGATGTACTTTGAATGACCAATATGGTTTGAATAGCCCTTACGGTTTGTTGTGGCTGTGATGCTGACTCTTTAATTGGCGACTGATTGGATTGGTACCTGTTGTATTTTTTGTATGCATATATATAGTAGATATATAGTAAATTGACAGTTAAATTGATATACTAATAAGGTAAATGAAATACACTACAAAGACAGGATAATGGCACTGGATAATCGCCGATAGTAAATGAATTAAAATTAAAAAATATGTAAAAAAAAAAAACGTAAATTGAAGAGGTGAGGGTAACATAGTGCCATGCGCTATTTTTCAAGTTTCAAGAAAAACGCTTGTGAAAGTTTGATCAAATCCTCAAATCTGGGAATTTGATTTGGAGGCTAGATGAGTTTCGAAAGCAATTGTACATATCTTTATGAGTATATCACCCCATTTTTGTTAACATTAGACCTATTTTTCGTATTTTTTTAGATATCTTTTTTTTGTCCAAGCGCTTGGCACTATGTTGCAACAAAAAAATATTAAAATTTTAAAGTATATCGCATTCTAGAACGGATTTATCAATAAAAAATAAAGACTAGAATGTTATTCTCTTACTCTAAATTATAAGATCGAAGATAAGGATAAACGTATAAGATCAAAGTTATACCAATAAAGGAATGAAGAACGGTGCTGAAATGCTAAGCGACAAAACTGGGAATTGAGTTTAGGTGGAAGACAATGCCAAGCGCCACTTACATTTATTGAAGTTTCGGTGTCCTAATTGCTTGTGGAGTCGTCAAATGAGGGCTAGTAGTCATCGTTGAAGACATTCTCATCTTCTTCTTCAGGAAATTGTAACCGCCGGCCACAGGATCTGCCAGGATTGTTTCTCCGCATTGTCTTGACACTATCTTGCCTCGAGCGATTCGTAAACAATAATTATAGGCAACAGTGCGATGGTTCTCCCGCGCGCGCTCTATAGATGGAATCATGAAATCGACTCTACAGAATCATAGTTATTACTTTTCCCCACCAGAATTCTCCACCAGCTCGATTTTGCAGAAATGGCGCTTGGCTGAGTAGTAGAGAGAGCCTCGTATCTGAGTTGTCATGTCCAATATAAAATAGCGATCGTGCTAGGCGCATACTTCGGTTTGTGAATCGCACGGTATGCAAGCAGAGGTCGTATGCGTGACAGTCTCTCGGCGCGACTCGCCTCGTGTCATGCCCGCCTTATTGGTTCACTTCTTCATCTGCCTGCCAGAGATAACGAGTTCTGTTTCTGGAGGGCTCCGTGAACTCTGCCCTTTCGGAGAGCCAGCACGCCGCACGTGTTCCGATCGCGGCATCGAGCGTCATTGCCATACAATAACATACCATGCCGTGTCATGCCATACGTATTTCACATGTGGTGATTAACCCTATATAATAACGAGAAGTAGGGCTTTGTTTCGGCACGCAGAACACGAGTTTAGGTAAATGGTTTGACAAGGAAATTATTCATATATAATCAATTCATTAGTATTCCTATTAGTATTCCATCAATTCGTTTAAGACACCTATTTTTTTGGCACTTATGGATATTTTCCGGTTAAAAAAAAACACATAATAGATGATTGTTTTCTAATTTTGTTCTCACCTTCGCATCTTGCTATTTTAAGAGGCGTTAGATGGATAATCATGATCATGTTTGAAGGTTGTATACAAAAAGTTTAAAAATATAACGGTAATGCTTGTGCGTGCTCAAACGAGAATCTAAGGATGTAATTTATATTTTAAAAATGTCGCTCTAATATCGTATACTGTAACCAAATTTTCATTTTCTATTGCATATTTCTTATGCAATTCCATAACTGTCTAGCATAAGGCATCGCCCTATTGTGTAGCGTAGGAAATTGGATTTATCCCCTCACTAGGCATACGGCCTGTATTGGAGGAAGGAGGGGGGCAGTCACACATTTACAAATGAAGAAGAAAAAGAAAAGAGGGCATAAATCGCCAAAATCCTTACCTAATTTAACATAAAACTATATTAACCTAAAATTTTTATATTATTAAGTTTAAAATTCGTAATCTTTCATATATTACATGCTATATCTATATAGATATTTTACTTATTCGATTAAAAATGAGTTAAGAAACTTAATGTGACTATTGTCATGTCATTACGCGTATATCATATGTAATATTACAGTATAACGATAATATACGTTAAAATGATATTTTTTTTGTCCATTGAAGTAATAACCGGTAATAAGGTTATTTTTTGATATAATTAACCAAGTAATAGCTGGCTAACCCGGAGCAATTTAACCATTAATCGCAATAATCTGTGGATTTCTCGAAATTTAGTTATTTTTTTATTAAAACTTCTACCTATATTTTTTACACAATAACGGCCTATATTGTTTTCTGTATAGTTTAGCTTTATTGAACCACTATTAAGGGGTTCTACGCAGTTAACGCAGTTCTACGCAGTATAACGTACGTGATACGGCCGCTATATAATCGCCCTAACGCAACAACCCGTATCACGTACGTTCGAGTACAAAAACAAATAAAAAAATAAAATAGAAAAAACCCGAAACCCACAAAGCGTTCGTGATACGTCAAATTGTTTCTACGATTCTAAATACTAAAAAAGGTAATAAATGGTCTCTTGTATAAAAAAATATCTGGTATATTGTAAACACGTATTGTTATTAAGAAATCTAATGAAAAAAATCCAACGATTTAGCGATTACTAGGTAAGTTCTGAAATCAGCAGCTAGCGTGCTGCAGCTTAGCTGAGCACTTGTTTAAATGGCTAAACCTATAATTTATTCTTATGTGTAGTTTATTTTAATAGTAGCTAATTATAACTGAATTTAGTCTTGTAAACAATTATGCCAAATATTTTTTTATCCAATTCTATTTTATTCTGCTGCTAAAGAGCGTGATTTAAACTCATAGGAATTGACTTTTAGTCATATTTTATTACCTTGTAAGTGTTGTGGTTTTTTTTGTTTTTATTTACTTAATAGCTGAAGCATAAATTGACAAAGTAGCCGAATGCTCACTGTATACTTATACATACACAACAGAACACATACTTACATTATACAATATAAATATACAGAAATGACAATATTTATCGTTCAATTTTGTCCATTACTGTACTCGTACCTCCGATCGCGTGACATGATTCATGTGTTTTATTCATTCGAATCAGTTTATGATCGTTTCGACACATGAAATATGTAATTTATAGACATGTACCGGTTGATTACCAGTAAAACGTAGATACCTATACAAATCGTCAATTAACGCGGTCAACAATAAAATATTTATTACCGATGGTATATAATTTTAATGCGCTTGATGAAATCGCATCTTAGATTAGTGTAGGTACGAGTAATTCCATGGTAAATCAATGTGTCGATACTGAGCAGTTTTCTCTGGTCGTAACGGTCTCCGTTCCATCAGGTTCAGAAGAGGGAGGAAGAGAGAGTGCACCCGTGGTCGCGCGCCCACCTGTGCACTATAATATAGCCTGCGCACTTGACTGCTTCCGAACAATGGACTCTGAGAAGACTAAAGAAGTCACTAAAATCTACAATGCAGTCGCTATGGCCGAACACGGCTAGAAGGATATATATATATATATATATATATATATATATATATATATATATATATATATATATATATATATATATATATATATATATATATATATATATATATATATATATATATATATATATATATATATATATATATATATAGATATATATATATAAATTTTTAATATTATAATTTTTTTTTAATATTATACAATTTTATATAGGTTTACCCTATTTTGATAACATTATACAATCTTTTTTATAAACTTCTCTGCCAGAAATAAAGATTTAACCCTTCAGGCCTCGCGACTCGCGGTTAACCCTCAGTTTGACTGCGATATCGCAGTCGCGGGGCCTGAAGGGTTAAGTTTCTTCTTTCATTTCATTGAGCATATGGAGTTTTTTATTTATTTTTAATTCGATTTAATGGCTTGTTGATAACAAACTCAGCCAATTGTATCATATTTTAAATGTTAGTGGCATTCGAAATTTGAATTATTTCGTAATGTCACTTTCATTTATAAAACGGCCTTGCCGAAATGATCAATAGTTTAATTTTTATTTTTTTCGCTTAATTCGTCTCATTTGAAGGCATTTTGTGTTGCATAAGGATAAGCCCTATTTATGAGATATATGGATGAATAGTGATCGTTAGTCGACTGCAAAAGGACCTTTAAACTTACATTGCACCTGTCGAAAGTCGTGCACATCCGTAAGTATATCTCATTCAAACATAAGCATTTCCCAATACAACCTGGGATTTCCTTCGCTACTTTTTAAGTAGCTTTTACTAATTTTATTTTAAATAAAAACATGATCCTATAAACGGATTTCTTTACAAACCTTATCAAATATAACAATATTATACTGTTTTCTACAATGTTTCTTTACAATTTTTTAATATTATACAATTTTATATAGGTTTACCCTATTTTGATAACATTATACAATCTTTTTTATAAACTTCTCTGCCAGAAATAAAGATTTAAGTTTCTTCTTTCATTTCATTGAGCATATGGAGTTTTTTTTATTTATTTTTAATTCGATTTAATGGCTTGTTGATAACAAACTCAGCCAATTGTATCATATTTTAAATGTTAGTGGCATTCGAAATTTGAATTATTTCGTAATGTCACTTTCATTTATAAAACGACCTTGCCGAAATGATCAATAGTTTAATTTTTAATTTTTTCGCTTAATTCGTCTCATTTGAAGGCATTTTGTGTTGCATAAGGATAAGCCCTATTTATGAGATATATGGATGAATAGTGATCGTTAGTCGACTGCAAAAGGACCTTTAAACTTACATTGCACCTGTCGAAAGTCGTGCACATCCGTAAGTATATCTCATTCAAACATAAGCATTTCCCAATACAACCTGGGATTTCCTTCGCTACTTTTTAAGTAGCTTTTACTAATTTTATTTTAAATAAAAACATGATCCTATAAACGGATTTCTTTACAAACCTTATCATATATATATATATATATATATATATATATATATATATATATATATATATATATATATATATATATATATATATATATATATATATATACTGAGCAGTGAAGTGAACATTTTTAAAGCAATGGTTTGCTAAAGACTTGCTTCTTCCTGAGCAACATTTTATTGAACGACGCGACGCTTACTATTTCACCTAGACCATCTTTGCGAGCCGAAATTATTCCAGTGGTTTAGTCACGCGGGAAAATAGATATAAACAAATGAAGTTTTTAAAAGGTATTCTGTTAAATCAGTATTTATTATAATTAAAATAATGTGCAGACATGCGGATTTTATGTTTTGAATATAACATTGTCAAGATAATTGCCTTCAACACGTATGTATGATCTGGAAATTCTCTGATTTTATGTTTTGAGTATAACATTGTTAAGATAATGGCCTTCAACACGTATGTATGGTCTGGAAATTCGCTGGAATAATGAATATTTCTTTTAATCAGGGTCAAAAAAGGAAAAAATCCTATGGCGTTAAATTCGTTGATCGGAGTGGGCGAGGAAGATCCCCATACTTAGAAATCATTTTTCGAGGAAAAATTCTTCGTACCGTCTTTAAAAACTGTCTATAAGGGAGTTTAAAAAATTTGAAATTATTTTCCATATGCTGAGAATTTGTTATTCTCATCTATTTTATTTTACATTAATAAATTTAGAAGGCATATTGCTGGATTTCTCAATAAAATATCTTTTTTTGGATAATTCTACAAAAACTTTAAATTTCTATGCGGTCACAGTATCCGTTCTCCCCTACACCAGTATTTTGTTCCCATTTCGACTAGTCTTGAGCTTTCGTATAGGATAGCGCGATCGTCGCGTCGCGTGCAGCGACCTCAGTCCTATCGCTGAGAACTCTTCTTTTATATTATTTTCACTTATATTATTACAATGCTTGGCGGTTGATGCCTCAAAGCGGTGACATTTCAATGTGTCGGCACCCTTTGTTTTCTGTGTCTTTAGCGTGGGATGTTTGAACATGAATCAGTCTGGCTGTAATGCTTCCAATAATCTGGAGAAGACGATGATATTTTTATTTATTTATCATTTTGTTTTCCGTATTTTAAATGTTAATTGATTGCGTGATAAATGACCAAGCATTGCACTTCACGCCCATACGCGTTCAATGTTTCTTATATCTCCGTTCCTTGGCGTAACTGAGGGCGTCTCGCTAACACGCAGCTGGTGCATATGTCAGTGAATGCATGTTTTTTTTACAAAATATCTAATAAAACTTCGTATAACTAAAAGCTACCGTTTCTATATTTTCTTCAGTAAGAAATCCCATTTTCGAGTAACTTCGACTCAAAGGATAGATACAGACTTTAGTTTTTATCTATTTTTATAATAAAGAATATAACATATGAGAAAACTGCCTTGGTATGTAGCCCGGCAAGGACTTAACATGCAAAATCAGATTTTTAATTACCGCAATCTCCAGCCGCATGACTCTAAAAACTGTAAAACGTGTGGCTTACCGGTAGTCGCCTTATATGACAAAGCGACCCAGAATGAAACTATCACGATAGTCACGATCTATCACACAACACAACTATCACGATAGTTATGTTTTTAACAATAACATTTTTAGCATTTAATTTTGTGACGCATCCAAGTGTAGGAATGCCTATCTACTGGAGTAGTTGATTGTATTGTATTGTATAATGATCCGGAATGATGGATGGCTAGGAATGATATGTTCTAGTTTACAGCTTAACTTATAACTATAAATGGGGAATTATACCATATAGGTAAGGTATACCTTATATGGTATATATTTTTTTTACAGATTGTAATTTTTTTGTTGAAATGCTGAAATCGGTGCAGTTATTCCTCAAAATGTCCAAATGAATATATTTTTCGCAGATATCTCCAATACCTTTAAGATTGCTGTTATGACTACTTCTACGAAAATAAACTACGTACAATTTCCTATAAATAAATTAGACTTTATTTCATTTTTATTATAGGACCAAAAATTTAGGAGTGACACTCCTAAATGTTGTAAGTGCACTATTTAAATTGTTAATCTGCGGGCATGTAGGGCTTTTTGTCTTTGACCCCCTTGCTGTTCATAATATATTAATCCAACATTGCTCTCACGGCTCTTTTTTGTAAAATAAATACCTCTTTAATATCAGTGGCATTTGCCAGCAATAGGATCCGATGTCCCAAGTGGGATTCGGCCGGAGAATGGTATGCACTCTCAATTTCCTTTTCGTCCAATATCTTTCTCGATCTGGATACCGCATAGCGGGCTTAACACAATTTTGGTTTGGGCTGGTCTATGTGGGTTTTCCGTGACATGTTTTAGTCGGTGTAAGTTCCTGGAAATTTAGTGGACTTGGCAATCTCAATAGAGTAATTTAACTGTTTTTCTTTTTTATTTGAGAAGTTTATCAACACTGCTTTGCTTAAATTGGCGACATCGGGTTCACTCTAAACTAGTCATTGACTTCAAAAAGTGTTTCGCTTGTTGGATCCTCCATTTTTGCTCTATAGTCACTTTCAAGAATGCGCGTGGTGTCGTCTGCGAGTTGGACAGTCTTGGCACATGTTATGTTGGTGGCTAAATCGTTGCAATAGAGTTTGAAGAGGAGAGGTCCTAATGTTGAGCCGTGGGGCACACCGGTGTTTACTATTTCACAACTCGATTGCTCAGCCTTTTCCTCAATTCCATCAATTATTTTAATCTCCACCACTTGCTGCCTGTTTTGTGTATACGATTTAATGAGTGAATTGGCCGCTCCTCTAATTCCATGATGGTTTAGCTTGTCTACCAGGGTATTGATGTTTATACAGTCGAATGCTTTGCTTGGATCGCAGAACTTTTATACACTTTTTTATACACTGTTAGCTTAGATCGCAGAACTTTTTATACACTTTTTTATAATTTAAAATGTAATTTCATTTGTAGAAATACTATTTGTTGTAATTTCGTAATGTTATTATATATATAATAATTTTTTGTAAAGTAGTTTCTATACCCAGATCGGGTTTATGAAAATAAATTTTTCTTATTCTTATTCTTATTCTTAAAAAGTAACGCGCCTTTTCTGTAGAAAATTTTATGTACTTTATTTTCGTATAAGTAGTAATAACGCTAATCCTAAAGGTTTTCTAAAACTCTGCGAAAAACTGAATTAAGTGACATTTGAATACAATCCCCCCTTCCTCTCCCTCTACCCTCGGATCAGCTACCGCCCTCAGGCACTTTTATTATGTTTGTCATCTATTTACCTGTACCGATTTTCAAAACTACTTGAATTATTTGGACTGATTTGTCAAAGTTTTATGACACTGTATTTATAATAAGTCGAATAAATATCGATGTGGTTAGTAACAAATAGTATGAAGTATCTCAAATGACATCAATCATCTTCTACACCATCCTTAGATACCAAGGCTTTTGCAATAATATCCAAACAGATTGTCCTTGCGCCTCGCCCTTTTACGCTTCCGCCATTAGCCCGCCCCGCCGTATCATTATCAAACCAGGAAGTGTTTTCGAATAACATATTACGCGGAGGTAAAGACATCATTGGCAGCGAGATGCCGAAGACGCCCGACTCAGGGTTAAACGAGGGCATTCCCCATATAAATGCTACCTATTTTTAGGTGGACGACCCTATACATAGACCGTGCCTCTGCCGCTGACCGAGAGGTTACCAACCGATCGCGAACAGTTCGTCTATTTCTATTATAATTGCGGTCGAATCGTATTTCTATGATTGTGATGTTGATATTCTAAACTAATATTATAAAGAAGTAAAATTTGTAAGTTTGTAGATTTGTATGTAAGGGGTAATCTCCGAAACGACTCATCCGATCTTAAAAATTCTTTCACTAATAAAAAGCTCCATTATCGACGAGTGCTATAGGATATTTTTTTTGTGATAAATATTGGTTTTCAATACGAAATCACGATATATGTCAATTAAATCGGAGAAAAATGAGCTGGTGAAATGCTTTGTCGGCGTGCGCTGACGAAGCGGTTTGATATATGTGAAAACTATATTAAACAAAAAATTGGCCTCAAAGAGATCTGTAAAAAAAAGTCAGCGAAAGCATATATCCAACTTTTATATTTAAGCTGCAATAACTTTTTATGTCTCAAAAAAATAAGAAAAATAAGTAGGCAATGCTTTTTACAGACATTAACAATAAAATAAGAGTCCTTATCAAAATAAATAAATTAATTACTACGGATGTTAAATAGAGATAAAATTAGCAATTTACTGTAAGTTTTTAGGTGGTATAGGTTATAGAAATCAGTAACGCGTGCAAGCACCTAGAAATACCCAGCAGGTGGTGGCGTTTACTAGGTAGGTATCGTGCATCTGAAAGGGGACGTCTTCCACTATATATCTAAAGGTAGCATCTAAAAAGTCAAATGAACGCCACCGTACTTAAATTAACAAATTGTTTCGAAACGGTATGCGAAGCGAAGCCACGGGCGACCGCTAGTCAGATATAATTTACTAACAGAGACCACAACTAAGATGGCTGGACGACATCAGAAAAGCAGCAGGGACCAACTGGCCGAGGGCAGCAGCTGACAGACAGACATGGAAGAAGAAGGAAGAGGCCTACGTCCAGGAGTGTACTAAACCAGGCTGAGGAAGAAGAAGAAGAAGAACAGTTGAATTTAACTAACTTTACTGTACTTGCGTTACTGTGTTTCTCATGAAAACCTGTAAAACCGTTTACGATTCTTTCTCTTTACGATGTTTTTTCATCGATTTCAAGGTATATACGATAACTACACGAACGAGTACCAAATCAGGAGCAGTCGCAGGAAGTTTTTTACAAGACTATTTCACGTTGATTGAGTTATTTGCTATATACCAGCTACAGTTTAATCGCCCACCAAGTAACTACAGATTACGTTTTCAAATCTTTAATTCATACTATCATTACACAGGAAGGAGCTTTGACCATACTATGGCCGGAGAACAAACACTCGTCTTGTTACCCGTCACTCCACATTGCTTCTTACTAAGTTGCCTTGCGATTCGAAATAGCGATGCGAAGAGCATAAACGACACAACATTCCTCCGCCTCATGACGACAAAGCAATACAATTTGATTACGTATATAATAAATCGCTTCTGGTCTGTATTTAGTTCACAGAAGATTAATTCTCAACGGGTATCATTTAACGCATACGTAACCGATTAGGTTGTTTTTTTTCAATCCAAAATAAAGTTAATATTTTCACTTCTAGGTAAAAATACCATATACCTCTATTTTCTATTTGATAATTTTTTTGTTTATTTATTCAATTATTTATTTCATAAGCGAATCAACAACAGTTTATACCAATCCGTTGATATGCAATATAAACATAAATTAAAAAAAAATAATAGAATTCTTGCAAGTGCATACACAACATGTTCAAATAAGCATTAAATACAAATACAGGCATTAAGAACAGAAAAAAATACAAATTTACAGTACATAAAGAATGAAAACAATTTATCTTATTCTGACATAAACAAGTAGCGCAATGCCCACACCTTGAAGAGATGCGGGCTCGCTGTAAAAATATTATGGTCTGACGATGTCGCATTTATGTGTCGCAAAGCTCGGGTCAGCAGACTCCATCGACTTAGGTTGGTGCGCGAGGACGGCTCCGCAAATAGATTATGAGTGCGAGCACGATTATAATTGTCCTGAACATAGAGAAAAACCTTCGTTAGCATGCTAGGATTATCAACTCTTCCCCGGACCAACTTGAAATCGTAAGCTATGGCGAACATTTCTCTACGCAAGTTACAGTCTCTACGAGAGTTATAGCCCACCATGCCTAGTAAAAAACTAGTAGGGTATAAGTACGGATAATATCCATATTGCTTAAAATAAAGATATTATCCGATATTATGATACAATGGACGTTACTTATTCTAAATGTTATGATAATATCCAATACCTATGTAATATGCGAAATTTAAATTTTGGAAATTGTTCGTCGGTCTATGTAAAACATCGAAAAACTGATGTTGCTTTAATTGAAATCAAATTGTTATACAAATTAAAATCTTATAATGAAAGAAAATACACGAAAATAGCACAAAAATGCTACTTTTTGAAATTTAAGAATAGCATAATATGCATAATCTTACAATGTATTACATCCTTTACAGGCCTCAAAAATATCACTGCAAGCCGCAGGTGTGTATAAAGTCGAATGCAGTTGCGGTCTAGCCTACGTTGGACAAACGAAACGGCCCATAGCCACGCGACTGACAGAACACATCAAAGCTGTTAAAAACGTTCAGCGAGAAAAATCGGCGATCTGCGAACATATGTTGGATAGCGGAAGTAACCACTGGATGCAGTTTCAAACTCCCATTGTGCTATCCAAGGAAGAATTCTACTTTCCTCGCATGATCCGGGAAGCCATTGAAATAAAAGGAACCCCGAACTTCGATAGAGACGTCGGTTACAAACTCTCTTCTACTTGGAACCCTCTTCTTAAAATATTCCCGCCGCCGAACGCCGAACGCCGAACGCAAAGATGTAAGACAGGATACAGTGAGTGTTGTGTGCAAGGCAGATTTTCAAAATTCGCACGCTCCGAATCCCCCCCCCCCCCCCTCCTCCACCACCGTTATAACCTACGCAGTGGCGGCCGCGGTATGCGGCCTACCCGCAAAACAACGGATTGACGAATCTTCAGTCTACCCTGGACAACGGCGGCTGCAACGTCACCGAAGCGTCGGGTGCTACAAATTTCACGCGGTAAATTCGTTTTCTATCCTTTTTATAATGTCAAACAACCGCGATAGTCTTCGATTTTATATCAACTAACGAGTTATGTATCTAAATGTCCAAATGTCAATAATTTAACATAAATATATCGTGGTTATTGTCAAAATAAAAGGTCTAGATAAGTACATTCTGTAAATATACGGCTATCTATATAGATAAATACATAAACCACAAATGCTGCATAAAAAACCGTAACAAAGATAATTATAAATAAAATAGTTCATTTTCTGTAACGGCAGTCGTGTTTTTTATTCTTTTTAATAAGTTTACTTGTTGTTTGAGGATTCACCTGACAACTAAAAATGAAACTGAATATGGCAGTGCCGTTTATAGATAACCATATATCCCACCTCATATGAAAAAACGTATCGTTCGTATACGTTTTCACACAAGACGATCCTCACATTCCCCATTCCACCCATTCACCTGTTTAGTCGGCTGTGCGCCCGGGGGAGCCAACGAAATCGGATCAAATAAAAACAAATAAACGCGGTGCGTTGAAGGACGTGCGGGTCAAAACAGGCGAAGTGGCAAAATCTACAAACCATCATTTATAATGGTCGACCCGCCCCGGCCTATAATATTATCCCCAAACGGTGGGGAATTTTTCCCTTAAAGATTTCCCCTCGAGCGCACCGCCCCCGTTGAAAGAATCCCGACGCGCTGTGCCTGTGACAAGCCGCCTCGTCGGGAAACCCGTGGGTTTTTCAAAGGGGGTACGAATGCTACGTACAATTATTGGTTATATAGCGTCTTAGATTGCTCAATATCGTACTACAATTTGGCAACTTGGGTTGTCGACTACAGTGGGCGAGGCCGTCACCTCAGGAAGTTTTTACGATTAGTCGTTCTATCTCCCTGGAGTGAACGTAGAAGACTTGGGGACGAAAACAGTCCACCATCTAGCTACGTCACAAGTCCGTAAGAGGCCAACGCCTTAACCGCGAGATAGCCAGGAATGTTACCCGGCAGGCTGACACTCACGCTCTTACTTCCAATTGTGACCAGATTACTCCGGTCTCTCGATTGGTTACGAGTTCGAGGTCACTTGCGCGGTCCTCTCCCTTACGAAGCGGTAAAACGGTGTATACCGAATCTATCGCGGACCACAGCGTCCTTTGCCCGGCTGTTCACCCAGGATCGGATGGCCGATGGTCGTTTCAAGAGCAGTCGCCGTAAGATCCGCAACCACCCCCGCTCTATAGGAAACAGTACTGCTTCCACACTCCCCTTACTGTTAGTCAGAGTGGGGGCTAACGGGCCCATGATGGGTTGGCCACGATGACCCATGTGTCCAGGGTCGGTCACACTCACGGGTCAACACCCATCCGACGGCCTCCTCGCATGGGGTGCGAGTCCTGGGTAGGACACTGGGTCAACCAGTCTCCCCTGGGAATCAAACCTCTGGCGCCCCTGGACGGTCTGCGCACCGTGCGGGGTTTGCTCCAATCGGTTGTGCTCTCCGACTAACAGTCGGGGGAGTCTGGGAACTGTACTGTTTCCTATAGAGCGGGGGTGGTTGCGTACCTTATGGCGACTGCTCTGGAATTGACCATTGGCCATCCGATCCCGGGTAAGAGGCGGGCAAAGGACGCCTTGGTCCGCGAAGATTGTACGGTCTGCGCACCGTGCGGGGTTTGCTCCAATCGGTTGTGCTCTCCGTTTCACCGCTTCATAAGGGAGAGGACCGCGCAAGCGACCTCGAACTCGGTACCAATCGAGAGACCGGAGAAATCTGGTCACAATTGGAAGTGAGGGCGCGAGTATCTCGAGCCCGCCGGGTTACTCCTGGCTAACTCGCGGTAAGGCGTTGGACTCTCACGGGTTGTTGACGTAGCTGGACGTAGAATGTACTGTCCAAAGTCTCTACGTTCACTGCAGGGCGATAGAACGACTAATCGTTAAAACGTCCTGTGGTGACGGGCTCGCCCGTTGTAGTTGACACCGCAAGATGTTAGTCAGAGTGCACAGTCGATTGGCTTACGCCGCACGGTGCGCAGATCGTCCAGGAGCGCCAGAGGTTTGATTCCCATGGGAAACTGACCATACGGCCAGAGTCCTACCCGGGCTCGCACTTCATGCGTGGAGGCCGTCGGATAGGTGTTGATCCGTGAGTGTGACCAACCAACTACAATTTGGCAACCAGGATTTTGCTACGATTCGCAACCTGTAAATGGCTCTCATAGTTCCAATATATGATTAATCCTATTATTATGTTCAATATGGCGACTTTCATGGCATACCAGTATGGCGGCGCACTGTAGATGGCGCTCAAAACACGCCTATACGGTATAAAATAATAAACGATTTTTTAATAATTATAGCTCTTATTATTTTAATATAATTTACATAAAGATGTATTTTTTCAATTTGGTATACAGGTTTCAATACCCAGGTTAAAGTTCAGATATACTAATACATTGCATCCTATCTCTCCATTTAATTTCTGTGATATCACCCTATATAAAAAATGCGGTAGATGGCACTAATAATTGAATGTTATTTTTGTTATCATTGGTTAAATTATCGGGTTTTAATAATCAATCAGTCCTTTATAAAAACAACCTTTCATTATTAATGTTATTATGACCGTCATGCTATCAGCGCCATCTGCATTTCGCCGTCTCAGAAGGGTTGCCAATTCGTACTATAGAGTTAAGTAATCTAATACTATATTCAGTCAATGGTACAATAATTGCCACGCACGAACAATCCTGTCAACACCGAAAATAACACCTACTTTGTTGTTTAGGTTTCGCCTCGCCGGTGATAAATTCTCTCGATCGCAGGACCGTCGCTTGGTAAAAGTTGAAGAAAAACAAATAGTCGCGCGAAAACTAGTCGCGCGAAAAAAAAGCCGCACGAAAAAAACGCAAACTTAATTTTCCAGTCGTTATAAGAATTTGCTTCATACATTTTTAGGTACAGCATCAAGCAACGCGATAATTTTCCAGTTTCAACTTGCGGATGAATATCTCATGTCGCCCATTCGATATCGGATGAAGTAGCGTATGTAGCGCGCACGTCCGCCCTCTTTTCTGGCTTGAGCTTTGTTCGCTGGTGAATAATCCAGAGGCGACGAGAGTGAGTCAGGGTTGCGCGAATAATCCACCGCAAAAGGGTATCAGCTCGCCGAAAAGGCCTTCGGATTACTAGCGAAAAACGACTACAACATGGGCAGAGGAGGGTATATTATGGGATTTTTCTTTGCTAATTATTTTTAATACGTTTCCAAGGAGACACCATCTGGGGTGGTATATTATACCTTTAGCATATATATATTTTTTTTGGAACAGAAGCGACCGTGTAACAAGCTGTGAATGTAAATTATTATTCTACTTATAATTCAAGGACTAACAAAATTTAAAACGAATTATAATTACCCATAATGATAGAAATTCTCAAACCGCAGAAATTGCAGTATTTCGATCGCAAAATGAAAGACAGTAACTACCATATTCTGCAATTAGCTATTTAAGTGTTGCTCTAGAATTTGGCTCCTTGGCTAAATACTTAAGAATTGAGAAAATGATTTAAAGAAGAAAGAACGATGTCCTGATTCTCAACGGCTGTATCTAAAGTTACATGACATGGGATTAAGTAGTACATTGAGCTGAAGTCCCCTATAGCGGGATTGAGACTTTCGTTCCAGATCTGGGAACCAATCCCGCTGCCTTGTGGGATGCCCAATTTAATTGCAGTTCTGGAGCCTATTGTATTTTTGATATGATAGGATGATAACTAGGAAATGCAATCTCGGTATACCTAGAACTATAAATACGAAGATTTTATTTTTATTTTATTTTGTTTTATTCGGTTAACAAACAGCGTTTATAAATAACAAATACAAATATGACACTATTTACCATTAATACTATGTGTACAGTAGGTACATATCTCCGTTACAGTACATATTATATGCCTTATTTATACTTACATTTCTTTAGCAGTGATTTATTGATAGACAAAAGAGAAAGAACAAAAAACAAATCGAAATGAAATTTTACGTTAAGATTATAACCATTATTAATTATTTTGTACCAAAAATATATTTTTAAAAGTATTACAAAAAACTATTCATGTAAACCGTTCAAGGGATTAATAGTCATTAGATGAAATAGATCTCGCACTAATTTCGCACGGTCTCGCAAGATTTACGAGATCGGGCAGCAGCACATTCCATGACCATTTAGGAGCACCTGCAGGCAGTTGTTGTACGAACGGCAAACGAAAGTAATGATGATGATAATTTGCCTCTATCTTTAGTAGCTGCAACACACCTCTCTCTCTTGATGAGAAATTAGAGATGATTTTGAACCCTGCCCACAAGAACGTCCTACACGTGCAACTGGTTCGCCCATTGAAAAAGTCAAACTTATCAGAAAAGAAATGAATACCTGCAGTTTGCATACCGATGCCTGTTATCTGTGGTACCGACAAGTGTTGAGGCAGAACGAGAATTTTCTGCTGTTGTATATCTGGCATGCAGCATCCGAAGTCGATAAGTTGACGAAACTCTAGATGTGTTGTGTTACTTTAACAATAATTAGTTTAATGAAGTTACTTTAACAATGATAGTTTTTTTAATAAATCATTAAATACATATTTTATTTTATTGTTTCGTCCTTAAGACGTAACTTTACTAAGTTCCAATAGAACTTATTAAAATACTTATACATTATAACAAATAATCATCTCAAATCGGCGAGATCTTGTAATATACAGAGATCTTGCGAGATTAGACCCCTTAAATCTTGCAAATATCAAGAGTGAAGATTTTTCTGCAAGATTGCATTCACTAATGGTAACTCATGACGGGACGAAATTCCGATTTCAGCATTCAATCCCGATTTCAGCACTTTCGAGCTTTGAAGACACAATGCGATAGGAGACCGTATATAATGCTTTACTACGGAGAAACTACGGAGAAAACACAAAAAATAAATTACATTTTGGGCTACGACATCACCAAAGTAGCAAACATTTTACTTGTGATAATTAAGTAAGAACGTGCAATGACGGTGTTCTTTCGGAATCTCGAAAATTATCCGAAATATCTCGTAGTTCCGGGGACTATTAGTCCACTTCTAACTCCTGGAACCGACAATTCTATATCCTACGGCATTTATTCTGGGGATGGTTGGGTACAACTCACTAAGTGTAAGAAGAGATTGGCTGTCAATCTGCCACATATATAAACTGCTTAGGGGGTTCGTTGATAATCCGACCATCCTTAGAAGAATCGGTCTATTCGTACCCACCAATTACTACCGTGCTAGGACTCATGTATTGTTCGCGTTACCGCGAGCTAGAACTAACATCGTTCAACACTGCTTCACAGTGCGGACGCTTCGTACCCTAAATGCACTATGTTCGACTGAGCCAGAATTGGATATTTGGACGGTGAACTTAGCACAACTGAAAAGTATGGTAATGGCATTTCTTAGCAATCAAATAATTAGATAAATATGTAGTATTAAAATTGTTAAAAAGGAGTAACTAGTATAATAAAAAAGGTTAGATAAACATTAGATATACATATGTAAATATAATCGTTTAATATTACGCTCTAACGGATGTCTCCGTCTCGTTTGCTATAGTCTAGAATAATGATTTATATATTAGAATAATAATGATAGTAATAGTAATAATGGAGTAGAGTAATAATAATATTATTAACAGTAGAATTATAATAATAGTCTATAGTAGAATAATAGTTATAATCTAAAATAATAGCCTAGAAAAATAATTAACGATTTGGAATCATCTGTAAGGTTAATTATGTTTTGGGAAATAAATAAATAAATAATAATAAATAATAAATTGTTAATTGACTGCATCTTCTTAATTGACTGGATTATACAGTCTGTTCTTTCCAACACGATCAAACTATGTCAGTATAAACTACGTCAGAATCCATCGACAAAAAACCTATAAACTGCTGGTCGATTTGCTTTGCTTTTAGAGTTATAAGACTTTGAAATGTATTTTGAGTAAAAACTATCTTATTAGTTTTTACTTATATTACACTTGCTTACATACGCTTGCTTATATTACACTTATTACAGTGGATATAAAGATAAAAGTCTAGACCAAATTGCTAAAGGAACTGACCCTGTTTTTGGTAGAAGTACCGGTTTAGTTAGGAACACATAATAAAATTAAATAAATCTCCTTGCTTAGGTGCAATCGAGAGGAGCTTTCGAACGCATCAACCGGAGTGTGACACTCGTCCTACGTATAAATACGATGGCCCGCTCCGATCATTAATTTATTAATGGGAAAGCGAGAAAAACAAATAAATTAAAGCCGCTCCGGATAATTTCTTCACGGCGTTCAATCACGCGAGTATCAATGCCGCTTTTATGGCGCCGTAAACCGTTATTTCGCACGTCATCAATCTTTTAGGTGCGACCTCTTTCCGTTGCCAATTTGCGCGAGGAGCGGATAGGGGCTGCAATATGCGCGCGCAAATTGACAAGTCTGAATCGTTTCGTATTGTTTTCGCAGGAAACGATGGTAGCCATCACAATAATGGCGTAGATTTCACTGAAGTGTAAAGCTGCGTCAAGTTTTCGCGCTGATTATTTGAAGGACAATATATATCGTCCGGAGATCTAAATACATGGTTGAGAGGGAAATCCACAACTTATGGGCCCCTTGCCATATAGGCACTTTAGAGCTGTCACCTATAACGGGAGAACCCGTTACCCCAGGAAGGTATAACGATATTGATCGTTCTTTTAACCTGGAGTAGAGACTAAAGACAAAACAGTCCACCGTCTAGTTACGCCACACGCCCGTAAGAGACCAACGCCTTACCGCGAGATAATCAGGTTAATCATATAGTGGGCCGACATTACCACCCTTACTACCAGTTGCAATTAGATTACTCCGGTCTCCCGCCGGAACCTGGTTACAGATTCGAGGTCGCTTGCGCGGTCCTCTCTTACGTAGCGGTGAAACGGTGTCTACCGAATCTACCGTGGACCACGGCATCCTTTGCCCGGCTGTTCACCCGGTATCGGGTAGCCGATTGGTCGTTTTAAGAGTAGCTGCCGTAAGGGATACAACTACCCCCGCTATATAGAGGAGACAGTACTGTTTCCAGACTCCCCCGGCTGTCGATCAAAATGTACAATCGATTGGCTGACACCGCACGGTGTGCAAACCGTCCAGGAGCGCCCGAGGGTTGACTCCTAGGGGAACTGGCCCGAAGGCCAGAGTCCTACCCTGGCTCGCACTTCTACGTGGAGGCCGCTGTTGAACCGTGAGTAAGACCGACCCTGAACACATGGGTCTTCGAGGCGAAACTGCAACAGGGCCCATTAGCTCCCAGCAAACCAACCGCCCAGTTCCGCCCGAGGTATTCCCCCGAACTCGCGATCTTCTGATCCCAACCGCCTCCGACTGCAAGATTACTTCCGTGGCAGAAACTCACCGCCCTGGCGGGTTAAGTCCCTTTACGAGGAGGCTACCAGATAGGAGTTGAACCGTGAGTTGGGCAGGCCAGATGACATATTTAGCCAACACCACCCAAACTGACCCGAACCATTAGAAACCAAAGAGGCTCGTAGAGACTCTACCACCCACGTGCCCAACTACACCATAACCCCACAACACTCAAAGTCAGTTAATTGTACAATTATAAATAGGTGTATTTTATAATTGGCAACGTGCGTAAACTTTACGATTGGGACGTATTCCCTTTCTAACGCAATGGTATCCTGGGTGCATGAATGAGACAAATAGATCCCATGGAAACACCGCTGTACCGCATTGGTGTGTTTGATAGTATTGCAGATGATCAAAACTTAACTAACTTAAACGACACTGATTAAAACCTATGAAGCGTTTTGCAGCGTAAATTCAAAAACAAGGATTGGCAAAATCGTCCGACCCCGCAGGCGTTTAGGGTAGTTCATGCAGTCACAGTCTCGCTTGTTTATCGGACGGAGAGAGAGGCCATCATTAGGCCTGTAGACATTTTATACCTGGTAGTGTCTCTGATTGTAAATTTTTCGCACTTCAGGAGTTTTTTTTTTTGGAATCGGCCAATAAACAGGCGATAATAACAATGTAGCTCTTATGCATAGCTAACATCCCGTTATGAACGTGCTAATGTATATTCTAATTTGACAATAAAATTATAAAATGTAATAAGAGCAAACATGGATAAAAATAAGGAAGTAAATACAATACTTACAATATTAATGTACACCACACAGTGTCACTGAGCCGCGTGTGAGGTTTTAGGAGGCGCTGATCGAATTTGAATTGGGCTGGGCGAGCATTTTTCGAAGTTCTGCAAAAAGTTTGTTTGTTTGTGTCTCCTCTTTATTATGAAATTTCGCAATGGGCGAGTTTATTGTCATACGACAATCTCTTACAACGAACCCTTCTATGAAGTGTTTTTATGTATGTGTTTGTGTAACATGTGTGTAAGTGAGTGTCTTGTTATTGCATTCGATCGACAGAGTTGAAATGCAATTCCGTTAATATTATCTCAACGTAAATGGTGACCTAGCCGGGAATCGAACCCGGGACCTTACATTGTAAGATCAGGCTACCTAACCACTATGCCACCCGGTCAAAAAAGACCAGGCGCATCCGTAGGAGAATAAGATATAGGACGACTGGGCAGAAGCGGCCCCGGGAGGATACCATCCTGCCTCAGGATGTCTCATAAAGCAACCCACCTCGCTGCAAACGCACGAAATGCGGCAAAGCTTGTAGCGGTCTCGGTCATGAAGATACACCGGCAAGGTATTGGTCCCAACGCAGATCAACACGATCCGCCGACCCTAACACGTTGCTAGCAACACTCGCCCGGAGGCGTTCCCCGGTGTCCACGAGCGCTAAACGTGTAATGGCTTCTTTGTCGGTTGCGTGCACCACTAAAGGCGATTGCTCAACTGCCCGCCGCGGCCAACAAACAGCCTTAATAAATTTTTCACGATGTACTTGGGACACGACACGCCATGAGCCGCGCGCGCCGACGCATCGCCGAGGGTCAGGCAATGAACTTCTCGTTTGGCGATGTTTATTGTCTTTTATTTGAGGTTAAACATCGCACTTTGAGCCGCACAACACATCTGCCATCAGCTTTATCACATAGATAAAATCATTTCGTATACATTGTGAATACTTATACAGTTCGATTATTATATTTTGAGCCGGTTGAGTATTTTTACTTAATGTTTAAAAATATTTCGGTATATTAAAAAGCAATATTCATTAAGAGGTGAGTATAATAGATATTTTACTGCAAACACAAACAACAAAAATGAAAATATATATTTATTTGTGGATATGAAGGATAAAAAGGAAATCAAGGTAACCTTAATAATTTTGATATATCGTAAGCAATCTCTGCCATAAATTCTTTTATATTTACTTTTCGACATTCCAATAATTTTAGTTCTAATGTCGATAGCGCTCATTATAGTTTTTTTATTCTTCTTTTGGAAGTGCCTATAGACATTTAGCACTAATTCTGTCCTTTGGCTAGATAGCGGTTTGACGCAAATTGTTTTTTTTAATTATCGCTCATATAATTATCTCTCGAGAAACCTATCCAGAAACGTAAATTGAATTGAAGAAACATTTGAACCACAAAAATATGGCACAGCTATTACTGAGCACCGTGTAAACAGAACCAGTAACCCTTCCCCCCCCCCCCCCCCCCTTTCATGGCAATCATGACGTGGGAGGGCAAAGAGCGGAAGGGGGGAATCCGCTCCCACTTTGAGCCTAGTGAAACGGTGAGCTAGAGACTTGTTTACGCTATCAAAGCTGTTTACAATTCTTAATAACACCTACCGCCTGCAGAAAAGTAACAACCCTGGTTCGACGGCGGCATTTTGAATAGATCAAAGGCGTTGCCACACTGGCAGTTCTGGTTACACTATGCTACGAGACTGACAGTTAGAATGTTCTCATTTTTAAATAGTAGTGATTTACGTTGGACATATCGCTCGCCGTGGCTCGATCCAAGTCGACTAATTTGAAGATTTTTTACGCTTTGTCTCATGTTTTCAAATGTCAAAAGCGTAGAATCGCATATCGGAAAGTGTATTTTTTTTAGGAAAGCTACAAAATAAAACAATCCAATTCAAAATTCTATAAACGTCTAGGAGGACATGACACATGTAATTGCTTACAACAAGTAGAAGTTCGGAAGTTGTCTTTCAATCAGGGACTGGTAAGGAGGGACTGGCAATCAGTAAGCGGGGATCAGGGAGCGAGGGAGCCCCACTGGCTTGCCAGTTCTCTCGCTGTTTGAGGTTGGCGTCTGCTGGATTTGTTACGTCTCAAAGTCTTTGCGACTCATCGCACGATCGACCACGATCGTTATAGCATCCTGAGATGGCGGCCTCTCATTCAAATTGGACACTCTATATCTGGATAATCTACGCAGAAGGGCGTTTGCCTTCATTTTATACTGGGCCGATTTTTCTCAAGTTGATACTCAACCACAAAACCGACATCCAGCGTTGCTGAGTTTTATATCCATTATTCCGGCTTACAGCCGAATCGGACAGGGATCGCTGCCAGATTTTATAATTGCATTATCCCCCCATGGCTCCAATCAGAATCACTGTGCTCGATGTGACGGAGACTATATGCATTCGCAGAATTTGCATTTCGGCCGGCACAGCGCTCAAAATCCCCGACACGTTTGAATGCACTGTCACACGAGATTGAACCGTATTATTGGACTGTTATCCCCGTTTAAACCGGGCGTAAACGCCTATAAATTTGCTCCGGATAAATATAGGTAGGCCGCAACGACCGGGCGCGGACCGCTATAAATACTAACAGCCCGTGTCACTTATATCACTGCGCCCGGGCCCCATTAGACGGCATTTGATAATTTCACCTCGTTAATCCCTGTTCCCTGATTGATGTGTTACAGTGAATATAAAGTCTCATAGAGAGTATAATAATTATAAAACGAATTTACCGCGTGAAATTTGTAGCACCCGACGTTTCGGTGTCGTTGCAGCCGCCGTTGTCCAGGGTAGACTGAAGAGTTGTCAATCCGTTGTTTTGCGGGTAGGCCGCACACCGCTGCCGCCACTGCGTAGGTTGGGTGCCGGGCTCGGAGCCGATCTTCAAACCGACCCAAAATATAGGTCGATTTTTGAGGCCTGTAAAGGATGCAATACCACTGCAAACCCCGGGTGTGTATAAAGTCGAATGCAGTTGCGGTCTAGCGAACATATATTGGATAGCGGAAGTAACCACTGGATGCAGAGATACGACAATGGATAGTCCATTGTCGTATCTCGCTTATACTACAATATACGGTATACTGTGCCTACACTATCTCGACATAGTCAGAGTCTCGGTCACGCGTTGGCGCTGTCGATTCTCAAGCAAAGGACACCCCTATTTTTTTGTACGTCATCCTTTCGGAGTGTCATAACTCTTTCTACAATGAACTGATTCCGGTTCATTGTACCAGTCTCGCCTTCAGACCTCCTACGTCCACATTTTTTTTGAGAACGATTTATTTTCACATGCCTCATAACCGAGAAGACGAAGTAACATCGCATGCAGTTAGGTCAGGTTCTGTAAAGTTCCATAAAAGTCCCGGGGCAACATCGTTTGTCCATGATCTCTTAACGTCCTCCCCTATTCGACGTTGCCTTGGTTGCATGTACTCCCCCTCTGCCTCAAATTTTAATATGATTTGACTTTCATTTAACTGTAAGGTCAAAGCTGACGTTTTTCCGGCCACCTCCACGTGAAAATTTAATTTATTCCATGGCGCGGCGCAGACGACAGGCGGACACGTGTCACGGACTAATTTTGCCAACACGTGTACCTTCTGTCTGCACTGCCCCGCTTTTGTCGAATGGCTGGTCGGCGCTTAGCACGCCTGAACGTGGATCTACGCTCGTTTACCGGATGCGGCAATGTGCACGTTCTTTGGATTACCGCTCTGCAAAATTAGTTGTTTTAGTTGATATCTGGAGCGCTTGTAATCGGTATTTACTTACGTTGTAATTATATTGAATACTGGGCGCAGGGACCAACGTCATTTTCGTTTAGAGACATCTATAGCTTTTTTAATACTAGAGTTACATCCCTGAAAATACACAGGAATATGGAGTAGGTATCATATATATTTACGCCGTGTCCACGATTTAAAAGCCAAAACTTAAACAGTAGACTTGTATTACCCATAAGTAGTGAAAAAATCGTTTTTTTAATATATATTTTTTTTATATATTTTTTTTATGTATTAGGAGTTTACAGCCGATATTATTCACAAAAAAATTGTTTCAAAATTATTTACATAATCGTCGTTTGGTTTGGGAATTTGTAATCAAAAACAGGTATTATTTATTCTCAGCTTTCGGATATTCAGTATTGTTTCTCGGTGACAAAGCGTGATTAAAAATATATAGGCATTTTCACGTTAGTTTTTTCTGTAGAATAATTTCCTGTAATTGTCTCGTAATATCCAAAAATATGTTTATTTTTTATTTTTTGGGTTACTTATGACACGAGTCTACTGTTTAATTTTTTGCTTTTAAATCGTATAATATAATAACATACATATTATGTATAATATATAAAATTTAAAAAAAATGGAAAAGGCGAAAATGCAATATTTTCGTATCAAAAAATTTTGGCTTTCTAAATACTATAGTTACCTTCCTGAAAATGTACAGAATTTTAGAGCAACATATAAACGGTATCATAATAATAAAAATAATATAATAATCATATATGCAGGGTGACTGGGTAAAGATGAGCTAAAGCGATAGGAGGCTTTTTGAATATTTAGATTTTTATTTTAATTAATTAGAATAAAATTATCATTTATATATATTAATATTATCATTGAATGAGGTGCAATTAATATTTATTAAATTAGTTTTTCAATATGGATAATTATTGATTGAATGCCTTTATTATTTATAGAATTTTTAAGATTTCTTTATTATAATACACCTAAACTCTAAAAGTTTGAAAAAATAAACTCTTTACGCGAGTTACACACTTTCCGTATATGTTTAGTAGATAACGAGAAAGAAAATCCGCCACGTTTCCAAAGACAACACTTGTCTGATGTTTGTTGATTATTATTCAAGTTATTGTTTGATAATATTTGTGGAATGAAATAGACAAAAACAAAAACAAAGTCACTTGTTGTGCGTTTTGTTTATCCTATACCCGCGAATCGAAAGTGTTCGTCTGGGTTTTAATTAATACCTAATGCTCGCATCACAATTTGCCAATGCCGGCGTGAACATTTCATTTGTAGTCCCCTTTGTTCTATCCATCATTCCGCTGCGGCGAAAACTAATTATATTTTGCGTTGTACACTCGTGCACTCATACTACCCGTTTTTACGATTTTAAAAAAGAGAGAAACACAGTACAGTAAATATACAAATCCACAAAATTATTTTATTACGCGCACTGAGTGTGTCCTCTAGAATGTTAAATATCCCTTCTCTAGCTAAATACGAGTAATTATACCTAACCGAATCGAAACTATTGGATTCGTTCCGTTGTAATTGCTAGGAATGAGTGTCTAATTTAGTTTTATTACGTACAATTAGTGTTCTTCAAAGTTAATTACATAAAAATAGCTAAATAACTGAAATGATCAGCAGTAAATTACTTTAATGAACGTCAAGGTTAGGTTAATCTATATTTGTATTTTCGACCCTCAATTTGTTCAGTTTATTCGTATATTGAGACAATATTGTTTTCTTCCACCAACTTTGCCGAGCTCTGCTTTTAAAACGAAAAAGTATTTTTACCATATAATGGTTCGATATTTGCATTTACTGTGTAATAGAATCGGACTGACGATCTCAACTTACTGAAAACTGCACTCCGAAAAAGCTCGAGGCCTCACGAATATTGCCGTAAAGCGATAGACCAGGTCTGAGGAGTACCTCACTAATTCAATTTTTTGGTCACTTTTTTTTGGAGGTGGTCACTTTTCGTCACTTTTTTTTTTGAGAGACAGTGGCTAAAGTCACTTTTTTCGGACTTACATATTCTTTTCGTACCAGATAATTATCTTCGTGCTCGATCGCACCATCTTTTCGCGGAGCCGTTCTCGCGCACTAACCTTACGAGGTGGAACTTGTTGGCGCGTGCTTTGCGGCGCTTAAATGACATTCACTCGATTGCACCAGATTTTGATATTTTTACCGTCAACCCTCACTCGTTTAAATTGCAGGCTATTAATTATTTATTCTTATATGATAGTTAGTATTCTAAGTGTCATTACATTTGTATTGACACTTAGAATACTAACTACTAGTACTACTAACTACTAGTACTACGACACTAGAATACTAAGGTGATATTTTTATTAATTTTACTTTTCAATGCCTTGGTTTTACTGTACTGTTGATTAGTAATAAGCGAATAATAAACAAATAAATAAATAAATAAAATAAATAAATGCCCATAATTTAAGATTTGTTTTGGGGTATTCGTTTTTTCTAAAATTGTATTTGAACTGAAATCTGAACAACTGGGATAAGAACAAGGAGATAAAAACCCGAATTGAAAAATCCAGGTGCATTTTTTAAGGTGAAAAAGGTTATAAATAGGATAGAAAACGAATTTACCGCGTGAAATTTGTAGCACCCGACGTTTCGGTGACGTTGCAGCCGCCGTTGTCCAGGGTAGACTGACAACGAAGACTACCTGGACAACGGCGGCTGCAACGTCACCAAAACGTCGGGTGCTACAAATTTCACGCGGTAAATTTGTTTTCTAATCCTATTTATAATGTCAAACAACCGCGATAGTCTTCGGTGAAAAAGGTTTTTGCGGAGAAAGCATCAACCGATACCTGAAGATTAGACTTTAAGATGCTATAGTATTCTAAATATTACATGGGATACAAAGAAAGCTGGACATTTACAGACATGCTGTTGAGATAGTTTGAAGCCTTCGAAGTTTGGACCTTTCGGAGGAATGTCAGGAATGTCGATGTCTTAAAGCGCAAGAACATAGAAATATCCAGGACAACAAAGACACACGAACTTGAATACTTCACTCATGTAGTGCTTCCATCCCGAAAGATACTATATTATTCATCTGATTTTAATGCAAAATAGTCAGAGTACGAGTTCCGGGACGTAGAAGACCATTTATCTACCACATCCTTGTTTCCAGCGGCGGCCAGTGAAATGTATATAGATAATATAAGTAACTAGTTGACCCGTGCCCACTTCGTTGGGCGGTAAAACGTTTTACTTGTGATGAAATTATGAGTGTGGTTTGGTTAGTACTGAGTGCTATGATTTATTTCCTGACTTCCAAAAGAAGGGTTATATTTTTACTGCATATGAAAGTATGTATTTGCATGCTAATTTGACTGTCTTCTTGTGAGTGTCTTATCTTTAACCATTTATGCAGTAAAAGTAAAATTATATGCAGTAAAAGGGAAAAATCTTTTGTTTTAAACACTTGAGACAATACATTTACTTATTTTGATAATAATTCATAATTGTTGATAATATGACCAATAAACATGACCTAACGATTTAAATTATTTTTCAAATATAAAGTACTACTATAAATTCATTCAGAATTTCAGGCATCGCCGTTGTTGATCCAGACATTATCAGCGTCGCTGGGTATTGTGCTCTCGTACGCTCTACGATACAACCTCAACGGGTTACTCGGATTATGTTCAATTAAGGAGTGTCCCTCGCAGACGGTTTCATTACGGCTGCGGCTGAAATAATAATGTTAGTAGCTGAGCTGGTCGTGGCGTAACCTTTTGTCGGGCGCGATGGAGATTTATTAATATGCCCGAGACGGGGAGGATTTGCAAAGGCACGTTTCTCCACGGGAGTACTTTTCTTCGAGATTTTCCGTCGCTTAATTTGGCTCGCTCCACTGCGCGTCGCCGAGAGCAGTTTGTCACAAACGTCTCGGTGAAACTGGGGATTTGTTTACGTCACCGGACGACGGGGTGGGTAGGAGGCTGGAGGTGGCCAAAATACAGGATGTATGATCAGAGAGTGTCATAACTTGTACGCGATGAGCTATCTCATCGCGTAAAGTTATGAGATAAGCAATATTAAATTTTTATTGGCCTAGCAGCAATATTAAATTTTTATATGCAATTATTTCCAGATCTCTTGCCTTATCCTTGGTTAATAACACGACCCTCTGCAAGCAACTTTACTTCGCCAATTTTGTAATAAAATTATAAGAAGTAAAACTCCTCCCTCTTTTCTATCATAAAATGGTCTCACTGCAATGCTTACACGGTCCGGTGGCGTAGTGGTTAGGTCGCCTGATCTAATACGCCTCATAGTAGGGTTGGTTGTAAGAGATTGTCATATGTCAATAAACCCGCCCATTGTGAAATTTCACAATAAAGAGTAGAAAACTTGGCTTTAAATCTAGGTAAAAATCATCTGCTTATTATACAGTGGCAGTTTCGCCTACGCCGCTGCAGCCCTATATAATGGACGAAGCCGTTTCTTTGAAAACTTTCGGTTCTGAGTTTAAAAAGATTAAATAATCTCCTGTATGTATAATTCGATTTTTTTCATCTCCTGTTGCATCCACTACACACAACCATCTACTCCAATAGAAATATCAGTTTTTTGACTGCGTGCGTCCTTCATAAATATTATATTTTTGTATCTGCCAATCTTATAGTGTATTTTTACTGCTCTATACATACGTTATTGAGGAAATAAGTTACATTATATTTTATAAATTTTCCTAAACCATTTTAATGTTAATCTCATCAAACTAAACTGAACGTGTTTTCGCTCGCTTTCAAAATGCAAATGTAATAACATTTTCCCTATCTAACTATCTCAGTCAATTTATACATTTCTATTTCTTTTATACGTTGTTAGGCTGTGCCAAGGTAATAGACGACGTTTGCAGCTTCAAACCCCTTTACAAACTGCGCAGTGCCCAAAAAGTAGCATTTTTTGCACAAGTTTCGGTTTTTGCTCTATATTTTATGGTTTTTACTCTATATTTAAGTATGCGATCTGGTGATGTTTGGCAATATTCGGGCCACTCCTCAGATCACCAAGTGGCTCATCGAATCGTCAAAGAATAAGATTTTTTTATGTTGTCATTTTTCACTTCTAACATTGTCAATGTTAGAAGAGCTGTATTTCGGAAACTTCTAGACTTACTGTGCTTTGTTTAGACCTATATTGTAGGAAATTTAATCTACTTAAAAAAGAAAACAATAATTAATTCTGTAGGACGCATACCTTAAGAGTAATCGAGCAAAAGAAACAAACAAAATCTTTGTAATTTGGGCATTACGCAACTTGCATAGGTCTTTCTACGGTGTTTTGTTTAGTCTTAAATTGTAGCAAATTTAATCTCCTTAAAAATATAATTATTATTTCAAAAGCAACAAAAAAAATAATTAAAATGCCATATCTTTTTGAGCATTGCTTAGCTCGCGTTGTTCTTGGTGAATTTGATACTATTATTGGCTTGATCCTAACAACATGATAAAAAAATAAAACTACATGATCTTTTGCAAGGTCGAGTGTACGAATTGACTGCGCTACTCTGTCTGGCACCCAGTAGTGGACGGCGAGCTGCGTCGTCGCTTGCTGTTAGATTTAATTAAGCGTTCATTAATGTAACGAGTATTTGTTAACCTGATATACACTCTCGCTGTGAGCCCGGTCGCAGAGCCACTCGCTCATTACCGCGCCATTGCGCGCCGCCATTTTTAACGTGGCTATAATTTTTAACTTGAACCTAAGAGCTTTCGCCAGCGATGAGTGGCGCGAGGCTTTCGTTTTCTTTCCGAGAAAGTTTAAAACGCGGATAGTCACTTTTATTCATTTCTCTGTCTGCCTGTGGTGTATCTGTATTGTACTCGCTGTACTCCTTCAGCCGGATGTCGGTAATATAAATATTATTTCTATTTTTCACAGGTATGTTCGAGTTGCGGACTGCGTCGATACAGCCGACCGTAAAATATATGGTTCGAAAGATAATGAGCTGGATAATTCGTAAGTCACAATTAATCATTTGATAAGTTGACCTTCGTATTGAGCGACGATTTGTGTTAACCCTTAAGCCGTAGACATATTAATGTAATTCTCAGCTTAATCACATGCACATCATATTATTATTTTTTTTATTTTACTTTATCGTTTATAACTCAGGAGTAATGCATTTTTTGATAATGGCTATTGTATACAAAATTAAAGTAGACAATATCTGCTACAATATACATGTATTTACATAATTCCTACGATGTTCCAAACCTCCGCTAGAGCGTGCTCTAAAATTATCACTTTTTGTCACTTAGTGAATAACGTAGATAATGCTATTTTGCCATATACCATTGAACTAAGCCTGGTGAAGCAAATACTCTTGATCCATCCCATTAAGGGTTGTCACTCACGTCCGCGCTTTTCCAACAAGGCAAAGTCAAGCCGGTGAATCCGTCAATCCGACCGCTCACCATAGATTCGCCGGTTTTCCAACCCCACAGTAACACCAAAGTCAAGTCGGTGAATCCGATAATCCGACCTCTCACCATAGATTCGCCGGTTTTCCAACCCCACAGTAACGCCAGAGGCAATCACCGAGGCAGGGGAGAGATTCCTGGTGTCTTTGTATAGTGCGATCCACCGCACCGCAAACCTATCTCACCGGGCATCAAGAGAAGAAAGGCCGCAATGTATAAGAAAGAGACTTGAAAAAGGGAGAGGTTTAGGGAAATTTGGTGAAAATAGGAAAGAGTGGGGTGGAAATGCGGGGGAAAAAGTTGAGTGAAGTCTTAAAATCTATTTTTTTAGACTAATTTACTTTCGTTGTTTTAAAAATTTACTATAAAAGTTCGCGTAAAACATTTCATCCTATATCTCTGTGCCTATTCCTTAATCTGTATTCATCAATTTGCGCCCCCTCCCTCCACCCCCAATGTCCTCTGACATGATACCTCGTTCGGATTTGATGTTTATTGACGTCATTGGCGTTCATAACGTTTATAACGTCATTGACGTTCGGTTATTTCTAGTGCAAAACCAGCCTATGGTACTATCTTTTCACTCAACACAATCAGTTTTATCGACGATTAGCAGATGTAGCTAACATGGGAGTTTTGCGGTTTTTCAAGAACTGGCAGGCTCATAATGAAATGAACTAAGGAAATCATAATACAATTGATTTTAGGCATATAAAGTTCAAAGCGCGGCTTTACCGCATTCTCTACGTTTTTCACTAAGTGACAAAAAGTGACCATTTTTGAGGTCACTTTAGTGGCAATTCGAAACGTCGTAGGAATTTAGTCAATAAATGTAAATTGCAGGAAATTTTATCTAATTTTATATAGCACGGTCGTTAAATGTCAAAAAATGCATAATTTGCGAGTAATAAGCGAAACAGTAAAATAAGTGAAAAAAACGTTTTTCGCGATTTCTGAAGTTAGCTCATATATGGCGATGTGACAAAGTTGAAAATCGGATTAACCGACCAAAAATACAAAACCGTTGAGAAAAATACTTACGATTAGTTCTGACAACTTCAGCATAAATATCAAATTGCGAATCGAATTATTAATATTGAGAGACGTTATGCGTTACCAGTTTATAGGGTTAAAATCGAACACATGTCTACGAGATAGCAAAATACGACCGTGTGCATTCAGCCTAAACGCATAACGGGTTAACAGATCAATTTACCGACACGAGCGCTTCGGAAGTCAATAATCATCAATCTGTAATCATGCGCCGCTCGTTCTTCCGCGTAGCGGGATGTTGCATCAGAGCAAACACTCCGTGCACGCTGTGTGATTCGAAGCGCTTTGTTGGCTCCGAAAGGGCAAATAGACATTTGTCTTTTCACACGCGGGGTTGTGCACCGTCAGTCGGAGAGCTCACTATCATGATACTAAACCTACTTTTATCTAATTGTTATTGTATTTCTAATATCAAAATCCCCTCTCATGGATTTCATTTTTATTATTAGTGTATAGTTACGCAGAAAATGTTTTTAACATAGAAATCTGTTGAAGAAATAGCAATGTGTCTAGTAGTCGCACGCGCCGCCGACTCCGTACTAATAACCGGCGGCGTGGCTGGCACCTAGGCTCCTACATTGGTCAAAACATGTACGTTAAAACTTATTGCACAATAAACATGCATATTACACTATTAATCAGGTTAGAGAATTAGAGATTTCTGAAGTTTCCGACGAAGAAGAACATCATATCATGATACGAATTATACGAAGAAGAAGGAGCTTGCTAAACTTACTCTTATAGCGTTTTTCTTGGATACAAATAATACAGGCTGGGCCATAAGTCGCGAAACACAGTTCGTGGACTGATGCCAAACCGAGTTGCTAAGCGACAAGACAAAACGTTTTTGTTTTGAAGGACGCATGCGCGTGCAGCTTCTTGCTCCACCGGCGTTGTCGATTTCAGCGGAGCACCCGATCGCTGTTTATCGGCCGCAATCCCCACTTCATTGAATTTATCCACCATACGCTTTATTGTTGACTTGTATAGCACCGGTTTGCCCGGAAATTCGGTTTGAAATTAATTTTGACAACGAAAATTCGGTGAGCTATGGGCGTTTTTAAACTTCGAGATTTTCGTCACACGAACCACACGTCACCGCGGTTCGTGCCCACGCACCGCGTGTACTGACTAGTTCTGCCCACTTTCATTTCGAAAAAAAAAATCAAAGTTGCCGCTCGCGCGATTCCAAAGTTCCTTTTTTTAAAATTTTGCTTCGCATTTGAACTTTTGGTTGCACGATTTATACCCACCCTCACAGGTGGGTATAAATCGCCCTATATACAGGTGAGTTTTTAATTAATGAGGTCCTCGTAGTGGGTGAATCAACACGACAAACTACGCAAGTTTACATTTTTTTTGGAAAAAAAAATATTTGCGATATATTACCTACCGCTAGATGGCGCAGCGCGCTCAACGCTTCTCAAACTTCTCTTGTTTTGTTTATTCAAAAAAAAAACTGCTTACTTCGTCGCTCTGATTCACCCACTACGGGGATGCTACTGATTAAAAACTCATCCTGCGTAAAAATAATTATTATATTGCTTACAATAAATTGACTGACTGACTGACTGACTGACTCCTGTCTGGCATGTATTTATTAATATTCCATTTTCCCTTACAATGAACAATCACAAAATTCGCCCACGCCGTTGTACGATATTATCGCGGGCAGAACTGCGGTTACGGCTAGTTATCCATACTTGCAGCGAGCTCTCAGACTAGTGCGATTGGCGCCGCGACACAGCCGCAACCCATCCGGTTAATTAATGAGCGCGCTGCGCGTCCAACAATGACAAATTACCGCGGGCTAATTCAATTCAAACAACGGACGCGTAAATAAAATATGTTATTTGTACGCGAGCGGGGTGAACTGGCGGCTTTTAATCACGGGAGTGACCGGGCGGGGGCGGCGCGACATAACGCGATAGGGCGCCCCGCCGGACGACGCGTGTCGCACGGCGCCGTAAAATAACGAGGTACGCAAACGACCACTTCAGTGGTTGAGTAGTCTATCTTTTATACCGAAGGCTCTGCGTTCGAATCCTGACTTCAGAAAGCTAATGGGCCCTTTGCTGAGTTAGTCACGAAGACTCATTTTGTTCAGGGTTGGTCACACTCACGGGTCAACACCGATCCGGAGGCCTCCACGCATGAAGTGCGAGCCCGGGCAGGACTCTGGCCTTAGGGCTAGTTTCCCCTAGGAGTCAACCTTCTGGCGCTCCTGGACGGTCTGCGCACCGTGCGGCGTAGCCAATCGATTGTTCATTTTGACCGACAGTCGAGGGAGTCTGAAAGCAGTACTGTTTCCTATAGAGTATATTATAGAGTGCTCTTGGAACGACCATCGACTACCCGATCCTGGGTGTACAGCCGGACAAAGGATGCCATGGTCCGCGATAGATTCGATTTACACCGTTTCACCGCTTCGTAAGGGAGAGGACCGCCAGTTGACGGGTTTGGGGTGACGGGTACGCCAGTTGTAGTTGACAGCGCTATTTGACTTCCGAAAGCATTAAAATTAGTATTGTTCGACAATGCACCAACTACTGAAACAGTTGACCGTGTAGAAAATCGAAACAAAAAATATATTTGGGCTTGTTAGCATTTGTTGAACTTATTATTTATTTGGTGTTATTATTTATTTAGACTTAGATTATTTATTTATTACACGACTGCCTAACAAAAAAGCAGTGTAATGTGTTCAGGGTTCGTCTATGTATGTTTTCCGTTTCATTATTCCACCATAACTTTTAAACGCTTGAACAGATTTAGAAGTGTGGGATATTGTTAGAATCGTTATGTCATCCTGTGTCATAGGGTACATTAACTGTCCACATATCAAATAAGTAGTTGTCTAAATGTCCAAATGTCAATAAATTATCCTGTTTAGTTCCAAATGAAAGGTCGGTTTGAGTACATTTAGGAACTATACATGTATCTATATGAATAAATACATAATCCACAATTTTTTCATTAAAAAAAACGTAATAAAAATAATTCAATAGTTCACGTTCTGTAACGGCAGTCGTGTTATTTATTCTTTTTAATATTACTTATTTATTTATCAGTTATATACATACATTCAAATGCAAAACGACAAAAGAAATGAAATGTATTATCCAGAAAATACCGTTATATGCTTCTAAATTTAAGTATACATGTGTCCTATAATATATAACCTGGGCTAATAGGTTATATAATATATAACCTGGGTTAATATTTATTATATAATATATAACTTACTATATCATATAAGAGCATACATTGAATGTAAATGTTTGTTTTTCTAATGTGCTTAGTAAAGAGCAACCGAGCCTACCTTGCTAGGCACTCCTGTGGTAAGGCGATCTCACTTCTTGAGTATTGCAGTGTCACAGTTGTATCACTGCGATAGACTCAGAACTTGTAAAGAAAAAAAACAAATTATATTATGTATTTTAACTAAATATTTTAACCGCAGATTATATTCTACAATTGCGATATCGTCCTTTAGCCGTATTGGTGGCCATCGCGTCGCATTCAGCTAAACATCGTTTGTATTATTGTAATATTGCCCGACATATTATGTTCACCATTCGAATATTAAGCATTTTCTCGACAAAGGCCTGAATAAAAAAAAGTTGTAGATGATTTTTGCCTTAGTTTGTTTCTACTCTTTATTGTGACATTTCACAATGGGCGGGTTTATTGTCATACGACACTCTTACAACCAACCCTACTATGAAGTGTTTATATGAATGTGTGCTTGTAACGTTTGTATGTGTGTGTCTGGTTATTGCATTTGATCGACAGAATTCAAATGCAATTCCGTTAATTTTATCCCAACGGAAAATGGTAACCCAGCCGGGAATCGAACCCGGGACCTAAAAATGTAAGATCAGCTGACCTAACTAACCACTGTGCCGGTTTCGTGTAGACTAATCAACTGTGAATAAAAATCTACTAATAAACAAAGTATTTTTTTTAAAGAAAAATAGTCGTTTTTTTTCGATTTTCTTGATTACGACAATTAAAGCGATTTTCACGATAACCAGCAAGACGAAACACTGAAGAAAATATAAGCTCCACAAAGATTAAACGCTCTGTGACTGACAGCGTAGACGCGCTCGGTTGTCTATAGACACGCGGACAGGTATATAAAACTTCGGAACCTTTGGAATAGCAATAACCGCGAAAAAAATATGCTTAGCGAACGACAAATCAAAGGAAACCGTCTCTGAATACTGATAAATCAGGTAACTATAGCCCGAAAGTAATGTTGAGAAGCGCAGCTTTGTGCTTAATAGAAAGTTAGAGATAACGTTATTAAAGGAAATGAAACGATTTTTATTTTTACTTTAGCTGAGGTTGGAAAGACCGGCCCTTAGAGCGGTTGTCGCGGCAGTGGGCGTGTTAAGGCTTGCGAAAGAGGAAGAGGAGAGAAAAAAGAGAGATGATTGTACGTTATGCAATCTGTAAAATTAAATTGCGCTAATGACGCAGTCGGATTAGGCGTTTATCTCACAAAGTGCATTCTGTATTCATCCGCTCCCCGCGCTCGTTGCTCGTTGAATAATGAGCGACAGCGCTCAGAAAACACTGACAGCACTAATTGAGCATGATCTTTTTAATCGGGGTCAATTGTGGAATTATGCTGGCTCTGCGATTTCATATCTCTTATAGTGATTTAACGAGTCAAGCGGGAGGGGGGCGAAGGGGGAGCTGCTATTGAAACGTCCAGTTATGCGACTGCAAATCCGAACGGTATTTCGAGCCGCGCCGAGCTTGAGTGGGCTTTAGCGTTTGATTGACGGCGACGGAATTCCGCATCATTGAAAGTAGTAAAGGTAGTGGATCGACGCACAGTTGTATAAATATAACGGACTAGTTTTATTAAAATACTAGCTGACCCAGCGAACTTCGTGCCCCCTAACGGTCAATGAATGTCGTGTTACAGATTAGCTGAACTTAATTTATGATTTTAAGGAAGTAATACAATGAATACAAAATAAATATTAAGTTCACTACTTTATTAAGATAATAACACAAAAAGAAATATAAAAGTACAAAAATGAAGTATATCAATCGCGTGTCAGCATGACATGATTGAATTAAACTATGTAATAATTGTGGTCCGAATATTGTTGATATATCTCGTCGATTCGAAACCTTTATTTAAATACTATCTTTAATTTGAGGGGAGAGTTTACCGTATCGACGGGATGAACATTAAATGTTTGACAGTTACGAAACACATGAACATTTTGTATAGGAAAATGTTTTTTTTTAATTTTATTTTTCCGTTATTTTTCCAATGTTTTTAATAGTTATTCTGCTATTCGGGGCGGAGACAAATACAAAAAATAAAAAACCATGAAAATCGGTCCAGCCGTTCTCGAGTTATAAGTGTTCGAACAAACCCGACTTTGTTTTATATTATATAGATGTATTCGTTCAATACAGTGTACAGAAAGTCCCGAAAGCAGAATAAGAAAAAAATATCAACCTCACCAATTCTGGAGAAACACATTCTTATAATAAACAGCAATGTAATGCAAAAAATAAAGCCCTAAAAGTGCTTCTGTTGTAAACAAAACGGGGTTTAGTACCAAAGGGGCCTTTAAAATGCATTGATTTCGCAGCCCATGCATTAATACCGCTGCACACCAATACTGAAGAAACACCTTATTATAATAACAGCAATGTATAAAAGATAAAGCGCTTAAAATAGTTTTGTTGTAAACAAAACGCGGCTAAGTACCCAAGAGACTTTTAGACCCGCATTAATATCGCAGCCCTCGCATTGATGAGGAAGCGCATTGATATAGCAGCAATACTGAAGAAACACCTTACAATGTAATGCAATAAATAAAGCCTTTTTAAGTGCGTTTGTTGTAAACAAAACGCGGTTAGCAACAGAAGAGACCTTTAAACGCACATGGGTATCCTAGCACTGAATTCACCGAAATTTGAATTGGTTTAGTTAATCGCCGATTTAAATGACAAATTGAAATCACAGCCCTTACTGCTACCCAATTTGTTACTACAGTCTGCATAGAAAAGGTGAACAAATACGTGTGTATTTACGTGCCTCAAGGGCCAACTGGAAAGGAAAAATATACACTGAATCATTTTAATTTTCTTCTATTAACTGCACTATCTCTCTTTCACGAAGATGTTCCGACAGCAGTGATTCATCGCCATGTAAACCTCCTTCCGTTTATTTGCAGCAGTGGCGCATGTCACGGGCAGCTTATCTACCCACGCGATACATTAATCGGGTTAGCAATAATTAGTTTAAAGCGACGACGACGCATGAAAGCCGACTCATTCCTACCCCCCATTCCCCGGGGACGGACACTATTACGGCAGCATAGATCACGTTGCCAGGTAGAAGTACTTGAATTACAATTTGCTTATATTAGTAACCACTAGAATTCTACCGCCTAAAAATCTAGCCATTGCATACGTCGCGTCGTAAGCAAACTCACAATTTCTTCTCTGATGCCAGGAGAGTTCATTTCCGTTTCCCGTCGCACTGAATATATCAACTTCGTGTTACTATTCATCATCGGAAACATCACCATGCACTCCCCCCCCCCCCCCCCCCCCCGGGCTTCAAAACAAGTCAGCCTTACTTTACAATCTAAAACAAAAGAGCCTCTAGACTAAAACGTTGTTGGAAAGAGAGGGCTAGAAGTCTTCTTATCAAGGACATTGTGAGTGACTTGTGATCACTCGCGGACATTGTGGTCGGATAGGGTGCTAGCTTTTAAGCACCAAAACGTCAGCTATTTTGTCGAAGCTTACCCGAATACTTTCCTAACTGAATATTAGGACAGCATACGTCATCCTCAGACGCCATCCAACGGATGCAAAATCCAAACTTAAAATAATACAGACGATGGCCCACATACTATCTTTTTACACTGTTGCCCAACAATAAGGAGTGTAATATATTCAGGGTTTAGATAAACCCTGATATAATAAAGAAGATAATAAAGAAGCGGAAAACATACATAGATATGCATGTTTTCCGCTTCTTTATTCCACTATAAATTCTAAACGCTTGAACCGTTATGTCATCATAAGTGTCAAAGGGTACATTAACTGTCCAGATATGAAGTAAGTACATAGTTGCCTAAATGTCCAAATGTAAATGAATTAACATAAATATAAATTTATCGTGTTTAGTGTCAAATGAAAGGTCTGATTGGGTCCATTCCGGAAATATACATGTATCTATATTGAGAAATACATAAACTACAAATATTTCATAAAATGACCGTCATAAAAATACAATTTTTCACTTTCTGTTAAAGCAATGGTTTTTTTATATATATTTACTTATTTTAAAGTGATTGGGTTGCACTCGTTTTTTTATTTCCTACTTTTGTGGTCCTATTTATGAAATAATTTTGAAACCCAAATTGTGGCCCTGACTATTTTCTGATTTGAATCATTTTATTACTATATGACCTATCAATATATTTCAGATATTTTTAAGCTAAAAATGTGTGTACATAAAAAGGCGATTTCCGGATATAAAAAGGCGATTTCAACATATTTTTTTTATATAAAATTGCTTTTTTCCTTGTTTTACAGTATCCGAAGTATAAAAAAATCCGATGCGTTTTTTTTCGTTATTCGCTAGCTATCAGTTAGTTCTGCTTGTACCAATATCTCAGTCGTCCAGTTTTGGCGTCTACTGCTAATCAAGTTTTCTTTCTTTAATTCATACACATAAAATACTCGTACATGTTCATTTTGCCATCAAGGTTTCTGAACTAAACAATAAAATGATACTGACGTCACACGTCCCATAGAACCATGCTCATCACATATCTAACTGGCCAAATGTAGCCTGTATCTAGTATCTAGATATATTATTAATACGGATATGGCAACACTGACTCACATGGTAACGCAGGAAGGGCGCTCCCTCGCACAACATGCCCGTGATACAAATTTCGATAATTTCATATCGTTAAAGTTGAGTGATAAGCACTTCGTGTAATTAGCGGCCCTCTATCGCTCGTACCTATGCCGTACAATAATTAGATTGAGATACAAAGGCGACGCGATAGTAGGTGAGTTTGTGTCTATTAGATTTCCTGTATAGGTATGTGAATCGCTAACCGCAGAAAGAGAACGTCTGTCACTTTTGTAGAAATGTATTTTCTTAACTTTATCTTCTTTCCATATTACACATTATTGCTGCAAAAAGAGGTCTTTTCAATATGAGTATCCGAGACTTTTTCAATTGCAGCTGCAGCAACACTTTACCGCAGAAATGTTTTGCAGCAACCAAGAAAGCGCATCTGGACTTACGGTGCTCGATTTAGGCTAAAATTGTAGCAAATTTAATATACTTGAAAAAGTATATGTGGGATTTTCAGATGTCGGCGTTGTCGATATGATCAGAGCCCAACATAGTTTAAGTCTTGTTCCCTCGGCGTACATAGGTTTTTATTTTTTTTCTAAATCGGACAGACGCTTGGAAACCGGACTAGCCGGTCGAAAGCCGGACGGACACCTGGCAACCCCATCCGCCACTTAGGAGATCTTCGGCTCTATTCGTCTCTCTATCGATTTTCTGTGGTCGAAGTTCAGTAATCTTCATGATTTATGTCGCAGTCCTTATTTTCTCACATAAAAAGCTCATGGCTGCATGTTTCCCATCTAAAAACCCAGTTCACGTTCTCCACACCGCAGCCAAATATCAATACAGAATACACCTATAAATTTTATTGTGGCAAAAAGCTTTATTATTTTTCATCTGATAGAACACAGTCCATTTAATTGTTTCCATTAAGTTAAAAGCGGATCGGCGACAGAGGGATTCTATAATGGAAATGACCAGTCAGTCATACATATGTACATACCTATATATTAATGGAATTGAAATTCGCGCGCTCAATGAACAGGTTGTATAGATAGTTATTGTTGATTGACAAGTAGTAATCAGTAGGATAGGTTTTGTCAATAAATTTGCTACTGATATGAAGTAACACTTACATAATAAATAATGTGTTAGGGGCTCTCTAGACGATCAAGCATGCTTGACAAGCATTGCGTCGCTGGCTGGGAGGGGATCGTAAACCGCAGTTTTGTAGTTTATACCAGGGAGTCACGTCATTCATCAATCAATTACGTCTAATTAATGTTAATCCCTGGTATAAACTACAAAATTAGGCATTTTTGGTAAATATTTAAA
Source organism: Micropterix aruncella (assembly GCA_944548615.1). Classification (NCBI taxonomy): domain Eukaryota; kingdom Metazoa; phylum Arthropoda; class Insecta; order Lepidoptera; family Micropterigidae; genus Micropterix; species Micropterix aruncella. The sequence goes on along the minus strand of OX155955.1, from coordinate 29,477,576 downwards.
ATAATATATATTTTCATTTTTCCTGCGGTTTACGTTCCCTTTCCAAACCGCGACGCGATGCTTGATCTTCTAGAGAGCCCCTTAATTATTGTATATGATCCAGAATAGCATTGTCAAAGACAGATTTTTCCTAAAAGTTTGCGGTAAAATCTCCTGCTAAAATCTACCTACGTAAATTACTTCGAGGATGCTTACGTTTTCTTATAAATCAGAGCTTGGACTTTTAAATACAAAAGTAAACATTAGCTTTAATTGAAAAATTAGGAGAAGCGCTAGTTTGATAATTGACTACTGATATATTACACATTATATTTAAGTTTTTTTAAATATAAATGCAACGATAATATTATTCCCCGTTCCCATACTAATATATATATATATATATATATATATATATATATATATATATATATATATATATATATATATATATATATATATATATATATATATATATATATATATATATATATATATATATATATATATATATATATATATATATATATATATATATATATATATATATATATATATATATATATATATATATATATATATATATATATATATATATATATATATATATATATATATATATATATATATATATATATATATATATATATATATATATATATATATATATATATAGCACAGCTACTGTTCAATTACCATGTAAAGCGTTGCCGGATCGTTACCAGCGGGCACTTGACGTGGCTGTTGTTGACATGGTGTCGTCTAATTGCCAACGACGTTATAATGCACTCGATACTCCATACTGCATCCGCAAGAGCGTCAATGACAACCTTTTGATATTAGGAGCAACCTATATAAACGCAGAGGCGAACTCTGAAATACACGTCGCACGAGTCAGCGCTTGTGCAATTCCATTTTTTAAAGTAATATAAACAGTTCGATTTCCATGAAAGCATTCTATTTTGACACTAAAAAGATTGTCTGCAGTCTGTTTTAGAATCCTAAGTTTGGGTAAATCATTGATGATATAGCGCATTATATTGCTTAACTAGAATTTTACTATTGGCAGCTAGAATTTTACTACGAAACGCAACGTGTATTTGACAGGCATAGTTCCAAAAATTGATTAATCTTTTATGATTAATATGGCGGCGTTCGTGGTATATCAGTATGGAGGCGAACTTTAGAAGCTACTTTAAATACGCCTATACAGTATCCTATCTCGAAATAAAATAATAATATAATAAACGATTTTTTAAATCATAGCTCCTACTATTTTTAAAATTATTTACGTAATGATGCCAATTTTTAATTTTATACAGGTTTCATTAAGTAATAATTAGGCAATTTATTTTTCAGGTATACTAATAGATGAAATCCTATCTCTCCATATTATGTATGTGATTTAGGCCGATTTAAAAATCTTCACACTGATTTAAAAATCAGTGTGAAGAAAACCGAAGTGATGGCCAACACACTTAATGAAGAACCTATATCTATTAAGCTCGGAGAGACTGCTCTGAAGCAAGTGGACAAATTCAAATACCTTGGTAGCACTATAACAGCAAAATGTGACCTTGACTCTGAACTGAACGGGAGGATAGGAGCTGCTTCTGCAGCTTTCGGTAAACTCCGTAGCAAAGTAATTGTAATGGTAATTAAATGATTGCAAAAGAAAAAAACTGTATTTTTAAGTGTAATTAGTAAATATCTAACATATTATGTTTGATATTTACTGACTAGTCCCTGGGTTAGTGTTCAAAGCGAGCTGCAGTCGTGAGACGAACACGATTTTATGAAACGTTCAAGTAGGATATTTTTCTTTCACCCAGTGATACCTACCTACACATTCAATTATTCTTATGACCTCCGGAGCAAAATTTTCGAATTGTATTTTTTGTTTCAAAATTTCACATTTATTTGTCTAACGCAAACGGGATTCATTTATAGTTAATGATTCACTTTTAGATACGGTCTTCGAAAGCGGTGGCACTAAGATAAACCAACTTTAATTATATTAACTAATAGGATAGAAACGACTTTACCGCGTGAAGTTTGTAACACTCGACGCGGACGCTTCGGCTATTTTGCAACCGCCTTCTGTCCTTGACAACGGCGGTTGCAACATCACCGAAACGTCGGGTGTTACATCATTTACTCAATAATTATTGGAATAATTCATTTCGTCATTATATTTCTACGCATTGTAACAGATATCTTTCAACGAAACTGAGGATCTTGAAACAGATTATACGATTGTATTCGAGCTTGCATTTTTTCATAACCCTATTATTACTGATTCAGTTTTTATGTCACGTCAACTAATCGTGGTTGCTTATCTTCTCTAATGAGTCTTATTTGAAAGTCTCCACTGTACTACTATGCACATTCTCATTTAAAGTGGTTTTGACATCGGTATTTCGCCAGTCCCACTCTGTACTGCTGCAACGCAAAGAGTATCAGTAGCATTTTCATATTTATTTACGCCGCTCAGACGCCACTCCAAACTTAGAGCCACCGTTTAAACAGAGCAGATGAAAATCATCCAGCATTGGTAAATATTTATCTAGCTCTCCAAACACCATGACCGCGCGTGTTTTACGCCTCATAAATTCCCGTGTCCGCTGCGCAACTGGTTCATTTTCCCCATGTTACTTTATAATGTTTTAATTCTGATATCACTTGCTTACATAGGGACATTTTATGGGCAACTTCGTTTTGGACGCCGTCTTTCGTTTACTCACTTGTTTAAATATTTCAATCATATTCTTTCATTCCGCAAACAAGTTTGACCCTTTAAGGACCATATGACATGTGTACCTTAACTTAAAAATCATTTTATAAATTATCAAATACGAATATTACATCAACTATATTTTTTTTTCATTTTTTCGAGACGTCATAATCTTAACATTAACCGTCCTAACTATACGTTCGTGTCGTGATACGTCTGCTATATTATCATATTGAAAAATAAAAAAAAAAATATGTAGGTAATACAAACTTATATAAAACCGATATATAAAAACCGCTTACTCACACCGCCTATATGTTTTGTCTGGTATATTTTAAACAAGTATTATTATATAGAAATCTAATGAAAAAAAACAAGGATTTACCTACTTTTTGAATAATAACCCAAAGGTAGGGCGGTTAAAAATATAGGTATCGTATTTTTTTCAAATAACGCATTTGACCAACGGACTCCGGTGATTTTAAATAAATAAATAAAATATTTATACCGACTTTTTCAATTTGATTTTTTTTCTTTAGTGCGTTTTTAGTACGTAGTACATATTGATTTCTGAGTAAAATAATAAAATAATGACATTTTGGAAATTCTTGCAACTTTGCATCTTTATGTCCCATCAATTTATACCAAATCTATTGATCCAATTTTCACAAAACTTGACATACATGTTATTTTATGTATCAAAAATTTCCATGCTCTACCGCGAAGCTTATGGTTCACAAAGGGTTAACCCATATATGCCCAGAACTATTTTGGGATTTCGATTTTGGTAGTCTTTATTTTCATATATGTTTATGTTGATAGATCCCTATAACAGTATTGACTACTTTTAGTATATATTTTTTTTGCTATCTAGGTATTTTAGTTAAGTTCCTGATCCGCCTAAAACACAAAAAAGAGATTTAGTACAAGTCTTCGCTGTATATTTGTCTGACGTATCGTTTTCGAAACACGGAGGTTATAAGGACATTACATGTTATAGGGACATTAAGGACATACATAAATTACTATTAACTAATTCTAAAAACACGAATAAGTCCATAATTTACCAAAATTTACTGAAATACTATGATACTTGTACAAAGCTTTACTCAACTATAACTAATTACTTTTTTAAGGGAGACGACATGATTTTTGCACGACGCGAACACTACTTGCACCGCTTACTATTTCAATCGAAACTGTCAATGCTGCTAAAACTGCGTTGCTAATAGGGGATAGTTCCGCACTCTTGCGATAGATGAGTTTTTTGGATTTTACTGAACTTACAAAGGATTTCCGATTCTGTTACAAAAGTATTACTCTTGTTTCGTTTTCGAATCACTGGGCATATATGGGTTAAGGACTAATAAGAATCTTTTCATTTTCATCTAGTATTGAAATTTCATGTTCTTCGATGGGGTTGAATATTCCTTGCGCTACTCAATTAAATTTTTTGAACTCTCGCCACAGGATTGTCCGTATTCGCTTTCTCTTTTGCTTGTTTGTTGACTTGTTTGTGTGATTTTCAAATCTGGATTACACGTTTAAAACTAGTACACATATAAGTCTAAAATAAAGTTGTATACACTTGGGTGTAGATGGACTAACAAACAAAATTAATAGAATTTCTCGGTTTCTGTAGAGCCACCAAAAAGGCTAATAAAAAAATAAATTGTTTTTAAAAATTCAACTACAAGTTCACTACATTTGTTTTTACACGACTTCCTAACAAAAAAGGGAGTGTTATGTGTTCAGGGTTTATCTATGTATGTTTTCCGATTCTTTATTCTACCATAACTTCTAAACGCCCGAACTGATTTTGAAGCATGTGGTACTGTTAGAATCGGGTTGTCATCCGAATAACCCTACTATCCAAATATCAAGTAAATAGTTATCTGAATGTCCAAATCTCCAAATATCAATAAATTAACATAAATATATCGTGTTCAGTGTCAAATGAAAGGCCTGATTGAATACACTCCTAAAATATATTATGTATCTATGTTATATAGACGAATACATAAACCACAAATATATTATTAAAACCGTAAGTAAATTATATTTATTGATACAGTAGTTCGCTTTTTGTAACGGCAGTTGTGTTTTTATGCATTTTAATATATTTACTTGTTGCTTTTGTTGTTGTCCCGTCTCAAAAAAGATAATAAGAAGCGTTGCTATTATTTAATACTACTTATTAATGTGGTAATTATTTAACTTACACCCATTATTTGTTTCCGAGGTATTAAGGTTTATTTTGGTCATTTGTTGGTGACATGGATGTAATCACGAATTAAAAATATCGCAAAACGCTGCTTTTCTCATGTTTACCAACGGGAATAACCTGCGCCGGATTTAGACTTGATAAGGCCCTAAGCTATTTGAGCTATTGCTTCAGTATATTTAGGTATATATGTCAATTGCTTACTCGCTTAGGGCCCCAAGTAAGTGGGGGGCCCTAAGCCCTTAGCTTGTGTAGCTTATACGTAAATCCTACACTGGGAATAACCCCCAATATCTTTTCTTTTCTGGCGAAAGGTCTGTTTTGCGAAAGGATGCCGCTCTATTTCGAGCGGAATCAACATAATATTATTTAACCATTTGCAGTTATCTTTTTATCGTATAATGGATTATCGGAGCCTTATTTCTACTAGTAATTCTTGCTGAGATGTGTCTCGCTTTATTACCCATTGTATGCATTTTATGGCGTGTATAACTCGAACGATCCGCAACGATGTCATTTTTATTTTCATGTTCAAGAATCGTTTATTACGAAATTAAGTACTTTAAAATGGCCTTTGTGCTTTTGAAACGCGACACAAATTGCGTGATCGTGTCAGAAACGGTTAAAGTTAATTAATCGTAGTTGTGATTGCCTTAATTAGATTTGCCTGCGGGAAACGAAACATTACACCCGAATTCTTAAGGGCTATTCTGATTTTGGGTTTAATTGATAATTAGAATCATTTATGTTAGAATTTTATTATGTGTATTTTTTTTTCATCTTTCTTTATTTTAAGTGCCTAACTGGAATGAAACAATGCAGGCTTCATAAAATAAAACAGAAGATATAATATAATGTGTGTAAAATATTAAAAATGCATGTCTATAAAAAATATTTTTAATATTTATTAATTAAAACGATAAGGTTATTTTTATTTTTTTTTCTTCTATTTTATCTTATTTTTTAGGAATAATAATATAGTATAAATTTATGTTTTTACGTCACAATTGTGCATCTACGAGTAGATACAGGCATACGAAGCCCCGTTAGATGTGCATAGTGCCGTGCCGTTTCGGCTGGCCTCCATATATATTATACAAATATATAAATATACATGACTAATAAGATTCATTATTTGGTAACAACAGATAATTCATAAAAAACGATCTTGCTAGTATTTAAATACAAAATCGACCATAAGAAGGAGTGGTGCCATTCTTGCGAGTGAAGGCTGGTTTCCGAAAGGTTAACCCATTTTACAATCTTAAGCAGTTGTCACATGGCGACCACTATCAACTTCAAATAAAAACTGACATATTTATTTATGGATGATGTCTATCTCATCGCACTTAAAATATTTATCATTGTCCCCATCTCGGCATACTTTCCGGCTGTTGTTTTTTTGCGGTTGTCGTCTTTCCTTCCCATTCATTGACACTTCAGTCTAGGCGACGACTGCGCTACTAGTCGCAACAGCTAGTGCTATTCGACGAGTCAGAAATAGAAATAGAAGCGTTGCGTTACGACTATAAAAACCTCGTTCACTTGTCGTAAAATGTGTCAAAGCTAGCTAACATGCGGCCGTCCCGCGTCATCGCTTTCCTATTGGAGTAAAAATGCGTGCAACCCACTGGCCCTTTCACCCTGGCGCGATGGCGAAGACATTTAATGGAAGTCATTTGAATACATTTTAAGTTTTCATCTATTCTAAACAGCGAGGTATTGATTTTGCCGTAACACCACTAGGTGAAGCTAGGTGGCAGTCGGTCTTGAAGCAGCACGTCCTGAGACTAAAGAAATATAACATTCAAATCGATTTATTTGGCTAATAAAACAGATACAAATCTCAGTGTTCACAATAATATAATATAATTGCAGTAATGAATCAATTAAGAGATGCTCGGCCATGCTGCAACATGCCCTGATTGTCGGTATTTCCCTTTATCTACTAATTAAAAATACAAATTGACAAAATGAGCAACGTCAAAAAAAACATTTGAAACAAAAAAAAGTCTAAGGAATAATAAAGATAATAATTTCCGTGAAATCATAAATTGTACGTCATGTTTTTATTATTACCTACGTACTTACGTAAGTAAGCAGAATATTTTCCTATTTCATCCATAAGTAAATATGCAAAATAAAAAATCTAAACAATAAACAAAGAATAAAAATAACCAATAAAATAATAATCATGGGGACCTAATTATTAAATAGTTAGGCATAATCATAAAAAATCAAAAAACCATTAAATACAATCAAAATATATAATAGTTTTGTCGCTGTCCTAAGCTATTTACTGCTGTGTAATTAGTATAGAATTGCTTTTAATATTAAAACATGCCCTTTTGATATTTTTGCTTAGAGCAGGACGCAAGTCGTTCCAAATCTTGGCAGTAGCAAATTTAAAACAGCCTCCGTAGGCGCGAAATTACTAAGAGCTACTCTCGTGCCCCTGTAGCTTATAATCAACGGGACGATCAGTAAAAGCAAACTGGCGTTCGTACCTTAGTCTATAATACGACTATCAAGTGACAAATATCAAGGATGGGATACTGTAATTATGTTTTACGAATTCATAATTAACCCCTCAAATGAATGGCGATTAGCTCGGGTTGCCTACGGCAAAATGTATATAAATTTATATTTACATTTACATTTACATTTACATAGAGCGGGGTTTACTATAGAGCTATAGCATTACTATAGAGCGGATTACTATAAAGCGGCGCACATTTACATTTATATTTATATTTATATAAATTTATATACATTTTGTATACATTTTGCCAAGGCATCCCTTAAGGGACGCCTCACATTTGAGGGGTTGAATGAAATGAATGAATATTACAAACACACCGTTAGAAAGAACTATCGCGCTAAATTTTAAATACGACTACTGTATAGGAGACTGGAGACTGCACCACGCATGGGATCTACGAATTCGATAAGAATTCATAAATCATACCTCGAAACTAACCCAAGCTTAATTATTATTAATAATAATTAATGATTAGTATGATTTCCAACAAATGTAATAATAACACGACCACCTTACTATTTATGCACTTCACTAGAACGAGTAAACCTTAGAAGGGCACTTAAGCGTTAACGAGTTCTTCTTAATGGTAAAGTTAAAAGTGGCGGCGACAGGCGACTTCCCGCGATAACTATACGCCTATTAGTGCATCCTTGATGAGGTGTCTTATTTTTTGCTCGACGTTCTTGCGCGGACTACAGTGTCATCCTTCTTGTCGCGGGCGAGAACTCGTTCAACCTCGTTCACTTTTAAAAATAGCTTCACAGTATGTGAATCCGTCGTTCGCTGCCGATGTTTTTTAAAGCCTGTAGTTAACGAGTTGATAAACGGTTGACACTGTGCCACAGTGGTGATAGTTAAATTGTAAATCTATAGGTTATTGATTTTTCACGACGCTGTAATATACTTCCTTATTCGGTATTGCCAACGTTTCAAATTTTTGAGTCAACTACTATTGTCATTTTACAAAACGACAATTAGTAAACTTCAGAAACAAGGTAAAGTTTTACCAACGGTTTATAGAAAAAAATGTTAACCACGCTCAGTAAAGGCCGAAATCATTAAAAGAGAATGTGTTTCTTGTAACACTTTGCCATATATACTAAAAGAAAGCTTATTACAAGTGTAACATGTCATTCTACAGCAGCAGCTATGGAGTGTTGAATTTGCAAAATATGTTATTTAGTAATTACACATTTTAAAAGATTAAATACCTTATTTACTTCGACTTATTTAAACAATATAGTTGTTTATATTATTTATATGCATGGTATATAGATAAAATATATTAAATATATTACAATCTATAAACCTATATCATTAACATTTTTTAACAGTAAAAATAGCTGTGTATTGCCGAGTGAGTACTTTTTGTTATCCTGAAAGCTAAAATGGTAAATAAATTTATGAATAGAAGAGAAACAGGCAATAAATAAGATAGATACTGTGCGGGTGTCCGGTACGATTTTGAGCCTAGGCCATCGGCATTCTTTTGTTTTACGTTGGGGTTTGTCGAAATAAGTTTATGGGAATGTCTAAACGTGTATAAACTCCAGTTGTATATAATTCCAATACGACATGGTCTAATGATTTGGACTTTGATATTGTTACTTCTTTACACAAGCACAATTAATTGCTCTAAGTCCCTAGTCTTTACACTCTGGGTGCGCCGTACCTTTCATACAAAACTGCCTATTCTCCTTTTACGATAATGTTTAGTTAGAAGTATGAACATGGTTTTAAACATACAGATTCTACAAAACTATATAGAATCGCAGATTTTTACCGACAGGCAAACCTTAAAGTCCAACCCGTTACCGCCTGTCAGTCGGCGATCGTATGTCGTGCTCGTCGTTATGTGGGTCATTCGAATGCATCAATTGCGTCGGCCGACAGTTTTAATATTGATTTATCCTCTTTGCGGTGGGACCGCGCCGGACTGGGCATATTTATGCAAGGTTTTTCGAGTGCAATCTCTACCATCTCTCGCTCAGCGCTTCATTGTTTTTCCCTTCGTTTATTTCGTCATTGACATTTGCGTCTCTGGGCGCAGTTGATATTGCGGTGCCCTTGATTAAAGCGGCCGCAATTTTTGCTCTGTTGAAATAGAGCCGTTTTATTGGAATAATTATCCTGGCAGGGCGTGATCGAATCGTTTATTTTATATATGTACGGATGAGCTTGTATATTTTTAATCAGATTGATATCTCTCGGTTGAATTGAAGAAAGTGCACAGCGTAAATCTTCGACAATATCGAGTTTGTTTCTTTACTACGTTTTAATTGCTACTACTGGTGAAATGCCTTTTCGCACATATAAGTGCTTGCAAAAGGTAAAATACAAACGCTCTGCTATGGAGGGATAAACATTGAAATACTGTATCCAAAGTAATGTTTTATCCATCTTTTCAAAATTCAAAATCATTTTTAATTTCCAAAGCTTGCTCTTTAAATCGTCCGTGATATTCCATTGAGAAAGAGAAATGTTGAAATATTAGGTATATAAGACGTGGTTTTATGGCACCTGTGGTATGATGAGTCGTGTCCGTTGTACTCAGGAGCCCTCGCCCCCTTTGGAATGTTTTCACGCCCCCCTTGGGGCGCGTGTTAGATATTGGTGTAGTGGAAACTCTTCAGATCTTCAAACTTCTTTTATTTCTTGATTATGTACAGAGGTATAGTAAATAACGTCTCGACTTAGGATAATAGAATGAATTAATATGATTAATTGCCGCTGTTTTATACAAGCTTAATCTACATTGTTATTATTGAAACTTTGGTCGTCCATGTTTGTTCGGACATCTACATTAAATAATTGAATAATAATTAATAATAGTTCTAAGACGCAATGCACGTTACTATGCTAATATACACGAGATAAAGTCCAAAAAGGTGTCCTCTTGATATGTAACACCTTTCCCCTTAGAATAAAGATGAAGTATTAGTGCTTGATCTTTGAGTGGTTAGTGCCGTTATTTCTTCGTCTTCATCCTCCGAAATGTGTTCGTGTGTTGGTCGCTCTCTGTCTGGCATCGGTATAGCTGTTTGTGTCTCCTGTCCGCTGGTATAAGGGTCGAAACAATTATTAAAGATTTGTATGCGTCTGCTTTGGTGTTCTGGTGATCTGTGCCGGTGTCAAATCTTCATAGGGTTGATCTTGCAGTATTTGCATAGTATATATGATAATATAGTTAACCCTATGCCTAGATGAGTCCATGAAAATGTTGACTGGTATCGTGGCGTAAATGATTTTGATTTAGATTCTTCTAGTTCTTTATGGAATTCGTCAATGTGGTGTCTGATTTTGCTTAGTGAAATCCAATGGCAATTCGTTGATCGGAAGGGGGTTAACCGCGGAACATCTATATTCTCCACGTTTTCGAAATCGTCTTCTGTTCTGATGTCGGGGGTGATGATGGGGGTATGTCACGTTCTCTTCGCTTGTTCGGAACGCCGAAAGCGTACCGTATCCAGTATGGACTTTACCATCAGGGGGTAAAGTTATTATTCCATCTCCTTAGTATGTACAGCCATTTATTGCTTGTTAATGGCTGAAAGGTGTTAATCACGGCTGGGAAGGTGCTTGTAGTGCATGTCTTTGGAATTGATAGGGAGTTGCTGTACAGTATTTGAATTTCGCATAAAGGCCGCGTCGCAGAATCGTAGACAATTAGGCCATTGCAACCTCCTTTTTTTTTTCGTGCAAAAGTTTTGCAATCCTCCAGTGAGCTTATCGAAATATATTGCTGTCCATTTGGATTCGTGGCTACGTACATATGCTCTGGTATTATGGTGGTAAAATAGGATGAGTTCAGGTGTTGGATAGGTATGGAGTATAGGTGATATAGTGTGAATTTGTCATTTTGGATGAGGGGAATTTCTAACGTATATATCAACTTGCTAGAGTAGACATAAGCGGTCATTGCTGATGATTCTAGTAAAGCATGTATGTTATTGAGAGTGATTGGCACGACTAGTCTTTTACCGTTCCTAAGGTGGTTTGATTTTAGTAGTTCTTGATATAATTTCTTTAATGTTATAACTGAGGGATGTACTGTATTGGATTTCGCAAAAGTATACTGGTAAGGCAGTCATTAATGTCGTTCTCCAGACTGACTACCCATTCAAGGAGCTGCAGTGAGATGGTGGATACTTCTTCATTTATTTTTATATCGAAAATAAGTTTCGATGTGGAGTTCAAATATATGTTTAGTCTGTCGATATTTTCGTGGATATCGTTGTTCACGTAAAGCGTGTATACAAAAGAGGATTGTTTATCTTAACCTAAACAGCAAGTGAGCAATACTATGTGATATTGATTCAATAATAGAGTAACTGATAAGACGTAACGTAGAATGAGTGGTTATCGTAAACGAGCACATATGACTTACTGACATATTTTAGTTTAATAATGATTTGTTTTGTTTATTGTTATAAGACCTTAAAGGGTTTTAACCGTACAAGGTTTTCCTTTAATTTATAGACTAAATGATATACATAATTATTTGTTCATATTGACGTTTAAAACATTAGATTCGAGAAAAATAATAGAAATTTACTAAAACTTTAGTTTGGTAATGTGAACGGTCGAAGTCGATTAGCATGAACTAGGTTGTTTCTCCCGGATTTCCTAATGATATAATTTTCATTAAAACCTGCTCGAATGATTTCATAAGGCCCTTCCCACTTTGGCTCTAGATTGTTTGGATTAGGGGTGCGTAACATGACTTTGTCGCCTATATGGTACTTTGCGATGTTCTTTATTTTATTGTCATATCTTTCTTTTGCCCTTTCCTTCATGGCTTCAACGTTGCGTGCGGCTGTTTCCCGGGCGATTTTCAGTCTTTCTCCCAGGTCCTTAACATATTCGCAGGCAGTGTATTCGGAGATAGGTTTTAATTGGAAAAAGGGGCGAGGTTTGTAACCAAAAAGTAACTCGTATGGGGTATACCCGGTAGATGCATTAACGGACGTATTGTGACACATTATCGCAAAAGGCACTATCTGGTCCCAGTTTCTCAATCTACGGCTGTGGTACATTCGAATGTGATCGCGCAGTGATGCGTGGAATCTTTCTAAGGCACCATTACTTTGTGGATGGTAGGAAGTATTGAATGTTTGATTTGAATTAAAGAATTTCATCAGTTGTTTTATGGTGTTGTTCAGGAATTCCGCACCTTGATCGGAGTGGAAACGTTTGGGGATCCCGAAATGCTGGCTAAAATATAGCAGTTGTCTTGCAACTGTTAGCGCTTCCTTATCGGGAATCGGATAAGCTTGTACGTACCTTGTTAGTTCATCTTGCAAGGTGAGGATGTATTTATTATTATTGTCGCTGATTTCAGAGTACGATACGAGGTCCATTGACACTCGCTCTAATGGTTCAGTGGCTTGTGATGTTATAACCATAGGTGCCTGGAAAGTTTTTCGTTGCGTTTTGTTGCGTTGGCATGTCAGGCAGTTTTCGATATAGTTTTTGATATCTTCAGCCATGTTCTTCCAAAAATAGACCTCTCGAATTTTCCTAGTCGTTTCATTTATTCCGCGATGGCCCGCCAATGGTTCGTCGTGATAGGTTTTTAAGATATTGGGCCGTTCCTCCGGGTTTGGATGTACTACCTTATCTTCGCATATTGTTATCATACAGTTGTATGCGTCCGCCAGGTATGCTGTTACATTGGATTGTTCGTTACCTCGCATCAAGCAGGTACGGTCGCTTTTGAGGTCAGGTATATGAAGTGTTTTTATATCGTGTCGTTGCAAACATGATAACAGCGACTTGAAATAGTTTTCTATGTCCCATGGGTCGAAGTAATTTATCCTAGTGCAGGTCATAAATAAGTTTTGTCCCTCTGGAGAGATTAAAATATCAGTGTCGTATATGTTTTTGTGTTTTCTCAAATAGAAGTCTATTTGTATTTGCATATCCGGCGTTTGTTCACGTGCGTTATCTATCACCGCTTTGAATAGTTTATTTTGATTCGAGATTTGGCATGACACAGGAATAAATATATTTTTTGTGGGCTGTGTCCATTAGCTGACTTGGAGATAATTTGAAGTTAGGAATATTTATGTCATGGTTGGTTTTTACGGAGAAAGCTTCGTAGTTTATTTGTAGATAATCGTCGGGTCTTTCCCGTGGGGTGTCTTTGCTTCCTCCTGCGGTGTTATAAGTGGATATTTGAGGAGGTCGTGATAAAGCGTCAGCGTTAGTATTATATTTACCGGCTTTGTGTATTACCTCATAGTCAAACTCTTCCAGTTTCAGTCGCCAGCGCACTAATTTACTACCTGGATCTTTAATTGAGAATAGGTAGGTGAGAGGTTTGTGATCTGTAACTATTTTAAATTTTCTGCCGTACAAATATGGTCGAAAATGTTTTGCGGACCATACTATAGAGAGTAGCTCGCGTTCAATTACTGAGTAATTAATTTCTGCGTCGTTCAGTGTTCTGGAGGCATATGCTATTGGTAGGTCTTTGCCAATTTCCCCTTGTGATAGTACTGACCCTAGCGCGTATTTAGAAGCGTCCGTAGTCAGGATAAACTCTTTATTAAAATCAGGATATTGAAGAATTGGTGGGTTAGTGAGTAGTTGTTTGCATTCATTGAATGCTGATTGTTGGGGCTCTCCCCATTTGAAAGAAACGTCCTTCTTTAATAAATTCGTTAGGGGTTTCGTGATTCTGCTGAAGTCCTTGAGGAACCTCCGATAATACCCTGTGAGTCCGAGGAAACCCTTGATGTCAGTGCGTGTTTTAGGGGTGGGATACTCCATTACTGCTCTTATTTTTTCTGAGTTTGGCCGCACCCCATCTTCTGATATAACGTGGCCCAGGTATGTCACTTCGCGTCTAAGAAACTCGCATTTGTCTGGCTGGATTTTGAGTTGATATTTTCGGAGTCTGAAAAATACCTCTCGTAGTTTTTGATCATGCTCTTGTAGACTCGCTGCAAATATTACGATATCATCCAAATAGACGAAACATCGCTCGCCTTGGAGCCCTTGCAGGACAGAATCCATGATACGCTGAAAGGAATTTCCGGAGTTACGGAGCCCCATGGGCATCCTCTTCATTTCATATTGACCGAAAGGGGTACTAAACGCCGTTTTTTCTGCGTCCCCGGGATTTAGTTGAATCTGGTGATAGCCTGATGCTAAATCTAGAGTGGTGAAATATTGCGAGTGGCCCAATCTATCCAGGATATCGTTAATATTGGGGATGGGATAAGCGCTATTTAATACGAGCTCGTTTAATTTCCTATAATCTATCACTAATCTCCACTTCTGTTTCCCAGATGCATCAGGTTTTTTGGGTACCACCCAGATTGGGCTGTTCCATGGTGATGAACTGGGTTGTATGATGTCTTGTTCCAACATTTTTTGAATTTGTTGTTCTACTTCCTGTTCGTGAATTTTAGGAAGGCGGTAAATTTTTGCACGTACTGGGTTATTTGTGGTTGTGGGTATGGAGTGTTTTACGTGATTGCTAAATGTCAGTTTATCCCCGTCCAGATAGAATATATCCGAATACTCGGAGATCACTCTGTGTAATGATCTTAATTCTTCCTCGTTCAGATGCCGGTCCCTGATAAGATCTAGTATTTGTTTCTTTCTTTGTGTTGTATTTGTGTCTTGCTGTCTCATGTCTGTGTTTACACTATTTATTTGATAACTGGAGTTCATTTGTTCTACACTGAGCGTGGGTATTGCTATTGTCTGTTCCGTTTCAGTAGTGTTTACACATGTGATAATAAATTTGTTGTTTCGGACTCTCATTATCGCCCTTGGTAGGTGCAGTCCGTTATCTAATGTTTGATTTTCAATTATCGCGTCCCCGTCGCTTAAAGACTCCGTTCGACATAATATCACCGTTTCTGTGCGTGCGTGTAACACGTACTTATCTGTTTCTTTGCCTTTTATTGATTCGTCTTTCAAATAATGTAGTCTATAGGTTTTATCTCGTATTTGTATAATTTTTGGTTGAATGAATATCTGGGCGTTGAACCTTGACATAAAATCGTTACCCAGTATGCCGTCTGCGGCGATATTTAGATTTGCTACGTGAAAATTGAATTTGGGAAAATCATCTAATGCTATTTTAGACTTCCCGTAACTCTGAATAGGAGATTGTGCGCTTGAAATGCCTACTATGGCCACCTGACTGGATGCGTCGAGGAACTTTGAACCAATTTTGTTCCTGTGAATCACGGATATACCTGCCCCAGTGTCTACGAGGAGGGTTAAAGGGTTTCCATCTACCCGGAACGTACAGTATAAGAGGTTTTCTGGTGGTACGTCATTTAATGAAGAAATGGCAAAAGTGGGAATTTCTTTTCCTGTCGCCTCCGGTGACTTTTGATTTTTTAGTTCTGATTCGATAATAGACTGGGTAAATTGGGGATGATTGTTCTTTAGAGATTTAGAAATGGAATTAGGCGATTCAGAGCTAGATATAGTAATAGATTTAGTAAGTTGGGGCTGATCGCCCTTTAGAGATTTAGTAGTAGAATTAGGGGATTCAGAGTTAGATATAGTAATAGATTTAGTAAGTTGGGGCTGATCGCCCTTTAGAGATTTAGTAGTAGAATTAGGGGATTCAGAGCTAGATTTAGTAGGTTTAGCATGAGATTTGGTAAACGATTTGGTAGATTTAGCATGCGATTTATTCATAGATTTAGAATTTTTAGGACGCGTTTTGGTGCTATACTTAGCATCCGATTTAGTAACTTTGGGGTGATATTGCATAAGGGAATTAGGATGATTCTGACTTTGTATAGAACTAGTACCGGATATGGAAGATAGTTGATTTTCGTCTGTTTGTGTACCAACGTCGCACCGATATCTACCATAGATAATCTCATTCGGTGTCGGTGGTTTATTGTTGGCTAAAAGACATGGAAGGGTTGGCGTGCTTTTCTGATGGGAATTTTTTTGTGCGTGAGCGGGTGGCTTTCTCGCTTCGTTTATTATTACTTTTCTAGATTCGGAGTCTCCATCCGCGAAGTTGAGCAATGGTTGAAAGCGGTTTCCGAAGAGATGCTCCTTTCGTCGGCCGCCTTGGAGTTTAAATTATTGACGCGAGCTGGATGTATCGGGGTTTGTTTATTCTGGCCGTAATTGTTTTGTATATGAGTCTGGTCCCTATAGTTATTATATTTGTTATTATTATACGCTCTTTTTCGGCACTCAGATATCATATGCCCGGGGTGTTTACAGTAGCTGCATATTTTTGTTAGATAAGTTGTTGGCGGACGAAAATTGAGTGGTTGAGGAGTGTCTCGAGTTTTCAAAAAAGGTGACCTGGTTGGGGCTTCAATTGCCCTATTTTTGTATAAATTTTGTCTGGCTGCATTCATGTCTCGTATTTTGCCTTCCTGTATTGCGAACTGTCCTGCCTCCGATAGGCTAGAAAACTCCTTGACACGAAGCATGATCCCTATATCTGATTTTAATCCATTTATGAAGACATTTAAAGCTGTTTCTTCCGTCATAGCCCTGCGCCCGCTTATCGTACTATCTGTTATTTCTGTTGTTAGTTTTTCGATTATCTTGCTCCTACATAAATCGACTCTGATAAAATATTCATTTATGGATTCGGTGGAGTTTTGGAACATTGACTGCAGCTCTAGGTTCAAGTGTCCCAGTGTTTTGGTTTGCGAATATTTCTGAATTAGGAAATCCCTCAAATCTTCCCAGCTTGTGTATTGTTTGGCATGTGTGTCAGATGAGCTTGTACCTGTGATTTTATTCAAGGTGTATACTAACAATATTTCTCGTTGGGCCGGGTTTGCTAAACGGAACGCGGAGTCACATGACCTGACAAAACGATATACTTGGCTATTGTTGGATGTGTCAAAGTCTGGTATTAACTGTAATATTATGCTGAGTGTTAGTATTTCCGGTGCGATGTTTGCGGTCTGAGCCGTTTTGGTTTCTTCGATTTTAGTCATTGTAAAAGAAATGTTTAGCAAGCGAAAAGTAATATGGAAGTGCGTGGGAAAATGAGTATTTGAAGATGGGCGTAGAGGAATAGGGATTGGAGTGTTATATTTTGAGGTTCGGGATATTTTTAGGATAGAGCATAGAGTTAGCCACTTACCATATCAACAAGGTGTAGATGATTTTCATGTTGGTTCGGCAGGGAGGTTTCAAAACCCTTCAGGTACCGTGTCCGTCCTTGGCGATGTTTGTCCTGGACAGGCCCGTTTGTCCCCGTCTTACTGCTCCAGCAGAAATCCTACGTCGACTGCGCCAAATGTTAGATATTGGTGTAGTGGAAACTCTTCAGATCTTCAAACTTCTTTTATTTCTTGATTATGTACAGAGGTATAGTAAATAACGTCTCGACTTAGGATAATAGAATGAATTAATATGATTAATTGCCGCTGTTTTATACAAGCTTAATCTACATTGTTATTATTGAAACTTTGGTCGTCCATGTTTGTTCGGACATCTACATTAAATAATTGAATAATAATTAATAATAGTTCTAAGACGCAATGCACGTTACTATGCTAATATACACGAGATAAAGTCCAAAAAGGTGTCCTCTTGATATGTAACACGCGCACCCCCCACTTTGAAAATCACTGCTCTATTATGTATATCAGATATTATTAAACGCACGGCTGGCATCCCGCTAGACTCACGGGTCGATGCAGACCTATTTTTTTCAAGTATTGTTTTTTGAGTAAATTGTGTTATATGTTTTACTATTATTGTATTAATTGTCACTATTATCCCATCTCTGTATTCTACGGCTATACTCATTGAAGTAATTAATTTGATGTATCTACTTACTTCTAAATAGAGAATGACCAAAAATGTGTGGTACCTGGTCCCTCCTCAATATAAATTATGTATATGTCCCCCAATAGAGATGATTAGTCAAATTGGTCCTTTGTGAAGGAGTTGTCTAACGTTTTTAACTGTAGTTTAGCAAACTGCTTATCTTCGCTTTATTTGTTAGCTCCAGGCTTTTTTTATTTTTTTTATTTATTTATAAACTATATTTTTCCATATTATTGAGACATGAAAATCTTAATATTAGCAAAAAAAAAATATTGTTTAAAAAATCCGTTTTTTTCCGAAAATTATTTATGTAACAAGGAAAACATTTTTTCATTTTAACATTTTTTCATGCTATGGTTTAGTTTCACTGTCTTCTGTCATCCTGTCTTCTATTTTCTTTAGCATTGACAGTAATTATTTTCTATCCCGGGACTGTTTTATTGTATCGCGGACAGAGCGCAAGTTTTCTCACGCTTCGAGTAGGTACAGATCGAACGGCCTCAAAAGCGCAGTGCCCCTTACGATTAAATTATGTGACATGTCGTTTCAATATTCCGCCTCGATCGTGGGACAGGGCAGGACAGGCAGCCACTCCGGCTGCACGCGCTGTGCGCTTTTGATACGCCCATGAGAAGCGACACGCACGACGCCAAATCACTTATCTGCATCGCTGGACCGACCGTATTTGCATCGTCCGATGGCGCGCACGTCCATCCTCATTATTCATTACTTAGAAATATTGATTCCACCTGCTTGTGTTCTGTACGTTCACTAGGTATATGCAGATTGTTTACCTATTTCATCGTCATTAATGTCATTGTGGTTTTCGTCGTGGATGAATTTTCATTAAATTACTGCTTCCAGGATCAGTTTTTCACTAGCAACACATGGGGTTTTGATGCAGTGGTGCAAATTTGTGCCGAGGCATTCAAAAAATCGTTTCAGTTTTTTTTACTTATTGTCTTTTGTACCAGGAAACAAAATGGTGACTATCATTACATCAAAATATTTGAAAATAACGCCATCCCAAAGACAAGGTAGATATAAAATCGGACGCTAGAATTTGGGTCACGCAACGGAAGATCTCAGATGCTTTTAAAAAGAACTTGCAGAGAAATATCAATATAGGAAGGGGGCCTAAAGCGTACAGGAAAAGGAAGGAGGGGGCCTAAGCCATAGTCATTAAAAAAATTTGGCGTGCTCTCGTACTTTGTGAGTAAACTCCGCGCCCTTGTCACCTGGTTGCAGTTATTATGTTCACCTGCTTGCACGTGGTTAGCATCTGTGCAAAAAAAAATATATTTTAATCGGATTTTTTAATAAAATTTAATTAAGATTTTTTAATCCTACTACTATTATAAACGCGAAAGTTTGTAAGTATGTATGTATGGATGTTTGTTACTCTTTCACGCAAAAACTACAGAATGAATTTTGATGAAACTTTACAATAATATAGCGTACACATCAGAATAACACATAGGCTATAATGTATAAAGATATATAGTTTTCTATCATCATTATGACAATTTTCCATCACCACGCGGGTAAAACCGCGGGGCGCAGCTAGTATAAAAATATTTTACTTGTGTTTACTATATTTTTGTGTAATTTATGTTATTATTACAACTCATTCGTTATTGAGTGTTCAGCTGGTCGTAATTCGGTTATATGTATTTACTTTTACTTGTTTCAAACTTTCGAGGTTAGTTCCTGATGGCATATTCTTAGTGTCGAATAAAAAATGTGTCCCGCTTTAAGTACCCCCTTTGGGCAAAGCGGGCATTCGTGGGAGTTTGATAATATGCTGGGAGTTTGTTAATATGCCTTATATATGTTTTTTTAGCGTTTTGGCATTTTTTACCAAACATTCAAAAGCCTAAAATCAAGCTTCTCACGGTAAAAGATAAGTTTTTGTAGGTCATTCCTAATAAAAATTGAATAGCCTTTCTCCTAAGGTATCGCTTTGGGCCCCCTTCCCCTAATGATTCCACAGGCAAGATTTAAACGCGTGTAAAATCATTGTTGTGTTTGACGTTTTCATTCCAACAGTAGCAACACTGAACAGACTTTGACCTTTACGTTTTGATAATCGCGCTCAAGACAAAGAATTACCGTTAGTAAAATATCTGAAAATGTAAAATAAATCCTATGGAATTTCAAAAAGGATGTTTTCCATTGTTCGACTTTAATTGCAGAGATTTGATTCTCATAAAAAACTTTCATTCTCTTACATGGAACAGAGGCACACAGTAGATACAAACGAGTATTGCATAATAAGAGAAAAACAATAATTCTTTATTTATTATTATTAACAATCTTTATTTATTATACCACATAAACTCAAATGTCATGGATGATATTGCTTTACTGATTTCTAACATTTGTGCTATAAAGTAATATTAATAAAATGTTGATAAAACGCGAAATGACATGCAATTTACATAGGAATAATAATTATATTTATTATAGCACCATGATTGTTATATATTTTTTTATGTTAAATAGCTGACACGTTATCGTATAGTAAACAATTCAACGCACCGGCCCCGGTGAGATAATCCGAATATACATAAAGTAGCAACTATAGTTCACCACTCGCAATTACAAAGAAAATCGCAGAAAAATAACATCGGTTCAGATTCGGAAATCTTATCAAGAAGAAACGAACGAAAAGCCACTAGATAGCCCTAACGGCGACCGCCCTCGGTGTATTTTTATAAGCTTTATATTAACTTGTAATGTTCTTATGTTAGTTGTCCATTTCAAAATTTGCAAACCATTTTTCAACCGCTTGCTGGTGTCCGATTGAGCTGAAATTTGGCATACTTAAGTAAGTTTGGTGACAGGGCAATATTATGGGGCCATAGAGCTGATTTGATGATGGAGCCGGGATATGTAGGGACTGGAACTCCCTGATGGTAAATGGTAGAACAGTCGAATTTGGGCTAGTATGTTTTGTTGTCATGAGTACTTCCCATTACACATGATGACTAGGGTCTGAAGATGAAGATGGAAAGTGCTAATATAGTCAAGTTTAGGCTCGTTTGTATTGTTGTCGCACGGCCCGGTGGCATAGTGGTTAGGTTGCCTGATCTTACGTTGTACGGTCCCGGGTTCGATTACCGGCTGGGTCACCATTTTCCGTTGGGATCTAATTAACGGAATGGCATTTTCAATTCTGTCGATCGAATGCAATAACAAGACACACACCTACACACATGTTACACGCATACATACATATAAACACTTCATAGTAGGGTTGGTTGTAAGAAATTGTCATATGACAATAAACCCGCCTATTGTGAAATTTCGCAATAAAGGGTAGAAACAAACAAGTACTTTTCATTACACTTGATGACGAGGGTCTGAAGATGGAGCTGAAAGATTGCCAATGTCCCTGATAAAGAGTGCTGAGATAGTCGAGTTTGGGCTAGTTTGTTTTATTTTCTTGAGTACTTTCGTTACACATAATGACAAGGTTCTGAAGATGGAGCCGGAGATTGCTGCTGGAACTCCATGATGGAATGTGCTAAGATAGTCAGGTTTGGACTCGTTCGTTTTGTTGTCATAAGTACTTTCCGTTACACATGATGACGAGGGTCTGAAGATAGAGCCTGGAGATTGCCACTGTAACTCCCTGGTGGAAAGTAAAGCTTGTTTTTAAAAATCATTTTTTGCTTTTAATTTATCACTCATTACATCACCGCTCGCGAAATTTCATATTTGGCGAAGAATAAACTACATAAAATACAATTAAAGCATGTCTCGACAGTCGAAAGACGCCCGACGTACACAATGGATCGTTTAGCGACGTACGGCACTCTCGGTGCGCGTTGCGCCGCTATCGAGGCGATCGCATATTTCCTCGGAGGCGAGTTTATGAACGCGGCTGGTTGAATTTATTGATAATCGGAATAACATTCCCATCACGTCCGCGTATAATGAACTGGCTCTGGGACGCTCGCCTCCCGATTGACACGTACTCTGCTCTGGACGCATCGTCTCAACGGCCGCATTGTTCGCGGCCATGTCGCGAGAATATCTGATTCTGATCTACGATAGCAGTATATAGAAATTGATTTTATGACGAGAAGAGAGGAAGTCACCACCAGGACTCTAAAAGACCCATCCAAGATTTGTAAATCTAAGTATTGAACACGCAAGGTATATACTAAATTCCATTTCCTCCTTGTATTCCTTACCCAATTCATAAGTTCTACCCCCTCTCTTTTTGTATTTACTTCTCACCTACAATAGTTTGCTAACTAAAACCACGCGGTCGGCAACCAGTGTGAAATTGCCCTTGAACGTGTTGAGATATTATTCGTACGCGTGACGTACATTTTCCCTGTATTCTACTTACACCGAGAAATAGTCGCGATTAATTTCCTGCAGCCTGCACGTGCAACGTAACCCGGACGAAGCAGTTAGATTTGTCGATTACAGCGGGCAAACCCGTCACCCCAGGAAGTTTTAACGATATTGATCGTTCTGTCTCCCGTGAGATGACGGTAGAGGAATTGGGGACTAGTGCAAACCTACCGTCCAGCAAACCCAATATGTCCGTCAAAGGCCAACGCCTTACGGCGAGGCACCAGGAAGGTGACCCAGCAGACACCCTTGTCCCCTGACTACCAGTTTTGGCAGGATATTTCCGTCTGAATTTAACCATCAGGATACCTCCGTCCTCCCGACTGGTTACGGGTCCGAAGTCGCTTGCGCGGCATCTACCTGTTGTATTACAGCGGCAATTCAGTATGAATTTATCCCGGACCTGGGCGTCCTTTGCCCGTCATACCACTCGGGATCGGGTGGCAAATAGGTCGTTTTAAGAGTGGCATGACAACTTGACAACAGGTCAACCTCAACATCATGGTAAAGTACTTTTCCAAGTAGACTTACTAAGTCCAACCAGCTGTCGTCGTATTTGCGGCATTTTCGCTTCTTTCCTCGAACGCCACTTTTCGATATATGATGATTATTAATTGCAATATCGTTTTTTTTGTTCATCAAAAATCTATCCATTTTTACGAAGAATTAGTAGGTCCTATAAGCGATGGTCCTACGATCATATCTAATCTATTTGAAAAGGGCGTCGAAATTTGCAGCATTTATACTTCCGATATTTAAATTTACGGAATCTGCGTTTGAATCATTTAAAATAATGTACGATTACCCAAGCTGGTCCTGCAAGTTTTTCGAAGGTAAGCCGTTGCGATTACACAAGTCAAATAAATCTCTCTTATTATTACATTTTTATCACCGGACTTCGCTTTCACAATCCAGTTTCATTCGGCCAATTATGATCGCGTTTTACGATTATATCATTGCGATTATCACCTCTCTTAGTTTCATTAGCATTCACGCGCGGCTGTGTCTGCCTTCGTGTTTCCTCACTGCCACGGCTTCGTTTTCTGGTAGTAATACACACAGATTAACTGGTCGCGTGAACCGTTAGATTTAGTTTTGTCAAGATTTTATCATTCAGTGTTAGCTTTGTGAGGCGCTTGTGAATTTCGTCTGTTTTTTATCGTAGTTATATATATATGCAAACGACTTATTTAAACACGATAGTTTAAGTGCTACTTCAGTTTATTGGGATTTGCGTATTTATACACGAGATTTGATCTGTGATGTCTTTTTTTTATTTCAATACAATAGAGAATGATGCCTGCGAGACACATTGTTATTATTCTTTATATCTGCAGTTTGCACAGCACATCAATATGCATAAGAGCCGGTCCAGACGATGCGGTGCGGCGCCGCAAAGATTTCGTCGTATGGGCGTACACGCGTACAGTGCACGGTGCGGCGCCGCAACGTTACTACGACGCCGCAGTAGGAGAAAAGTGTTGTAGTTAATTGTACGTAGAACTATTGAAATGAGGTAGTCAAAGCCAATATATTCTTCGTTGGTACTCATTTTAACCACTTTGATTAAATATTAACAAAAATACGTGAAAACAACTGAAACAACCTAGCATGTACCCCTCTTCGACTACACTTAACAACTGAGCGGCGCCGCTCCGGTGCATATTACCGGTTTTCGTGCGGTCCGACGCCGAAACGCATCGTGTGGCCTACCACGGATATATGTATGCAGGACGCCGCAACGGCACCGCTCAGGCGCCGCGCCGCAGCCACACTGCATCGTGTGGCCCGGCCCTTAGGATCGATGATCGTCCCAATACTATTCCCTGAGAAACTCCAAAAGAAGCATTTTGGGGTAGACTCGGATGCTCTGCTATCGTGGTTTCCTCCATTTATTTATTTTATTTAGTAAACAAGCGCCGTACCACAAAAAGAAAAAAAAAGAAAACTATGACTAATCACATGCTTACGCCATTGATCGTTAACTATATGTGTACAGTATTTCCGTTTTAATACATACATTTCTTTAGCAATGGTTTTTGTATATGGAAAAAAAAGAGAAAACAGTAATAAATAAAAATAAAATTTTACACTTAAATTACAAACATTATTATTTGTTTTGCACTGATGATAAAATTTATCATATATTTCATATATTATAAAAACTGTTTTTGCGATTATGAGATATGAGATGAGGAAGGGAGGGAGTGAGACAACACGGACTGAAATTACTTTCGAATGGTTTCCTTGAAGTGACTTTTATCGGACGCGAAAATATCAACGTCCCCAAATCTATAGTTGTCATAGCTCTGTTTATTAGGGAGTGCTTGGTGTAGTTAGAGTTGTATCTCTTTGTATAAAATAATCACGTGTCCCGAGTAATGCAAGGACGAGCCAGAAGAGACATCTTTTCGACCAGATATGCACTGTCAAAACATTATTGACTATATTGCAGAGGAACATCACATCATAGGTTGAAACGCCTATCTTCGAGGCTTTCGAGTTCAAAAAGAGCTAATCTGTAATTGTACGACTCAGCGAATGTATCTACCCAAAAGCACAAATGCCTCAAGATTTATTTTCGAATGTGCTCGATTCGTTGCTTCTACAAATTGTATTGGGGGACCATATAAATGAAGCAAACTCGACTTTCATGGTGAATATCTCGGAAAAGGGCTTACACGCCTGTGGCAGAAAACCTAACGACTTGTATGCTCTGGTGACATCTAGACATTATTTCTAGCCCAGGGGTTTCCAACACCCTGCGATGCCATGTAGAGAGACTCTTCGCAGATTAATTACCCTTAGCGTCAATTGATACAACTGGAGCTGTCAACTACAACGGGCGAACCTGTTACCTTAGGAAGTTTTAACAATATTAGATCGTTCTGTCTTTCGTGCGTCGGCATAGAAGACTTAGGACGAAAATAGTCCACTGTCTAGTCAAGCCAACGCCTTACCCCGAGATAACCAGGATAATCACCCAGCGATTCGACACTCGCGCCCTTACTTCTAGTTGCAACCGGTCTCCCGAGTGGTTACAGGTTCGAGGTCGCTTGCGCGGTCCTCTCCTTTAGGTAGCGGTGATTCGGTGTCTACCGAATCTATCGCGGATCACGGTATCCTTTTCCCGGATTTACCCGGTATCCGGTGGCCGATTAGTCGTTTTAAGAGCAGTTTCCGTAAAGTTAACAACCACCGACTTCCACCCGACGATTCCACAATCGATTGGCTGATGCCAAACGGTGCGCAAACCGTCCAGGAGCGCCCGAAGGTTGATTCCCAGGAGTAATCGGCCCGCAGGCCAGAGTCCTACCCGGGCTCGCACTTCTGCGTGGAGGCTGCCGGATGGGTATTGACCCGTGAGTTTGACCGACCCTTAATTTATACTCATGGGTATTAGTGGCCGAACTACAATATGGCCCATTAGCTCCCAGCCTATTGATACAGCAATTTAACAAAACTCGTGATAAGCTCGTATACAAAAAGCTACCAGGTTGTTTACAGAAGCCCCCCTCCCGTTGATTAAATCTCCTGTTGATGTATCGCTTTCGTCTTACGCGTCTTAATGAGAATCGCCGTAACAAAGAAGCACCGCGGCAACATCTCATCACTCAAGGAGTGTACTTGTATACATACCGTCGTGGTGTCTCGCTGTAAATGTATTCAAAATCCTCGAAGCCGTGTATTTTAAATTAATCCTTTGTTAGGTGACGCCGCACCTACCGCAGCTCCCCGGCGATTCCCACAAAAACATTGGGGAAATTAATTAATCCGGTAACGGTCTGCCTGTTGTAGATTGCGTCGTCTCCTTCGGGCCGTGGAAGTTTCGTATCGAGTAGCGGGATAAGAAGTGTTTTCAAAGCGGAGTGCTCCAACTTACGCTGCACACTGGATTTGCTATTTAGGTCGAATGCCCGAGAGGAAACATATGAGTATTGTTATATTGTGTCCTTACATATGAAGTTGCCGTATAGAGAAAATTTAAGACTTTCAATTTTATATGAAAAATATATGTTTGTTTGAAAAACTTTATTGCACACACAATAAAGTACAACACGGCGGGCCTATTGCCAAGTGGCAATGTCTTACGACCATACCGCCAGGATTATTGTGAATAAAGGTTTATGTGGGCAAATTGATTATAAAAGAAGTAATTTTAACATTTAGTGGAAGTCATAAATGATAACACTTACAAAATAATCATCATAAAGAAAAAAAAACGTGTGTCAACTCGATATCGAAGGGAGGAATGGAATATAAGGACAAGCAAAGGAGACGGGAGCTATGAAAAATGCACGTTTAAGTAAGGGGAAAGGGATATTAGCCACATTATGAGTTATGTAGATGTATTATGAATACGATGCGAATGTTTGTATATGCGAATGTTTGCATATGAATACGATGCGACAATCACCTCTATATTGCAAAAGAGGGGATTCGCGCTTGTAGATTTTATTCTGCGGTTTAGACAATTGTTTAAAAAAAAAATAACAAAAAAAAAAAAAAAAAATTAATAATCATTATAAATTAAAAGAAAAATAATTTTAAAAAATATATATTCTTTAGATCTTTCCTTGACACAACCGTGGCACTCTAGTGTGACTCCCAAAGTGAGCTCGCCTTAACACAGGGGTGCCTAGCAAGGCGGGCTCGGCTGCTCTTTGCTTAGCATAATAGAAAGATTATCATTTGCGTTTAATGTATGCGCTATGTAACCTGGGCTCAGACAGATGTATCATGTATATATAACTTTAAAAGCATACGACGGCATTGTCTAAATTGTCATTTCATTTTCTGTTGTGCTCATGAATTTGAATGTATATGTATATGTAAATAAATAAAATAAATAAATTTAAGATATATGATGTTATATAACATACATACATATATACATACATACACGTGCACAAATAATAAATTAATATAAATAATACGATAAGGTAATAATACAATTTTAAAGTATAGTTAATATAAATATATATAATATACATCACAATGTATTTATAATGTTAATAAACATATGCACTTATAAAGAAAATATAAATAACGGAGACTTGCAAAGATTTGTATATGACGTATGTATATGACATATGTAGGTACCTATATGACGGAATGCACTATTTTCTGCCAATATCATCCAGATCGGTTAAGCTGCAATATTAAAATTCCCGAATTAAATTTTCAGAATTGAATAACTTAATAAAATAAAAAAAATACTTTTAAATATCAATTTATATATCAGTGCTTAAATTATGCGAAAGCAAATTCAAAAAACCAAAAAAGCACGAGCAAATACGCAACTTTTGATTTAAAAAAATTAAAATCAAAACAAAAAAAAGTTTGAAAAAATAAAAAATGTTTTATTTCAAAATTTAATAAATTTAATGTTTTTAAAAAAATGTATAAAAAGAGTTGAGCGCGTTGCGCTATCTAGCCGTAGGTAAAATTACACAAATATTGTTTATTCGCGATATTTTACCTATTGCTAGATGGCGAAGTGCGCTCACATTTTTTTTTTGTTTTTTTTTTGTTTTATTAATATTTGTTTATTTAGTGGTATCTACTAATTCACACACTTCAAGGCAGTCACTAATTAAAAACTCAGCCTGTATAATTACCCTATAAATAAATAATTAAATATTCTTTACAAGATCCTTGATTACCTACTCGTTACTGCTTCATCTTATTTTGTTTCAAAGACAGCAAGAGAGCGTTCCATTTCCCCCTCGGTGGATCATATTTTTTTATACAATTTCACTCTCGTCTCATTAGCCAGGAGAGTATCAAGAGTGGCGCGAATTAAATTCGTAATCGCGTTAAGAGTCGCCTCCCGCAGTCGGACAAAGCTTTTTCTCCCCGCCCGCCCAACCGTTATTATTTACCTGTCTCGCTTTATAAGACCGACGCTTAGCTGACGATCAAATTCAATTAGTTTCGTTCCTTAATACAAATGCTTTTGTTGGCGCCTCGCTCATTGTCTCCGTCGCGACGGGGTCTTACCGCCGTAATCGGTGGGGATTTATATACAATTCGAACGCGCTTGGGGCGGTTTGTATGCGCGCGACCGATTTCATAATATTCCATAAGTCGCGCCGCTTTACTTTGGATGTTTGTTGGGCGGGCGGAATTTAAATAGGTCACCGAAAAGGGAACCGCGGCCTCTGACGTCACAAAAGACCTTCCATTTGACACAATTTAAATAACGAGCTAGCAGCATTGTTTTTTACTCATACAATAAGAAATGCTTTTATCTTAGTAGGCGTTTTACCGTATACAAGTATTAAAGGAATGGGTTCCTAACATTTTTACTTTTCCAAGAAATAATCGCGTTACACAAATATGTAAACAGGGAAAGTCTTTTCCAAAGCAAAATATAAAATTTGAATTTTCTTCGGATATCCACGTTTTGAGATTCTCGGATCCAAAAAAGTGATTTCTGGAAAATGTCTATCTGTGGCTGTGTATCTCAGAATGCCACTGTTTCTCAGAAACTACAGAGCAATTAGGACTAAATTGAGTACTAAAGTAGTTCATAATACTGCTGAGATTTTTGATAAGCCGATGAGAGATATGCGACATTTAGATTTAAAATGTTTGCCCTTTCAGTATTAAATAAACATAAATCTGTTTATTTTTTCATTAAAACAAAAATATACATGAATTACACAAAAAGTTTGCATAGTGATTTAATGTCCTTAGGAGAAGTTATTCCTTTTATAAATATTAAGAAAATGTGTTAGGAAAACGTCAGGCTAATATATACACAATGGCAATAGTTCCAGTCATGTTATACGCCGTTATGTAGCAATTATGAGAAAGGCTAAGCAATCGAAACTAAGGATTTACGAAATATACATACTGGGAAAATATCCAGAGCAAGCTAGAAAGCTTTCGCACAGAGCAAGAATATGCAAGCTTCCAAAGAAAAGACGATAATAAAAAAAATAAGACCTACAGGATGAATTACTACGAACGCATCTCCATAGACCTACAGGCGCATTCTCATCATACAAACGGAAAGTAGGAAAACTCTGCTAGTCATGATGTGGGTTACTTTGACGAAATAAAAGAGGGAAGGAGATTTTAACAACAAGGCAAGTATAACATAGCACGACGTTAATATTTTTTTCAAGCTTTTATTTACCTTGCAATGTTTGTTATTATGTATGTTAGATGGTTGAGGTCAAATCTTGCAGGCTAAATTAGAACTACCTCCTCTTATCCCATGAAGTTGTAATTTTACATGTTGGTTCAGTTCCGACGACAATGCATTTTTATGGTAAGCATGACCAGATTCGACTCCTGACGAGGCTTGTCTTCCACCGTCAACAGCACAGACACTTGTAATTGTGTATACGCATTCAATTATTCTAAATTTCGCCATGACATGGCTGCTGCAACCAGGGTTGGCTCCCGACGAGTGAACTCCTCAACGGTCAACTGCACAGAAACGAAATTTTGTATACGTATTCAATTATGATAGCCCGTTCTAAGTTTCACCTTTATAGGGCTGCTGTATTCAGGGTTGGCTTCCAACGAGGGGACTCCTTAACAGTCAACAGCTCAAACACGAAATACTGTATAGCATTCAATTATGATAGCCCGTTCCACTATGACATGGCTGCTGCACCCAGAGTCGGCTCGGTACAAAGCATTTTAATAAAAGCTTGTTTAAAAAATGTGTTTTAACTATTAACTTATATTGTGGTCATTGCAGCCGTAAACAACTGAAACACCGTGTATTTTCGCCTTTCCGAACACAGGCCTCATCCCCACTAGTAGTCAAGCGGCGAATAATTAAAATCGCGCGATATTTCAATCATTTGGGAGGACGGAGGGGGAGGGGAGGGGGGGGGGGCAGTATCGCAGCGACCGAGCATCACTCACACGCCGCTTGAATGTACCCCTCTCTCCAGTTCGCCCGGTCGCCTACTGCATTCAAGTGCGAACCGCGATAATGAGGACTACGAAAGGGGTGGTCGGGATCTAAGTACTCTAAGCTTTTGATGATGCCGGAAATTGGATAGTGATTGAAATAGCACCATCATCATCGTCTGCACTTCATCGCATTAGTGATGTCATCGTGAAATCGAGACAACGCATATTTTTTTGCATTGTGGGAAAATATATACTCTCACGCTATTCATGATCATCAGCACTGTTTTCGCAGATGATAACAAATGTATATCATCCCTCTTATTTTTCATCTCACTCATTAGGTACGTCCCATATTATTTGAGGGTGTGGCAAGCAGGCAGCTCAAATAGTTACATATTATCACATCTCTTAAGCTCAAAATATAAGACAAATTAATCCGTACTCGTAGTCACACCAAAGTCAAATTAACAGGGTTTTGAAATATATCCTTGACTTTGGCGTCGATTTATTTCAACTAATGCTGGTATAAACTATACTAAGTTCGTCACAAGTATGAAACTGAATGCGATAAAATGAAAATTTCTAGCAAACATTTCTTCGAAGATTTCTTAACCCGACAAATGACAGGCGTCCTTTTGGGGATGCAAGTTTTAATACACTGGAATGACAGGCGTCCACTTGGTCCAGTGATGACGACACGATGGAGGCCGTTTGCGTTTTGTAATTTGTCGCCATTATTATCTTAATTGATTTACGAGATAAGGTTATAATGTTTTATATGTCAAATTTCAATGCGATCATTTTACAGTTTTTCTTTTTATGATCCCTATAGTGGTTTACAAGTTATGGTCGTTTTTATCAAGGTCGTCGATTTTGCGCGCGAAAAGGTCGCGCGCGAATGGGACAGCTGAATTTTTACTCCGCGAGGAGAGGAGTTAAAATGGTATAAATTTAAGATTACTTTCGATACTTTCGTTTAAAAATCGATTTGACAAATATTCAGAAGTTTCATATTTCAAATTGTATCTTTAAATCCGATCGGAAAGACACGCGATCAGATAGACACACAAAACAAAGTCACTTGTACTTGGACATATTAAAAAAAATGTAAATCCTTTTTATTCTGAACGACTTTCGCTTTTAATCGACCGTCGTATCCTTTTTTTAATAGCAATACGTAATTTAGTTAATGGAGTTGTCATCAAGTTCAATCAAGTCAATGTCAATGGAGACGAGCCGATACATATGCTGCCGTTACTTGGGTGTTTCATTATCGGCTTTGATATGTCAAACGCAAGCATGGAAAAGATGAAGTAATGAGCGGGCGCCAGTCAGCTTTCTTATATTCCTTCGTATACGTAATAGAGAACATACAAGATGCAGAAGTTTTCATGCCGATCATCAAGGTCCGATAGGATTCTCGACCTATGCACAGAAATGCCGTCTAGCTCGGTGGAATGGTCGCGGGGTAAAATGTTGTCGAAGACGATATGTACGCAGGAGAACAGATCAGATAAGCAGCGGAAGGCTACGCTCGACTGACGTTTAAGAAGTCTAAGTACTTACAGGAATCCAAGCGGAGAAACTCTTAACAAACTATTTACACTTCTTAACAGTAATGAAGAGTCACTGTAACTTATCATATTGAACTGAACTTATTATATAACGTATTGAACCGAAATAAGGAGTTAGAAGAGCTTATACTACATTGACATTCGCATTAACAGACGTCAAAAATCGCAGCTGTGTAATTGTGTGGCAGTAATATTCACGTGAATTTATTATAAAACACAGCACGCTATATGGACTGGACACGCGGCAGCAGGGATTGCATTTATCTTAAATAAAATTTGATTTATTGACAATGACATTTGATTAACAACCGAACTCATACCATAACTCTTACTCGAGTTTAAGACATATGTAACTACTCATTTTTTTTACTTTTCCCATACGTTTTAAATATATTAAAGTTATAGGTACTTCTTCTTTACAAAAAATGTGCTATAAATTAGCTTGCGGCGACCGGAAATTTATGGTTTTGCGATGACTGGAAGTCATTTATTTTTAGTTTTTATACTTTTGTCGTTTTTTTTAATTACCAATTTTTGCATGTTATCTATAACTTCAATATATTAGAAACGTATGGGTAATGAAAAAAAATGTGATTAACTCACCTTAAGTTGATGACACAATACAATGCAATCTTGACGATAAGGCATCAGAATCAGAAAGTTATTATAATAATACAAGGAATTGCCCGTGCTCGCACGGCGCTTAACAATATAATAGTTTTAGCTTTTTGAGCTTTTTTTGAGCTGAAGATCTTTTGTTTTTTTTTTTACTTTTTATCAATAACATCGCCTACTTAACCCCTCAGGAGTCTGTGTTCTATGTTTTGAATTTCAAGGTTTAGCCAGTGCTATAACGTTTTAATAATATTGAATAAACTGTTTGACATTGGTAAACACTGCAATAATTAATGGACTTTGCTTGTAACTACAAAACATCTCGGTAATTACAAAACTTTTGTAAATATTATTTAAAACTAATATGACCTTTGTAGTTAGCAACTGCATAAGAAAACTCTTTCTGGGAAATACTAAAGTTCTTGTCGTTGATATGACGTCATACATATTTTCCAAAAAATACAAAACGAAATTGGTAAAAAATACAAACCTTTTTTCGTAATCAGTAGTTCCTTGCATCGGTGTTACGTCATCAATTACTAGACAACAATTTACCAAACAGTTTTGTAGGAATTAAATTGTTATTAACTAATAATCACTAAGTTATATGATTTTTCACATTTACAAAACCGATTACTTGGGATTACTACTTAAAAATACTAAACTTTTGTCGACATTAAAGATTAATGTGAATATTGCTATTTTCTGTAATATTCTACATTTAGTAATGTTGATTTCTTGGCATTACAATAAGAAAATACAATGTCTAAGTGAAAATTGTAAATATGTAGTAATTCTAGAAAAACTTTGTTTTTTTTGCTTTAATTTAGTTTTTACGGTTATTACAAAAATATTTTTTTAAATTTATGCAAGGATTTTTCTCTCAGTGCAGAGCACATTTTTGAACTTTTGAACATTTGAAGACTTTTGGTCATTTTTGAACATTTTGATTCTTTTTTTAACTTTTTAGGAATCACACCGCTTACTTGACCCCTTAGGAGTCTATGTTTTAAATTTAAAGGTTTAGCCCGTGCCCTTGCCCGTGCTTTAATATATAAGAAACGTAAGGGGAATGAAAAAACGCGATGAATCATCTTAAGGGCCCGGCCACACGATGCGGTGCGGCTGCGGTGCGGCGCCTGAGCGGTGCCGCTGCGGCGTCCTACATACAAATACCCATGGTATGTCACACGGTGCGTTCCAGCGCCGCACCGCACGCAAACCGGTAATATGCTGCGCCGGAGCGGCACCGTTCAGTTGTTAAGTACAGTCGAAGGAGGGTACATGCTTGCCTGTTTCATTTGTTTTTACGTCTTTTTGTTAATTTTGAATCGAAGTGTTTAAAATGAGTACTAACGAAGAAGATATTGGCATTGACTACCTCATTTCACTAGTTCTACGTACAATTAACTACAACACTATTCGCCCACTGCGGCGTCGTAGTAATGTTGCGGGGACGCACCGTGCACTGTACCTACGTGTGTACGCCCAGATGGCGAAATTTTTGCGGTGCGGCGCCGCACCGCATCGTGTGGATCGGCTCTTAGCTGATGACACAATACAATCTTGACGATAAAGCATCTGAACGAGAAAGTTATTATAATAAACAAGGTTTAGCCTGTGCCCGCAGGGCACATAATAATTTCGGTATTCATTCGCGTTTGTACGTTTTTGAGCGAAAAATCCTTTGATTTTTTAAAATTACACTGTTTACTTAACCCGTCAGGAGTCTATGTTTCAAATCTCAATTCAATTGGTTAAGCCGTTTAACCAGGAGGTTAAACGGCGAACACAAAAATATAGAAACCCGAACCATAATAATATGATTTTGATATTGTTATTTACATAATAATGTGATATTTGCTGCGTGAATTGTATATTCAATATGTAGGTACAGCTCGAATCACAATGTAAAGGGTCGCGCCTGTGCCAAAGCGAGCGAGTGCATGAAATGAAGTTAATTGATTTACGCAAAGACGTGGGCGAAGTGCGGCCATTAAATTTTCACACGGTTGACGCTGGCGGTGCAAACGGAGAGGTAAGGTGCGTTGCATCCATAGGAATGCCTATTAGTATACTCGCCGATATGTTACATGCATCTAATAAACCGGCTTTTGTGGTGCGTTCGGTGACCGACCGGGCGGTGGTTGTATGAATAAATCATTGCACAGGCATGATATCTAACTTAGCACTTGTTCATGTCTCGCACCTGAATTAATCATCGCGGTCGCTTCGTTTCTTGCGATTGTTCATGATACTCTCATTGGGAGGGACGATTTTTTTCATCATCACATCGTAAACGCTAGAAAACAAGAAGAGAGAGAAGATTACGCAGTATGATCTTATTAGAGATTTTTTACTTTTAAGAATAAAATTCTTATATATTCGATAATCGCAATGGTGATTCGACATTTACTCAGCACTGGGAACGAACGTGTGCACGACGCACGTGCCATGCCAGCGTTGCTAGAAATACTTCGACAAAATTGTACAGCAGTCAAAAAAGTCGTAGGTTCTTCATACATACTCGTATTTCAATAGATTTCGTGATTTTTTGAAGAAATAAAGTGGTACGTAACTAACTTTTATACTATGTACGATCTGGTTGTTAGATGTTCTGATCGTACATCTTACAACTTCTACAATAGTCGTATAATTAGGATGTTTTTACCTTCAGGGCTGGTGCCTTTTCGTAGAACTCGCCTTGTTGTCTAGTGGCAACATCTTCACTGAGTAAAATATAACGCTGTAATACACTGAAATAGGCATGTTTCAACAGGGCTTAAGTATATAACATGGACTGTGCGTAATTATATAACATGTTCATACGTATGAATTAACATGACGCGTAACGGTGTTGGCGTGAGGGTTACCTTGTCACGGGTATGTGTTGGAACCATTCCAGCAATGATACTGCCCTACGCTGAATTGTAGCAATTATACGTACAGATGGAATAGTATACGGCCGCAATGAAGTAACATACATATTTTAATGTACTTACATACTAATATTGGGATAAATCAGCATCATTTGTGGATGTATCTGTACTTACGTAGCTTGCAACAACCTAGAATGGTGTTTCAACATTTTAATATTGCCGTCTCTTTCATAATGTTATTTCTTGCTTCTAACATGACAGAATGTCATTTCATACTAAAGGTCTTAAGTCGGAACATGAATCATGTTGAAGCTACAGTATACTGTTATTTTCGTAATAACCATAAGGAACATGTTAATACATATTTTCAACAGAGTTTAAACAAAATTCTTTGTAATTCAACAAAATTACGATTGGAACATCATTATTCTGTATAAAACCGTAATAACAAAATGGTAATTTAATAAGAAATCCAATATTTTGACAGTGTTCTAGGCGGGCATTTTTTGTAGTATCACGTGGTCAGACACTGGTCAACTACGCAAGTGCTGACAGCCCAACGCTACTTAACTTAGTAACAACGCTAGTAACATATGGGAACCGGCGATTTGAGTTAACGGAGAAAACTTTTGATTGCACACTGGAATATATCCAAACAATAACAAATGACAGAAATATAAAATCGAAGACTATCGCGGTTGTTTGACATTATAAATAGGATAGAAAACGAATTTACCGCGTGAAATTTGTAGCACCCGACGTTTAAAACGGTCTACCCTAGACAACGGAGGCTGCAACGTTACCGAAACGTCGGGTGCTACAAATTTCACGCGGTAAATTCGTTTTCTATCCTATTTATAAATGACAGAAATATGAATAATTGATTAAAAAAGGAATAACATGACTTTAAATTTAAAACATGAGACCGAAGTTATCCAAGTTTATTTAATTATATTAAATTTATTCGTTGAATGTCATCGACAATGCTATGGAGATACATAATATGCATACTGCTCGATACAACTTAAGTTGCAGATACAACAATGGCAGGAGCAGACAAAGACTCTATTAAATAGTTTTTTTTAATAGACGAGGAGGGAGGTCATCAGTATGTAGTTATACTAATTTTCAAGATGTCCTATTTGACTTTAATTTCAGGTATGTTTAGTCCGACTTTAGCAGAAAGTTTGCATTTTAGAGTAGATAAATGTAGTTCATCGGTGATGCTTAACTATTTTATTTGTCGGAACGTTATACTTCGACCCGAAATTTAGATTATAAAAAGCCAAGTGTTTCAATTGCCAAGAAGCCTATAAACAGGTGATTTCCAAAGTGGTCTATATGAACCCCCAGGGATCGATTTCGACTTGAGGGGTGTCATCAGCGAGAATAAAATGGGGGATGCACGAGATGTAAATAGGGGACCGCGGACCCCTTTTAGGTAGGTCATCTACAATATTTAGGCATTCCGAAAATTTCGTATTACACCTAAAACAGATTGCGTGTACAGCATAATATTTTAAACCTATATAAATCGCAATAAACAAACTGCTGCGTCACAAGTATCTTAAAAGGCAATCATCACTTATTTCAAATTTCATCACTAGTCGATTGAGGAGGTCAACGCACGTGACTAAAGAGGGAAGGTGCGAGTAATATATGTGATTAACATAGCTAAGAGCCTAATCATATTTATATAGGTTATACACTTATTTATATAAAAAAACCGCATTAGGACGAGATATAGCCTAATTAGGGTATAATATAATAGGATCACGCAACACGTACATATTTTGGCATATCATCAGTTTTTTTGCTACTGGATTTTTGTCTATGGCATTATAATTGTACATGTTGTCCATTTTAATCTAATTTACTGTAAATTGCATATTAAATTAAAATTAAAATTTGGTACGAGTTCCGGACGAAAAGGTTTCGCTTGACCCTTGCAATATCTTAATTGTATCCATACACTAAGAAAACGTGATAAATACTCGTATCACGTGTGAAATAATATATTTAATTCCGCTTATATTACATTAATAATTATCGCGAATGGTAAAGGGCTTCGGATTGTTGGGGCTTATTGTGGCTTTAACATTCTTAGAGTTGCTGTAATATACGCAGAAACACGTACACGCGCCACTCGCGTAAATATTGTCATCTTCAACAATATTCCGTCGCATTAAATATCTCCCCCAGCCACCCGCCCACATTATTCTGAAGGGCCAGAGTAGGAGTAAAGAACTGAGTGAAGGGTAAAGAGGCTCTCAGAAATGTCAAGTCGATATTTCCCGAATGCCAGCTACCCTTGGGTAGAGGCATTTTGTGTGCCTGGGTCTAAGTATATTTAACGTGATTTATGACTCGATTAAGGAACATGCTAAAACCTATATTTAAAAATAAAATTAGAATTTGGTTGAAAAACCCACATACCTAACCTACATACATTAGCGTATTCAATAAAATTACTTTTTACACCGACTACATTACAGCAGCAGCGACATTACTGGCCGTTATTCCCATCGCATGTGTTCTAAGAAACATAAAAATATATTTTTTTTGTGAACATTAGCGAAAATGCATTCATAAATTTCTTTAATTATTTAATATTTATTTTTTAAAAATGATTATTTGTTTTTATTTTACTTTTTATAACCCTGGAACAAAATTGTTGTGACTTATGTTGAGAAATGTTTTTTTCGGAAATGTTGTGACTTTTTCAACGGAAATTTCAATATTACTAAAAACATCAAAGAAGGGCCTTTTCCATTAATCGTTAATTTCAAAGATTGCAAGTCAAATTAGCTAAGCATTTACTACTACTACGATAAAAGTTTATTTTTTACTTTAATAAATGATTTAATCAGTTCTTTAATAGACCGAATTCGAGACCATTAGAGAAAGATGCGATCAACAAACAACGATCGAAGACGAAATACAAAAATGTCGACTACGATGGTTCGGCCATGTTTTCCGAATGAACGATAATCGCTTGCCACGTAAACTTCTTTGGCGAAACCGTCCGACAGAATAGAGAATTCAGCGTTCGGCACCAAAGAAAACCTGGCTAAAGAATATCGAAGACGACTTAAAGAATCAACGATTATCGTCAAAGCTCGAGACGTCGGCAAAAATCGTCATGAATGGAAAAGAGTCGTGAATGGAGTACGAGATCCAGCTGCACCGACAGCAGCGTATTGGCTGCGAGGGCGACCCCTTACCCAATCGCCGGCTACGGAATAAAGAAGAAGATAAAGAATAAGACTAATAGACCATACTCAGTGGCGTGCCCGGGGTTGGTGAATGGGGCAAGCCCGACATACCTTTTTGTGTTTTTTTATAGTAACAAAAAGTAGTACCTCTTTCCTCTTCAATCTTCAATTTGAAATTTACTGCTTGTGTCGTAGATTCAATAAAGCACACTGAAGGCATACTACTGCTAGACAGAATTTAACATACACTTATCAGCAGTCGAATACCTCCGGTGGCTTTAAGAAAAACCGTTTTATTTGCTTGAGCGAGTGACATCGAGTTAAGAAGTTGACCCTTGCTTGTATGAGCTGTAAGACTTTTTTATAAAAAAAGGGAACAAAAAGTAATTAGGTGCTAGGTACATAGCTTTAACTAGCTTATTTATATTCTAAATCGAAGCGTCTATCTTTTTTCAAAAATGAGTTTATTACGTCTGAGTAAAATGATGGCGAACGCTTTAATTCTATTAACAACTGTTTTTCAATAGCAACCATTGATAACTCAGATAGACGTTCCTGACCCTGTGTATTTCTTAGGTAAGTATGAATACGTTTAAGAGATGAGAATGCACGTTCCGCGGAAGCACTTGTAGCAGGAATAGTTACGACAAGATACGCTAACTTCAACAATTGGG
The DNA here is from genome assembly GCA_944548615.1 of Micropterix aruncella. Classification (NCBI taxonomy): domain Eukaryota; kingdom Metazoa; phylum Arthropoda; class Insecta; order Lepidoptera; family Micropterigidae; genus Micropterix; species Micropterix aruncella. The sequence goes on along the minus strand of OX155955.1, from coordinate 29,438,097 downwards.
GAAAGGCGTCTTCGAGGCTATTCTGACTAATGAAAACAATTAGTTCAAAAACATTGCAATCTTTCAATTCAGGAGAGGAGTACAAACAAATCAATTGGTTCTTTAAAACTTGTTTGTCAAAATGGTTTGCATAAATATCAAATAATGAATCTAATGCCTCTGTAGGAAAATCTAAACGGTATTTCTCGTATAGTTTGTTGTTGAAGAGTTGGAAAAATTTCAATTTGAAAATTTCCGAATATCGATCCTCAATCTCGCAGAATATGTTGTCAATTACCTGGACAAAAAGTCGCTTATATTCAGTATAAGCACAGCGTACGTTACGTCTCAAACGAGGAGCTGAGTTATTTTGCAGAATGTTTTCATAAAGGAGATCAAATTCTGATTGAAATTCAACACGTAACCAAGTCTGAAATTCCTTTATTTTATTGCTACAATAACCTACATCGACTTGTGATTTTTGAAGGATATTGTACAAGCTATCAGTTTTTTCAAAAATTCGGTGGAAAACAAGGAGAAAAAAATTTAAATGGAATGATCGCAACGAGTTTTCAAAATTCTCCGCTGCTAAAACCGTATCCCCGTCCCAGTCCTGAGGGTTGTCACATATGTCAGAAAACAATGTAATAAGATTATTTTTTTGCACAAAAACTGTGTTTACAGTTCGCGAGATATACGCCCAACGCGTAGCGGGGGCAAGAGGTAATTTTTTGCTACAATGAGTATCGTAAAAGGCAGATCGTTTTGTACTGTGGCTAAAAAAATTACACAAAGACTGTAGTGTTGAAAAAAACGAACTGATTTCTCCAATTCTGTTGCATGATTTAGACAACACCAGGGCTAAAATGTGTGCATTGCACCAAATGTAAATTGCTTGTGGACAAACATCTTTTATTTTTGATTGCACTCCGTTTCTAACACCCGACATAACACTAGCGCCATCATAGCTCTGTGCTACTAATTTTGCGGTACACTCCTGTTTATTTAGCAATTCTAAAATAATATTACACAGTGTGTCTGCTATACGACTTTCAGATACATTAACGAACCCCAAAAAACGGTCATGAATGTCGTTTCCAAAATAATATCGAAGAATCAGGCATAATTGTTCTTTGTGACTGATATCGGGAGTTTCGTCAATAATAATTGAAACAAATTTTGTTGTTTTGATTTCAAATTCAATGCGAGTTTTCATAACAACCGCTACGGAATGAATAATATCATTTTGAATTTTATTAGACAAATAACTCGGTCCTCGCTTATCAGACTGTTGAAGCTGCATGTGTTTTTCTAAAACGATATCGTATTTCGAAAGAAGTGATACGAGTTCTAAAAAATTTCCCTTATTCAACGAAGTTTTGGACTCATCGTGACCTCTGAATGGAAGTTCTTGTTGAGCTAAATGACAAACAATATCCACTAATCTCTGAAAAACACTACGATTTTGATCAACGCGAATATTGTGCTTCAAAATTTCATCATTTAACTGCCGAGATAAAGATGTCTCAATTCGTTGTTTACCAAAATTACTAAACGAAATAACCGCATTCATGTGTTTTTGCGAATTCATGTGTCTTTTTATCGCGCCGGCTAAATTATTTAGATCATCATAACCGGACGAATTCCAAACATTTAAGTCGTTTGAAAAAAAAATACAACAGTAACAAAACAATTTATTGACATGTGAGCATCCAACTACCCAGTGAGTTTTGTACACTGATCTATTAAATTGTCTTTTATGCGATTTACTTGTCTGAGAAATACACAAATCGGGTGTAGGTTTAGGTCCAGAAATTAGTAACTTCTTTTGCTCAAAACTCAAAGATTTTACTTTGTCTTCGCCGATTAAAAGTCGTACACATAACTCACCACAAGGGACAATTTCCTCCATTGTTTATCAGGCACTAAAAACCACAAATGAATTGAAATTCCACAATAAAAAATACCGTGATGTCAGTCGCACAAACCTACACTAACTACAGTCAAGTGAAGTTCGCGCTCATCGTCTCACATTGCGACATTTGACACGTTCGCTGTCACCTTCATGGGCAAGCACGGCTTTGGTTTCCATAGTAAAATCCTCTATATACTTATAATTGTTTTGCGTAATTTGCCACTGGTTAGAGCGAGAGGTACACTGATTTTGAAAGCCACATTGAAAGCCCACATGTGCGAGCGAGCGAGAGGACACGTCGGTACACAGCTGCAATCGCACGCTGCTTTATCGACGCGCGGCCATAACGAATTTTGTCGCGTGGAGCGAGCTCCGTCCGCTAGATAGCACTCGTTAGATAGCAAATTAATTTATTTAATTGTTTTTTTTTACGAATTGTGTTATTAATTTATTTAATTGTTAATTACGAAGAATAGGCAAGCCCGGCTTTTCGGCTTATATGAAGAGACCGCCACTGACCATACTCTAGTTACACGAAAAGAAACGTTAACACCGCATTTACTGACCTTAATGCCCAGAAGCAAAACGAGTATAATTATTCAATCGATATTGCCTACTGAGCGCAGGAAACGATTATGTCCATTACCCCGTTAATAAGACAGAAACATCGTCCAATCAAACGTTAAAATACCAAAGGCAGTTTCGTATCGAAGTGATTTAAATTACGCGGTTAGCCGCATTCGAAAAAGACCGTTCCGAGTTGCCGTCGTGACGTTAAAAGGCGGGGTGGAGGGAGGGAAGGCCATTACGTTGTTTTTTAGTCGACTTTTTAAGTCACGTGGTGTCTGATGCATTTGCTGTTGACTTTTCAATTAAGTGTCCATCTGCAGTCGTATAATGTGGTAGTATCATTTTCGGCGACCAGTATGTGGTCCAACGCGAGAACATTATTACTGATAAATATTTGGTGGACATTTATTGCTGAATTTAGTAGGAATTTTTGTTAGCCATATTAGAAGGTCAGTGCACGAAATTTTCAGAGGAAGTTTGTCATGACGGCGTGGCTAATCTTTTAGGAATAATAAATTAGTCTCACATGTACCAATTTTGCAAGTTTTTCAGCCAGAAGTGGAGGCGTTTTATCCCCGTTCTTTCTTATACATAGACTGTTCAAAAAGTATCTAACCTTATTTTTTTTGCTCCTGATGAGTTCTCTCATTATCCATAATCTAGGTTCGCGGAGTAAAAGGTTTATTTTTTTATATATAAGGGAAGGCAGAATTAAAGCGAAAATTTAACTAGTCGTATTTGGCCTGGATGTCTGACAGTACCTAGTAATCTTTTTGGTTCGGACCTCTTTGATCTGCCACAGCCTTGACGAATGGTAAGAATGCTCGTGATCTGCTCGGTTTCTGAGCTTCGTCTGTATTGGATCGTGTACGTGTCTCGTCATATTTTCTGTAACCATTTTTCCTAAGGACATTATTGTCATTTTTGATCTCCTACGGAAAATGCTCAGCGTCGCATAGATCGCGTACTCGATTCACGAGCGACTTTTCACTGACCGTAGATGGTAGGGATGATAGTGTGCAAATATCTGTCCGTATGTCCTAAAGCCAGGTTCTGTTAAATGTAGGATCGTTGGTAACAGTCACGTCGCTTTTGCGCGCTGTTAGATCGGCGTTGGCATTGAGCTGGCGCGTCGCACACAACTACATAGGACCAACTTCCCGGGGTTGTAGAGTAGATGACTGTTTTTCTTGTTTCTATTGCTGGCCTGGTGTTCGGGATGCAGTAGGCTTTAATGACAACACGGAGCACTTTCACACAGTATAATTTTGGCCGAGATCGCCGGAAACTCACATTTTTACAGATCGCTGGTTCATATCCGACTGGAAGGACCATGTAGAGTAGTGGATTATTTTTCTTGTTTCTATTGTTGGCCTGTTGTTTGGGATGCAGTAGGTTTTAATGAAACAACACGAGCACTTTCACACAGGACACTCTCGACCGAGATCGCTGGAAACTCTCTCACAGGGCTGCCATGTTCCATACAAAAAAATAAATTTACGTCAATGTTGAAACATACAACAGGGGTTGAATACGATTTTAATTATTTTATAATGTAAAATAAGCGCCATAGTCTTTGATTTCAATGCTCTTGATATTCTCTGGCAGTTGTAGTTAGTATGTAACATTGATGGAGAGAATCACCCTGATACCTAGTAAGATTGTTAGTCTGTCTAAAAACGTTGTCTGCGTTCACGTGCATACTTCCATCCTCCTATGGAAAGAACTCGGCGTGATTCGCTTGAATCCAAGATAACGTTGTAATTTTCCACATTTCTCCACATATAAGACCGACCCCGCGCAGTTTACGACTTGTCAAAGCAGAAATCAGTCCCTTCCAACGTACTGGTCGATTACTACAACTTGAGCCGATTGATTATACACACAAATAGAATACATGAGAGGTTATATGCCTATATAAATGGCGTGCTTTGAACTAGAAATTGTGTCAACAGAAACATATAAAGGGTTGCTGTCTCGTTTTACTGATGCGTGGCCATTTTGAGAGTTGCCAGGGAAAGCGATAACATCCCATCACCTTACAACGCTCCGTTCTTTTTTAAATATAAATAGAACATTTATTTTACTAACGGTGTTGGTAAGAGAAATTTTGTCCGTCTTCTCCGCTCGGTATAGAGAAATCATAATTCGAATTATTATTTTTTTTCTAGTTTCACGTCCTCCTAGCTGTTTGGCGAATATTTATCATTGGATTATTTTTTTAGCTTTCGTAATAAATGCGTATAAGTTAAAAATTTGTTTGTCTCACTCTGATTATACTTTATGGCTTGCGATTCTACGCTGTTGACTTTATCGATGATACATAAAAGACAGCGTATAGTCGTCAGAATTAGTCGATTAGATCGTGATCTGGCAACCAATGAATTCGAACGTCTATCGCTACTATTTAAATATGAGAATATTGTGTCAGCCCATAGCATATCCGTGCTATAATTGTATGGTTTAAACGTTTTTATTTTCCAGTAAAATACTTTGGTTATACGAAGTATGTAAATAGGGAAGTCTTGGTTTCGAGCAAAATTTAAAACTCGAGTTTTCAATGAGTTTGTTTTTTTGTTGAGATCATGAGAACCTAAAAACGTGACTTATGGAAAATATATGTGAGTATGTTTATGTGTGTGTTTAAGTGTGGGTGTGTATGTGTGTATGCTTTGTGTCTGTATCCACTGTATGTTAGAAACCATCCCACCAATTAGGACCATTTGTGTGTTGTATATGTGTATGTGTGTCTGTGGGTGCCTGCATGCGTGAGTCGTTCATGCGTTCGTATGTGAGTGTGTGTGGTGTACCCACTGTATCTCAGAAACTGCACGATCAATTATGTAGGATCCAATTACGAACAATAATAGTTCATTTTATTTCCGAGATTTACTATTGCTGATGAGATATATAAGCTATTTGAAATGGCGATCATCTTAAAAATTAAAAAGTATCAAATTCAAAAGTATCTTAAATACAGCCCTAGAAAAATAAATGACTCAGAATTTTGGGGAAATTTACCTACAATTTTTGCTCACGTCACTTTTCGACATCTTCAACGGGTTTTGACTTAAAAACGTTATACTCTGAACATTTAATATTTCATAACTCTGTTATTATTAATGCTAGAATGAAAAACAAAAATGTATTAAAATCCTGGGAATAATGCCTCTAACTTTGTTTAAAGTAAGTTTTAATATTTTTAGTGGTTTGCGAGTCTATTTATTCATTTTTTAAAATGATGTGTAAAAAATGAAGAATTCGGAAAATCGAACATGAAAATCGCGATTATTATAGCTAATTGATAGAACAGCGTCGCATGGTATGTCGAAATTCAGGTTAAGACGAAATTTAGGAACGTATATAACATCGTGTATCAACCAAATTGTTTCAATTGTGTTTTACTTTTTTTCGATAGGTTGCTCGAGGGATAATAAATAATATGACCGATAATATTTTTTTTATCGATTGATGATCTACAGGGACTTTCAAAATGAGAATGAAAGATCTATATCACCCGCTATCGACGTTAAACACAGCAAAATTGCGGTGATTAGAATTGCGAAATTTGTAAACAATACATCAGAAATATTAAGTTAACCTTGTTTTTTTAATTTTTAAATTACCAAAAAATATATAAAATGTTTGTTGTTACCTGGTATTGAAGTAAAATACCGATTACTTATACCTACTATTAATTATTTTAAATTCTTTAATATGAAAAAAAATATTTTAAAATCGGAAGGTTTCTTTAAGGCCACCATATTTACTATACACACTAATATATTCAAACGGTTCAAGATATAATAATCGGCCTGTAACTCTCGGGGTGCCTACAACCGCCGCCCGTCTCCCGTCGCCCGCCGCCCGCACCGCGTCACGCCGCATCGAAACAAAGACCGTTTTGTCTGGCAATTAATTGCCTCCAATGTCCCACGTTTTTCTCGCTGTGTCAGCGAGCCTATAGCAGAAGAGTGTTTTTTTATAGTTTTTGTCTCCTACTTGTAGCTGTCTGCTATTTGTGTGCATAGAGGTTCTTGCGAATGCTTAGCATCAGGTATGGTCTCAAGCGTCTGCTCCCTATCTATGCAGACTTATAATTCTGGGGAAATGTTTGAAAAGGTTGAGCTCATTAAGCGTCGACAGATGATAGACATTGTATTTCTTTACAAAATGATACATGATCATGTTGATGTTTGCTGCGTTGCGAGATGACATGTCGTGTATATATTGTGGCGATTTTCTATCCAACCATTTGTTTGTGCAAATGAAGGGGAACTTAATTTAACATGTGAAATTAACTGATAGGTACACAGGAAACCACAGGAGTAATCGTAGCCATGTAATAAAACACTGGACTGGATACTATTTAAATTAAACAATTCGCAATTTTACTGAATGCTCTCACACGTCATTTTAACTGTCAACGCGAATAGCTGCCGCCGACGCGCCGATATGCATCCCAACCAATACCGACACGATCCTAGCAATGTTGCGCCCACGGAAATTTGAAATATAATAAGTGCGTAGCATAATGTTTCATACTCAAAGCCTATACGTACCCACTGACATCTATATATTTATATTGGATTTGTAAAACAGCTTTGCTGTCGGCAGAAGTTTAATGAAAAGCATAATACAGCGATTAATTGATAGGTTCATCAAGAGCGATAGCGTCACGTTCCCCTCCCGGTTAGATTTGTTTGCTTATAAATAAACAGCTGTTTATTTACAAGCAAACAAATCTAAGTGCGGTGACCGAGCTCGGTGACCTCATCACTCGCCCCAATGCTATCGATAGCGCGCCAATTTATATAATACTGAAAAAAGATATTCATTTAGAATAATCGTAATCGAGTATTTTCCCTCTGAAAATATTTTAGTGCTAAAAATGCGATATTTCGCAACCCACTGTCGACTGCATGCTCGCAAATATCCAAATTAGTTTGCAACTAACATAGTTTGAAGGCAATAGGAGATATACACTATTATAATTTCAAACTAATGGAGGTATATTTTTTCTATTTTGAAGTTTCGATGTAGCTGTGGCGTGCTCTTAAATTTTCTTTCTTTTTTTTTTCTTTTTTTATTTACATATACATTCAAATGCATATGCACAACAGAAAATGAATTGACAATTAAGAAAATGCCGTTCTATGCTTCTAAAGGTATATACATATGTACACATCTGTCTGAGCCCAGCTAAGCAAAGAGCAGCCGTGCCCTAGCTCGGCACCCTGTGTTAAGGCGAGCTCACTTCGGGAGTGCCACTAGAGTGCCACGGTTGTGTCAAAGAGCAATTGAAGATAACATTTTTTTTTAATATTGTTAATTTTTTTTTAATATTTCTTCTTTGAATGTTTATTTTTAATTCTCTTTTTTCAGTATTTTAGCTAATTATCTAAACCGCAGACTAAAATCTACAAGCGCGAATCCCCTCTTTTGAGTATAGAGGTGCCTATCGTATCGCATTCATACGAGCTCCGCCAATTTCACTATAAAAATTCCTATTCATAATGCAGGTAGGTAGATAGTTTCGTATTGAACGAAATGAAATGATTGTCTAGTGATTAACGATTTTTAGGGGTTCGCAACGAGCGATTTTCTAACAACGTAATCATACGGCTAACACTTAATAAAATACAGAATACAAAAAATACAGATTTAAATACAGAATCGTATATCAGCTACCGCATTACTATAAAAGCGGTGATTAACCCTTCAAGGACCATAAGACACGTGTCCCACACTGTATTTGACATATATTATGTTACTTACATCGCGCTTTAACAGTATTATGTCTTACAAATTGCCATACTCTACCGCAAAGCTTATGGTCCTCAAAGGGTTAATGTTATGCAGCGGAGTTAGGAGTATGCAGCGCACTCTTTTACTGTTTTACTGTTATGTCAACATGGCCATCTAATGAGTTTATATTTTAGTCCGTCCCCGACTGCAATAATTAATGCTGTAATTTTTCCTGAGCGGCAGCTCCTTAATTAAACTTATATTTACGATTAATTTCATGATCCCTGCGAGCGGTAAGAATCGCGTCCGGAGCGACACGAATCAGCGAAATGAAATCTGCCAATGCAGCACCTCGTTAAATTTATAGTTCGCACTAAAAAATAAAGCGATTCCGTATATAAACATTGCGGTGCGGACGTTAATTGGTAAAGAGGCAGTTATGGAAATAGGCCGCGCCGGCGCCACTGCGGCGTAAATCAAGGTCGATAATAACAGTTCATAAAAGGGCCATTTCGGATTAATTTAAAAGCGACACGGAGGCGACTCCGCGGCGCTTTTAATCTCTCCAACATCGCAGAGCTCTGCGCTAACAACCAGTTTTGTCGAAACCAATAAGGGACACCGCTTTTATGGCGGGTTTTCGTGTTGGAGCCTGAGGGGTTTATTCTTCACCGTGTTCGAAGTAATAAGCGCTGTAATGGTTCTTCTAGTACAAGATTTATGGAACTTATGGCCCCACGTACCCCAATTTGGCATCATTTGGTAGCGTTCGTAGCCATGTTGACACCGGTTCTCCTAGTTGTTACCGAAGTTAAGCAGCGTTGGGCGCGGTCGATACTTGGTTGGGTGACTGCCTGATTGATTAACTGCGTGATGCTAATACATACCCACCTAAAAGAGGTTGACAATAGGCAACAAGTCGGGTTCTACGAAAAGGCATATGCCTTGTGGGTTAAAAAAAATCAATTCCCCAGACGACTGCGAACCCCTTTAATAAAATCTATCTATAGAAGAAAATTTCTACTGTTTATTGCGAAATTTCACAATGGACGGGTTTATTATCATACGACCATTTCTTACAATACTATAAAGTGTTTATATGTATGTGTGCGTGTAACATGTGTGTAACTGTGTGTCTTGTTATTGCAACCCATTGACATAATTAAAATGCTATTCCATTAATTTTATCCCAATGGAAAGTGGTGACCCAGTCGGGAATTAAACCCAGGACCTTACAATGTAATATCAGGCAACCCTAACCTCTATGCCACAGGCCACAGGGCCGCGAGAAAATGAGGTTTTTACAAAGATAATGCAGTCACACAAAGCATAATATGTTGTTAATGAACGTGATGGGTAGGCTTGTTTCGTATAGAAAATTGAGTATTTTTGGAGCAATTTTGATCAATTTCAATCTTAATTCTGATTCAGAATCATAACCACCCGTGGAAACCCACGCTCGCGTAAGTAAGTTTTTACGAAGGGCAAAAGGAAATTCACCGCTTACCGTGAGAGTTCACGATGTTCTTCCTGTGCTGCCCAAAAATCTATTAAAGATATCTTTTACAATTAGCTTGAAGAGTTTGATCTGTGGTCGTTTTGAGCAATGATCCCTGTTGCTTAATGTCATGAACCCCTAAGATCTGGCGAACCCCTAGAAGTTCGCGTACCACACTTTGCGAAACGCTGTTGTAGAGCAGGCCCTGAAGCCCGGCGTCCACTTAAAGCTGTGCGGCGTCGAGCTGCGTTTTGAGGTGAGCGCAGTAAAACCCATGTGTGCATGCGACGTCAATTTATGCTGTGCGTAATTGCTAAGCGCTGTATTTCAGTGTTGCTCGAAAAGTGTTGACGTGTTCTGTTGTGATAAGAAGCGGCAACGTAGAATGAATTTGACAGTTCTGGATTTAAGTTCGGATGAAGATAGCCAAGATGATTATGATTTAGAAAGGGTAGCGCTGGCAAGCAAGCATATGTAAAAGAAGAAACACCTTTATAGATTCTGCTTAAGTAACCTATTAAAATACAGGAGCGGTCACGTATTTCACACCCTATTTGGTACCTTGAATGAGGAATAATTGTTAAAAAGTTAACAATTTAAAAGCACGTTCCGAATTGAATGAAACATGGGTGCGTTCGGTCATTTAAGGGGTTTAATAAATTTCAAACCTAAAGACAAGACTTCCAGAGCATCTATCTACTCTCGGTTGGCGTTTGCGGTCCGGTAAAAAAATATTTATTTATTCAACAAAAAAATATGTAGGTATAAGAAATATTTGAACACATGATTCTATAGATATTATTATTATTATTATCTATTATTTATTATAAATTTTATTATATCACTCCTAAGGACGCAGCGCCTGTTCCAAAGAAGAAACCAATTTTATAGCGATTTAAAATGTAATTTTATGAAAAAGATGTTTTCTATTTTATGGGTTTCAAACAAAATAGGTAATCATTAAAAATAAAAATAGATAAAAAAAAACAAACTAAATAATTATTAAAAAAGTAAATATCTAATAATAAAGTAGTCGAGAATAATTATAAAATAAATCCATAAACAAAATATTACGTGATAAAAATAAAAATATAAATATGTACATCTGAATTCATAAAAAAACTCTCGCAAACGAGAGCGATATCGAACTTCAACTAGTTTAACTGATTCTGAGAGCTCTGTCGTCTGTAACGGATCTGACCAACCGTAGTTCTCGTGACAAATTGAGGGTCGAAGAAAACTTCTTCTCAGTTGTATAGCGGCAGGATGCCTACAGCTGTTATTCTACACTGCTAACTCAGTTGGTCTTTCAGATCTCGGCGATTTCTCGTGGCTTCGCATTCACTGCATGGGAGACAAAACGACTTGATGCCTTTATAACTCACCGTGATGACGAGTCGCCCATTGTGTTTGACACCCCCAGTTGCCATTCTGTTATAAACCACTTGATATACTGTAGATTTCGGTATGTCAATATTGCCACCGAACAATACTAGTAGTAGTACATACTTGCTTTTCGAAAACTTGAACTGAAATTGAATTATCAAAATGAGTTGAGAGATCTTTCTTGCTTCTCGAAGTCTTGATTGAACTGAAATTGAATTGAACTCAACTGCTTGGAGTTAGTTATCAAGGATTCGTCGATAGACAATTTATGTAATTTATCGCATCTATAACAGTCGATAACCTCCGTAAACACATTAAGATGCTTAATAGTCCCTGAGGCTAACACGACATAAACAGGCAATAAAAAGTCAATATTTTTACGATGTAAAAATTAACAGCGACAGTAATTAATCTTTTTTCAATCGCTTATGTCCTTGTGTGACGTCTCCTGTTTTATTTACAAGTTCATGTTCATATTACCTACTCTAGAGGACTTTGAACTAGTTGAGTGATTGCCGCCAAGGTGAACCGCATTTAAATGAATCCAATGATACTCTTATAAAGTGTATACCTACATCATTTGCCTCCCAGCTCGTCTGAATACATTAAGTCCGCATCAACGATAATTGAGACCATTTCGTGTCCTTCGCCTACGTCGATGGTAAATGACGTGTTTTTCTCGGTCGTTTCCACGTCTGCTATCAAGCAATCATTCATTAATCTCTAATTGTTATTATTTCCCATCTGTTTGAGTCATTATTCAGTCATTTGATTTAATCTGGGTATTATTTAGATATGACAATAGCAGAGGTTAAAAGATGAATGCTAGATTCGTATAATATGGTAATACTCAGAGACGGAAAGATATCAATCAAAACTGACGTTTGTTAAAATAGCGCTGCCCTAAATACAAGTCTTTTAAGGCCTTTGTTTCACAAAACGATGACTCCGCCTGCTCTCAACAGCTGGTTTAACAATTTTATCAACCAATAGCTAAATGGCGAGCAAATCAAGAAGCGAAAAGATTTACAACTTACCGTTGGGTGAAAGGCAGACCACGTGCGCCAGTATAGCCAGTAGAGCCAGTGTTAATGTACCTAGTACACTTTTGATTTCAAAATTACAGATTTGAATTTCAAAATTACAGATTAGCGTTGGTCCAGTAAGAGATTTTGCCTTATCCACTGACGAAATGATAAGTATAGAATAAAAATAGAATAGAATAACGTTAATGTGCTAAAATAATGTTACATAATAAATATTACACTGGTTAAAAAAACAATTTATGCACAAATAGCGGACTTATCACTTTAGAGAAATCTTAAAGTCGACCGCTTGAGAACCTAATTTTTAATTGTCATCGTACAGTTAACATAGAAGCAATAAAATAAGTCTGTTTTTTCTTAGTAAAATCCTTAAAAGGCTTTAAAATGTAAGTCTGTTTCTTGAAGCCCTGTCGAACGTTTTATTAATATGTCCACGCCAGGACCCAATAAAATTTATATCAACGGCTTTTTTTCCTGATATTATAGTTAATTTTTGTTAGTTGTAAGGCATGACTGACCCAAATTTGCTCTGTCTTTGAATCGTGTTATAAGGTGCTTCTGGGTTGGCTTAAAATATCGATCGATGCTGCTTCCGAAAATCACACCTTTCAACTTCCTCCTTTACGTTTCTCACTGTAGTCTTATATAGTCTTATATCTTGTAATGTACTTAACTCATTACACTGCCACACTCTTCCTTAAGTGCTAATAGCCAGGCGTTCGCGTGTTTCTCCAAACAATCTAATTGGGCACGATCGATTGTGTCTTGGGTTGTTGACTCGCGTTCGTCGTTGAAATGTTTCGCCTCGTTGTTTTAAGCATCACAAAATGGTGTGTGATTCGACGCGCTCGTTGTTTTTGTCGAACCTGAGGCTCCTTGGTTTTTGTTGCTTTGTCGAGTTTTTCGTTTTGATGCGCATTAAAAGTTACGCGACCGGCCGTTTTTTTATCCAGGACGAGTTAATTCGTCCGAGATCAGTGAACCGCTTGCTAACAATGGTGATTGTTCATGGTAGTGATTCATATTTTTCTTATGCAAGTACAAAGAACTCATATTTTTTTACGGAAATTCCACATTTGAACCAGAATATTGATAATTTACCTACAAACAGTAATTAAATAGTGAAAAAGAGTTAACATAGGGACTTCGGGACAACACAGTTCACCGTCTAGCTACGATAACTCACCCGTGAGAGTCCAACGCCTTACCGCAAGGCACTGGGAAGTTAATCGAGAGGGCCGACCTCGCACCCTCACTAGCAGAGTTGGCGAGATTTCTCCGTTCTTCGGTCTGGTCATAGATCCGTTTGGTAGAGATCGTTTGCGCGGTGTCTAACTATAACATAAGCGGTTATTCAGTTTGAATAACCTTTGTCTGCCATTGTCACTCGGGATCGGGTGGCCAATGGATCGATTCCAGGATAGAAGACGTCTAGTCGACAACTACCCTCCGCTGTCCATAGGAAACATACATATCCAGACTTCCTGGCTATTACCCGAATAGGCATCCAATGTCTAGCGAACCAGACAACTAGAGCTGTCAACTACAAGGGGCGAGCCTTTCATCTCAGGAAGCTTTAACGATATTAGATCGTGAGGTGAGCGTAGAAAACTTGGGACGGAAACAATCCACTGTCTAGTTATGCCACACGCCTGTCAGAGACCAACGCCTTACGGCGGGACACCGGGAAAGGTAAAAGGGGGCAGCCTCGCCCCCTGACTACCAGTTTGGAAGGATATTTCCGCCTGGAATTTACCATCAGGATACCTCATACCTCCTGACTGGTTACAGGATCGAAGTCGCTTGCGCGGTCCTCTCCCTTACTTAGCGGTGATACGGTGTCTACCGAATCTATCGCGGACCACTGCATATTTTGTCCGGCTGTTCACCCGGCATCGTGTAGTCGATTCAAGAGCAGTTGCCGTAGGGTTAACAACTACCCCCGCTCTATAGGAGACAGTACTGTTTCCAGATACCCACGGCTGTCAGTCGGAATGCACAATCGATTGAGTGACGCCGCACGGTGCACAAACCGCCCAGGCGCGCCCGAAGGTTGACTCCTAGGGGAAACTACCCGGGCTCGCACTTCTGCGTGGAGGCCGCCGGTTGGGTGTACACCCGTGAGTTTGACCGACCCTAAACGCATGGGTATTGGTGGTATAACTGCAATTAGGGGCCCATTAGCTCCCCAGACAAACCAGACAGTGCACCAACCGCCCAGTTCCGACCTAGGTATTCCCCCGAATCCGCGATCTTCTGATCTTAACCGCCTCCGACTGCAGAATTACAGCTGTGCCAGAAACATAAAGCGTCAGGGCTGACAGGGTAAGGCCCTCTACGAGGAGACTACCAGATGGAAGTTTAACCGAGAGTTGGGCAGGCCAGATGGAGCTTGGCCAACACCACCCAAGCTGCACTGAAACATTAGGAAGTTGACGACTGGTGTGTGAGAGGTGAGCCTCGGGGAGACAGAGTGGAAGCGAGGCGCAGGGGGAGTGGTAAAGTCAGTAGGCCGTAGTGATGTGAAATATGTGTTTGTTGTAGATCGATCCGGCACAATGCCATCTTTTCGTATTATCAGTTTAGCCGTCTTTTCGTGGTAAGTTTTCGTGGTGTAATGTATAGTTAAAGTTATTCTTACTTTGCAGCCATATAAATCTTCACGCTGGACTTTCATTACACCCGTTGCTGTCAATCTTCGCTGCGACTTTGTTTTAAGTTTATGTTATGTGAAAAGTGGGCGATCGTGGGATATTTTGTTGCGCCGCAGGCGGCTGTCTGTCCGCCGTATTAACATGTTGTAAGCGGCGATTTATATCACGGGAAATAAACAATTAGTGTAAACAAAACGGGCGAATGAGCGAGCGGGCGAGCGTCGACGCGAACGTCGCGACTCGCATGGCTCTCGACCTCGATCTCATCCACTCGTATTAGTGAAATGGGGCAATTATCGTGATTATCGACGGCGGTGGAGCGAAACTGATGCCACAGCTACACCAGCTGAGGATGGAATAAGCCGGATGTTCGTGGATGCGAATAATGTTAGGATGGGGATGCCATAGGAGTTGAATTGTGAGAATCTCAAATCGAATGCGAAGTCAAGATCCTCTCAGCTCGGACACTTCAGCGATCTTCGGTGAAAACAACAACTCGAAGGAATAGTTGGAGTAGATATGATATTCGAAGCTTTACAATCAAAACTTAAATTTCCAGGAAAGATTAATAATTTCAGAAGCGAAATCTCTTAACTTTTGAGACGATTCCTTCA
Organism: Micropterix aruncella; assembly: GCA_944548615.1. Lineage (NCBI taxonomy): Eukaryota > Metazoa > Arthropoda > Insecta > Lepidoptera > Micropterigidae > Micropterix > Micropterix aruncella. Next base: position 29,422,687 of record OX155955.1, on the reverse strand, counting down.
TTGATTGTTTGCCTGTCTGCTAAGATCTCTATTTCTATTGAAGTCTGAGTTTGTGATAGGCTAGGAGCAGTTAAATTTGACTCTGTAGCTACACCAATCAATCTCCAGGTGGAAATTTGAAAAGAAATAAGTACTGGTCATCGCTTTTGTTTTCTGGCATCATAGCGGATAAGTTGTTAATTAGTTATGTTGTTTAAAAAAATATTTCTTCTATATTAAATATTAATGTATGTTGCTTTACTCAGACTACAATTCAACATTCAACACACATTTCAGACTATAACTGACCAACTGTCTTAACTACTTCTACAACAACAACTTATACATAAATAATTTGTAGCTCCTAATTTCTAAATATTTGACGCAATTTCGTTCTGGAAATATGAAAACTTCAATATTTTATTACTAACGACCCGAAGATAAGAGCAATTAAACCGCTTCTCAAATCATGTAATTTTACAAGACGCATCCACGAGCTGTGCAAATTACTAACAAACCGCCTTCGGCGCTAATGTCGAAATGTCAATTCGCATTTAACTTATGATTAATTATACGCGCCGTAATGATAAACTCCACTGATTAATGTGTTAAAAGACTTCATTAAAACCCAACGAGCTTTACGTTCACAGTTGTCACCCAGACGTTTAAGTCAGTTGTTAAACTGGTCACAATATTGTTATATTAACTCCTCACAATATTGTTATAATGTCTGCTCACAGTATTGTCTCCAGGAGCAAGCCATTCACACATTCTTGTCACAAAAATATTGTCTGTAGATAGCTTACTCAATAGGATTTGAGGTGAACTGTGCGCACGCTTGTTTTAATAGAATTCATGCAGCCTTGACCTTTCGTTTATAATCGCATGAGTTAAGGGTTCTCTAGGCGATCAAGCATGCTTGTCAAGCTTTGCGTCGCGGGCTGGGAGGGGATCGTAAGCCGCAGGAAATATGCATTTTTTTGTTTTTTTTTGTTGTTTTTTTTTTGTTTTGTTTTGTTTTGTTTAAAATATTTACCAAAAATACCTAATTTTGTAGTTTTATCAGGGAGTCACGTTAATTAGACGTAATTGATTGGTTGGTGATTGATTGATGATTGATTGATTGGTGATTGCTTTATTGATGATTGATTGATGATTTATTGATGATGATTGACGATTGACGATTTGTGGTGTGACGACACATGACGTCACGTGAAATTGCCACCTATGGTATTATATTTTTTTTTTTTTTTGCATATTGCCTGTGGTTTACGATCCCCTCCCAGCCCGCGGCGCGAAGCTTGACAAGCATGCTTGATCGTCTAGAGAGCCCTTTAGACTTTTTTGATCGTGGTGGATATTGATATCATTATCATTTTTAAAGGATTTTCAATGTGCGCCCTATTCAGTAATTAATTTACAATGTAGAATAGGTTCATTGGCTCAGCCGGTCTGTTTTAATCATACTAATTAAGTAGCTTTTAATCTATCTTGAATAGTGGCAGCTAGCTTGTTGGGAGAGGATTCATTACCTTATCCACTTGTTATTGAACTTTCAATCGAATGAAACTTTAGACCCTTGACTTATTTGACACTGGGATATGCATAAAATCGAAATCTGGAAATCATTATACTAATTTTGACTCGTTTTTATCGATATTTCTCTGCGTATTTCTTATAAAAGAATCTTTTTAAACGAACTTTCAGTCGGATAAAACTTCAGACCTTTGACTTACTATTCGTATAACATTTACAATTTAAACATGTGAAATTATACCTCGTATTTTGGTTATCGTATGTGATGTTTAGGGTGGTATCCCACCTTAAACGAAGATACGAAAACGCAGTGTTTTGAAATCTGCGATCGGAGCCCTTTCAAATTCGACCCCCTATATGCCCCTTAATAACTTGTAATGGGAATTACATTCGAAATGTAATTACATAACATACGGATTATTTGCATCAAACGAGAACACGGTTAAGGACAGCTCATCGGCACAGTAGTACCTACATATTTTTTTTTCAGAAGAAACACTGACAGCGCGAATTCTTCAAAGGGAGTGGAGTAAGGGGAATTAAATCTTAAATGTAATATAAATCGTCTAGGCTTATTCACCTTTAATGGATGTACCTGTTGATGACAGGTACATAATCTGAAATGTATCTAATCAGTCAACGATTGTTTCATTTTTACGGTTCACTCACCCACCGAAGAAATATTATTACATTAGCTAGCTGGCACCCGGGACTGCCAGAGCAGTTGTCTAACCATCGTCACCATCTGACCATCATGTCCTACAAACTCGATAAAAATATGTTTTGAGTTTTTGTATATGTGCGGGGGAGCAAATTGATTACGCCGAAATCGAGTTTGATAGTATTCAGACGGATAGGCAGACAGCGAAGTATCCACTAGTAGGCAGTGACGTAACTAATAAAAAGATCCTCAGTGCAAATTTGAAGAAAAGCCCCCTCCCTCTACTTGTTTACATTTATTATGGCATATAGGATGTAATTACTGTATACCTAGCTACATTACATATTTATATTGTAGCTACATGATAATTCGGCATTTCCATTTGGAGGGAAGGGGGGGGGGGGGGCTCCACAAGTTCCCAAGAACTTCAGCGGGACACGCGTGATCACATCGAAAAATTTGTTCCTGTATTAATACAACGCTTTGAAAATTATATTTCACTATTGAATGCTGGTGAAAATTAAATTACTTTATTTTGAGTAGATCACTACCAAGTTCAAAACTGGTAAGACTAAAATACCCACATAATATTATAAAAAAATACCATTTTTCGCTACATATTTAAATTAACTACTTAATGTATTATAAAAATATAACATTTCTATAGTGGTTTTCGCCTTGATTTGCACTTCAACATCATCGATCAGTTTTGAGACATCCATTTTTTCAGCTTCCTTAGCATCCTAGTATAGCTGGATGAAAACTCGATCGTAGACTGTAGTTCCATTTTGGGCCCCCAGACTACTGTGGGTTCGCAACGGGTGCACCGGCTCAGTTACGCCCCTGCTAATAGGGATTCGTTTGTACTCTTTGGTACGGAACCCTCAAAGAAGAGAATGCGTGAGTGTGTCATAATAATCCCATAGAATTAGGCCACTGTGTCAACGGGGCGGCAGTTCAGACGAGGGGCCATACGATGGATGTCGTCACACGTTTGACTTATTTTCTATCGAGGACTTGTGACTCGTCGAGTGTGCGAGCATTTCCCCGGCGCACTTGATACGGATCGCCGGCCGAGTCAGCCCGAGCACAGCAAATAGATCACTCACAAATAGCGCTTTTTCCCCCCTCATCGAAAAAGGAGCATTTTCCCCTCGTTTAGCTGTGGGGCGTGTCGTCGCCAGATTTACCAGTCCCTGGGGCAGGTATTGTGTTAGCCGAATTGCCTGCGGCGAGGTTGCCAGGTGCGGTCACGGCGTGTTGCTGTGATGGAAAACTTTCTCTGTTCCGGACTGAGCGAGTCGTAAATCGGCTTATTTCGATGGATATACATAGATTTTATTGGTAATGATAATCTCTAAACAGAATATTCGCTTCATACGATTCTTTATTAATATTCGGTCCCTACCTATAAAGTTGCTGTTCTATAAAGGAAAGTTAGGGCCAAAAACTTTGTATGAAATATATATATTTAATTAATAGAAATATTGACCCCTATTGGCTATGCAGATTTGTCATTTTAATGGGAGTTGCTTAATTTCTCTGCTGTAAATACGCCCAGGATCTCATATTTGAAAATATTCCAAATTTTCAACCTTACCATGGTTGCACAGCCGAAAATATTTCAGCAAAAACAAATGAGGGAAAGACACATAAACAATTGATTCTTAAAAAAGAAAAACAGGGCCTCGAATTACCAAATTTTTGAATTTGAAATTGCAACTTAAACCCAAGTTATCCAAGTTCAAAGTGGTTAGTGTTGAAAAACAGCAATTACATAGGTACATCCAATTCTTGGTGTGACTGCCCAAACGCCAAACACATCTGAATATGTGCGTGTGGAAGATAATAATGGGCGAACGTAGAGTGGAGAGTATTTCCCTTAGGCGTTTTATTGTCTATAATATTCGCGATTTTAAGGGTCGATTTTCGAATTCTTTTTTTTCTGCCCACCATTTAAAATTATTTTATTTTTCATTTCTTACACCCGTAGAGTTTTAAGAAATGACTTAAGACAAAGTGAGAGGTATTATACTCACGATTCTAAGGCATTTTGTTTTTTCCATTTAGCATTAATAATAACGGAGTTATGAAAAGAAGGTTTACTGGAAAAAACGATGAATCTAATTCTTTTTTAAAGATTCGATAATGTTTTTGTGAGGTATAAATTTAAGTAAAGTATATAGTTTTTAGGTATATAGTTAAAGTATATAAATTTTCAGATTATAACATTTTTAATTCAAAACCTGCTGAATATGTCGAAAAGTGGCGTAAGCAAGAGTTGTAGGCAATCTCTTTAGATATTTAAGTTACATTTATTTATTTTTCTAGTGCTAGCATTAACGGATTTATGATTTTTTAATTTTGAAAAGCCGCCATTTTGAAACGAAATTGGGTTTGAACCAAGATGCCCGCTTTGAGATCGTCATTTTATTGAATATTTGTTTTAAAGTAAATGTCTCTCACCAATCACAGCCTGTACAATAGATCGGAGATCATTCGGTTTTAGGGGTAATGTAGTGTGCTAATATGGATGTCCCCAGTAGCGCCGAACTTGTTTATTTGCCGCATTTGTTAGTCCTTTGAGATCGTATATGATGGCAACACCGCCTTCGATTTCCGAGCCGCCCAAGCAAAAACATCTCGCACAATGAATTCTTTATGCTGGCTAATAAAATCGGACCCGCCCTGCGCCCGCGCCGAGTTGATTGTTTAATGCTTCCCCCTATCCTTTCAAATGAGATTCAATTATTTGTGTAAACACGGTTACCGTCGATGGCTACCTTTATTTGCTCCCTGCACGGATATGGGTCTGTCTGACCGCGTTCAATTGATTTCAAATAGAGATGCTACGTAATTTTTTTAACGTAATGTAATGTTTAACGATTTGATTACTTTTTGATCATGATCAATTTTAGTCATCAAAAATTGTAAATACAGTTAGATATTACATAATAATAAATGTTTAAAATACAAATCAAAATATGAATAAAACCAATAATCAAAAAAATCAAAGAAATCAGTAGCCTAAAACTAGTGCAACAAATAATCCCCTAATAATTCCCTTGTGCGATTGCACAAGCGTAGGAGAGGAATTATTTTGAATATTTAAAGTTATGTTTTAAAGATTACTTAATTTTTTAAAATTGTTTTGAAATTCAGCGAATAATGTCAATCAATTATTGACAAAATGTGAAGCCGATTATATCTCTTTTAATCAGCCGGGTTTCTGCAGTATATAATGTTGAGTAGCGAGCACGGGGAAAGGCTAGTTAGATTAACAGGCCATTACATTGCTCGATGGCAGGGATAGGAAAGCAGCGAGTAAACGGCAGTTATATGTCGAAAGCGATAGCGAAAATGTTTATAATTCCGTTTAAAACAATTCTCACCTTTCACTTACCAAAAGCGATTTGAATAGAATAGAATAGAATAATTTATTGATTTGTCAAATAATAACCTATGTACAAATAATGTAAAAAAGTATATCATTTACACACAGGTCGTGAAATCACATCATACATCTAAAATCTAATTAAGCATAACCTTGCTAATAGTTAAGTCAGATAATATACATACGAGATTAGATATCATATCTAGATAATTTTATTGCAATTACACAGGCCCACGAAAACGTTTTTTTTTTGCTGTCTAGGATTTTAGAAGTGATTTTAGGTACATTTGGGGCGCTGAATCCAAATATGAAATAAGTTTTTCTCTATCAGCTTTAAAGAACACCTTGCTCCGGAGGAGGTCTTCCTCGCAGGTGAAATCTCTGGCGGCAGACAGACATCAAAGCTGGCGGGTTATTTGTGTTTAGGAAAAGTTGGTTATAAAATTAACCAATAACGTTGGGTTATTAGTCAGAAATAAAATAAGTTCAATTAGAAGACATTGTGTAAATCGTCCTGATGTGTTTTGCTACAAATGCGAAGAAGAAGAAGAAAATAATCCTCCGATATGTTCAGTCACTAGTTAGTTACCTTTGTATATAATAATATTTGTATATTTATATAAAAATTCACTATTTAGTTATTTTTTAATTGATCCATGTATATAAGTCAAGATAGTGTAACTTTCATTTCAAACAATATATTAGGTCTTTGAGCTCCTACGCAAAAACTAATGCCATATTTGAATTCAGGGCATAAAATGTATGTGAAACTAGATGACCCGGTGAACTTCGTACCACCTAAAATTGATTTGATTGTAACTTTTCATAAGCTTATATTGATCCTAATCAGATCCAATTCATTGAAATCTATAATATGGCTGAATCATGTAGGTACGGGTTGAGTTTCGTTTGGTGATTAAATGAAAGTCGTTTGTAATTAAAATAAATTCAATGTATTTAATTTACATGATGAAATATAAATGCTTTTTCGACTTTTCTGACTTTTTCGTTTTTTTTTGCATTTTTCGACTTTACCGACTTTTTCGACGTTTTCGACTTTCGACTTTTTTTTACTTTTTTGACTTTTTCGACTCTTTTGACTTTTTCGATTTTTTCGACTTTTCGACTTTTTGAAATTTTACACAATCGCACGGAATGAATAACAGTTATGGATGGCGCAGCAGCTGCGCCATCCATAACTGTTATTCATCACACAGCTGCTGTCAAACAATAGGATCGCCGCGAACGCCATCTATTGAAAGTGGCCTATTTCCCAAAATGACCAATTTCGATTTTTTCTATTTTCAGTTGTTTCTTTGAGTTTTTCCTATTTCCATATTTTTTTTTATAAACCATCCCTGAATCAAGGCAAACAAAACAAAAAAAAATCAAATCGGTCGAGTCATTTCCGAGATCTTGCAAGACTAATGCACGGCGATTCATTTTTATATATATAGATAGATAGATAGATAGATAAGCTTCATATACCCCGGCATCAAAACAGCTGTTGGTCTGTGTTAACAAAGGACTGTTCAATATTTTAACTTTATTTAAATGTTTTTGCAATAGGGATGGCTGGACCCATGCTTTCACTAACATAGGTACTCTTACGCCCCGAAGATTCTCTTAATTTTTCGTCAGTTAACCGTCGATTTTTTTCATTGCAGGTGCCGAGCAAACCCTACGAGATGCAGGCGGAGGCGACGCGTGATCTCACCAAGCTGTGCAATCATAAAAGAAAATTACTGGCGATGGTTTCAGCGTCATTATCTCAGCAGAACTCGCCTCAGCAGGAATCGGCAGGAAAAGGTTTGCAAATAAACTTATCGTTAGTTATATTGACTATCAGAAAACGAATAGCTCGTAGATGTCGAAAGCGCATTGAAGAAAACGGATGATTGGTTATCCACAATACCAGATTCCAATCAGATATTCCACTATGAAGCACATCTACTTGATTTCTTGTTATTCTTTTTATAAATAGTGATGACATAATATCGAGTAGAATTATATCTACACAATAACGATATTCTTTAAAATTCGATTGAAAGACAGCATCGTAGAGGCTTCTTGTCGTCAAATTAGTTTCATCATCATTGAAAGTGTATTCGGTGAACTTTTCTAAAATGGCGACGCTGTAAATCTACTTCAAGCAACGCCATTGACGATCATTTCTCATAAGGCGCTTCTTTGTGCGGAGTCGCTTATTATCTACGCTCGCTCGTTGCTTGTCCGGGTGAATGTAATGAAATCGACTACGTGATCGATTGTTCGCCTGTGAAATATTGTCGGTGATATTTCATCGCGAATCGCTTCACCGCCGCGTAGAGTCGATAAACTGAGAGTTGGGGGGGGGGGGGGGGGGAGGGGGGGGGGGGTTGTAAGTATATTTCGAGCCAAAGAAATACTTTACCGTTAGGTAAAATCAGTCAGAAGAGAAATCTATTATCCTGTTTGGTGGCCAGATGCTATATTACTGGAGAAAGAAGAAATCGGAAAGAAACGAAAATTTGTCCGCATGCGGATTTGTATACTCGTATGTTATCCATATTATGTACCTAGTTGATCAAAAGTTTTTAACGGTACTATCCTCGAAGATCGTGCACGGGGAGGCATCTTCGATTAACGTTTTGTCGCTTCTAAAGAACATTGGCGAGGTTCGGCCTGGATGTTTCTACTACCTGTCCTTTGCACAAAAAATACCTAAAAAATATACGTTTTTTTTTCTGACACTAAATCCACAAAAAAATCGATGTATCATTAAGGTGAAAACTGTAATTAACCATATAATTGAATAAATAAAATTCCATATATACGCTACCATTGTCAACAATGACCTAGTTCGACATTCAAGAGATATGTTCATTTTTAATTTCGTTCTGTATTCATTTATTATTACTCAACCCCTTGGCCTAACATTTAATATGCGACAGCATTGTCCCAAAAGGTAAACAAAACTGCCGAGCTTTTAAGTCATTCCACGAATCAGCAAATCTTTCTTACATTTGGCCCGGTTGACATACCACATACCAGGTCCGTAATAGTCAGTTTAGGCTCGACTTTTGTACCACGGGCCAGTCACGTGATAAACATTTTTGGTTAGTAAACCTGACCACGAGCCTCACTGGTTGTAGGCGAAAGGATATTGCAGTACTGTGGATGATTTATTTTCATGATATTTATTTCGAAGTAGGTACAGACGTAGGTAAGACGTACAGACAATCGGATTATATCAATTTAAAATAAATCCATTTATGTATTTATTGTAAATCTTGTCGATATAATTTAGGGTCATATAAATGATAACTATTAGATTATAATGATATTAGTTATTCTTCGACACATCTACCAATCTTGCACATCTCTTTTTTCGAGACCTTGTCTCTATGACGGATTGCCAAACCCCTTCTTAATCAGATTTTTCCAGCATGCAATCAGTGGCGTTAGCCAGGGTTGGTGAATAGGGCAAGCCCGACATACCTTTTTGTGTTTTTTTACGCTTTTTATAGTAAAAAAAGTTGTACCTCCTTACTCTTCAATCTTCAATTTGAAATTTACTGTTTGTGTCGTAGATTCAATAAATCGCACTAAAGACATGCTACTGCTAGATAGAATTTCACATATTAGAATACATATATAGAAATGCCGTTTTATTTGCTTAAGCGAGTGAAATCAAGTTTACAGAACTCACCACAAGGGGCAATTTCCTCCATTGTTTATCAGGCAATAAAAACCACAAATCAATTGAAATTATACAATTAAAAATCTGCTCCGTCACTTGTTCAAAAGAAACGGAATAAAATACGGAATACGCTCGTATTCTACTTCCATAACTCAAGCCTGGCTTAAACGTCAATACAAAAGTCGTATAAATACATATATCGTTTTGCGTAATTTGCCACAGGTTAGAATAAGAAGACCACTGCTTTTGTATGCACCGTTGCAAACCAATGTGTGCGAGCGAGGTGACTAGTTGAACTGAACTCGGTAAGATTGCAGCGAATTGTCTCTTTGTCGATAAGCTGTTTTGTCGCGTGGAGCGATCTATGCCCGCTAGATAGCAATAGGCGCTCGCAAATTCATATATTAGTTTAGCGACCTTTTAAAGAAGATTTTTAAGAAATATGGCAAGCCGCACTTTTCGGCTTGTATGAATGAACCGCCCCTGTATGCAATAGACAAAGATCTTTCATAAACGCTACATATAAAAAAATGGGTAGCATCCAAAGCAAGAAATTAAATGAATGTTTTTTTTATGAAAAATTGGCAAGATGTCACTCTAAAATAAGTATTGTTCGACTTCACCCTTTTGAAACCTCCTGTTACATGCACACATCACCGCACACGTTTAGCGCATTTAGAGTCAATATCCATTGAATCCCCAACCAAATCTCGAATATCCCGCCAGATTTCCCCACTCCCTCTCCCTTGTTGCTTTTTCTTGCCGTATAAACGCTCGTAACGATAACGAAGTAGTTGATGAGTTTTCTCTTTGTAGTTGGCTCTCCTCTGCTTCCGCGCCGGACAGGCTTGATGGAGACTGGGAAAGGGGGGCAGGGGTGGATCAGGCGGCTTGTCATTTATCATCGGGAATTTCTTGCGGCGTTGTCACCGTCGCATTACCTAGCCAAGCCAACAAACTCCTTTTCGTCACTAGTGTTGTCGCCGCGTTCGCTTAATCGATCTTTAATTAATATATCGTCTCGCTAATCACCCTCTTCCACGCTTTTAATCGATTGGTTAATTCCAGTTTCCTGAACTTTCCGTCATATCTAGCTCGATATGACGGAATTCTTATTATAAATATATGAAAAAATATATATTAAATACAAAAATATAACAATCTTTGCAATAAAATGCAAGTCTTCAAATAAAATAAATTGGATATCTGGTTAACACTTTGCGTGGATAGTATGTAATAGAGGAATACGTTGTTTTATTAAATATTACCAAAAAACTGGATCGTACACTACTTTGAAATTTAGTTATAAGGGGGACAAATTTGTGACAGAGCTTGCCCATGCAGGTTTAACGGCCATCAACTGAATGTGGTACGACATAAAACGGCTCAAATATCGTGAAATAAATGTAGTGACATTTAACGTTCGGGTTCTCTTTCAGAAATGACAAATAGAGGTTTTTCCTTTTATCCAACAAAATACTTTTCTGCATTTTTTTATGAGAAGTGACCGTCTTTTTTTTACCAGCAGTGGCTGGCATCATCCCTGAGATAATTATTTATATTTCGTTTTTTTATTTTGTAGTAAAAAAAGATACAAATTACATGCCACAGTTCACCACTAAGGCTAGTGCCTTTTCAGAAAAAACAAAAATTTTTTTTTTGGCTAAACAGAACTCTACTTTGTAACTCTCTTTATTCCAAATGTCTCTTTCGCCAGTTCAAGTTTTAGTCTCGAACATTCAGTTGTTGGATCTCCGAGTAGTGCTTTAATATGATGTTTTGTTTTGTAGTCCTTTATGTCTTTGTAATGTTTCTTAATGGAATTTGATAAAATAGTATATTTTCTGATTTCTTTTTCGCCGTGTTCAGTTATATTTTCCTTTCTACTGTGGGCTGTATTATGCACTTTATTTTTTTCCTTTTTTTTCGCTGAAGTCTTTTCTTGTATTTCTGTAACTTTATCTGTAACTCATGTACCTACTTGGTCTTGAAGTAGAATATTTTGTGTATAAAGTTTCGATCTGTCCCGTATAACTTATTTTCTCCCCTTGCGCTAGCAGTGGACGAGGCTGGAGTCAGTGAACGGGATCTAGGACTTAAGAAAAGTAACCTGGGACTTGAAGGAGTTTTAGAAGCCGAAGTATTCACTAAAACGTTCTACAAAGCTTTCTGTTCTTCTCTTCTCTTCTTATTTCTAATCTGCCATTGTCTTTTAATTTTTCTGTGTTCTCTTGGTGCTATATCTTTAACTAACTTTTTACGAACATGATATCTTGTAATATAGTTTCACTCCTGCGACTTTTTCAGGGTTTAGTTTTCTTTTTTCATAACAACGTCGCTGTCTTTCAGTCGCTTTTTTTCGAGAGCATTTTGTATTTTTCAATGCACCTGATGGCAACAACATAAATGAATAAAATAATTGATGATGTCATAACAAACACAAGAAAAATAATAAATACATATAATGAAAATCATCTATGCTCTAAATTTTATTTATTTATTTATTTATTGGTCCACAAAAAAAATTTACAACGTTAGCACTTAACATAGATTGTGTTGCTCCTAACTAGGCAGAGCCTGTTCTAAGGAGAACACCAATACAATTGATTATAAACTACATAACTTCCAAAATAAAAATAAAAAATTTGAATCAAATCAAGTTAAAGTGAAATTCTCATAATAATATATAATAGCAATAATAAATAATAATAACTAATAATATATAACAATTAGCAAAAATATAAAAATATAAAATTCTTTACAAAAATTACCCTTCCGTCACATTTTTTGTGACAGAGGTACCTCGTGACAGAGGTGTAAAATAGCTGTGTTCGAGGTTCTCAACATTCACCTTGTTGTTCATATAACTGGTAAAATAAGACATATTCACGAGGAAACAATAAGATAATGTTAAAAAACTAAAATTACAATAACATTTGGAAGTAGTTACTCGCGTTACAGAGCGGACGCCAAATAAACACACGCACCTCCTTCCGTTATCTTCGGGCGACTGACTTGGCTCGCCAGAGTGTGAAAACGCAAGGCGTGGGTCGAAGGGGGAGGGAGAGGAAACCTTGCTGTTGCCTAGCGAATCAAGGCCAAAATGGCGAACGCGCGTTATATGTTTCATAACATGAGTGACAGAGGGTAGCAACAAAAATCATATACATCGAGGGACAGCTAATAAAATATTTTTTATTTAATAATATAAATATTTCTTTTTATTAATTTAATAATAACATTTAAGTAGTTCAATAAATGTTTTTGTATTAAAAGATTCCATGTTTTTTTTTGCGAGAGCATTTTGTAACATTAGGCGTTGCAGAGGGACTGTATGTAAAACATATCCGTCACGCTTTTTGTATACTATCTCACGATCATTCTATAAAAGGTAATAATAATAAAAAACCAATTTAAGGTTATTATAATGGTTGCATTGTCAAAAGATTTTTTGTGAAAAAAAATGGTGAACTGGATATTTTGGAGGAATAACAATTTATTTTTGCGGAGGAGACATGCCGTTGTCGATGAAAAAGAAGAACGTCCTATATGCCAATAGAAGCCATTGCGTCGCGGCTGGCGGCGCCGCCATATCTCTATCGGGTAACTAAGCGAAGAAGCCCAGGAGGCAAATAACAAAATGTTTAAAAGGTACAGAGAAGGATATTCACGCAAAATTTCAAGAGTAAGACCAACGAAGACATTATTAAAAGGCGTTGATATCATCCGACCCACTCATCACCAATATGCAGAAGCCACAACAACATAAACATGCATTAGACGCAGATGTGATCCAACTTTTGCAAGCACCAGAATTAGATATTTCTGGCACATCAGAATTAGTTTCAGATTATTCGAATGATGATGACGAATGAAGGTTGTGCAATAAATGGTTACTATATTACATTATTTTGTTTTCCTTTACTTATTATTTTTTTATCTATCACAAGTCATCGTTATACATTTTGAATTAATTTTTAGTTTTCAAATTAAGACTCTTTTGCGGAATTTTAAACATAACTAACAGTTTTAAAACAGAAAGATGCATTGTGATGTTAGCTGACACAAAAAAATGTTGAACCAAAAGAAAAAAAATTTTTTGCCAACTTCTCATGCCATCTTCCCCACCACTGTGTGGCGTCCTATTCAGCAAGGGCCCTAATAATACATCGATTCTCGTTTTCTGTTACCTTTAATTATGTACAAGTTTTTTAAAATTATTTCTAATTTTATTCATAAATATTTATAAATGCAATGTTTTGTAAATAAATGGTTAAGTAATTTGTATTTACGTTTTGTACGGAGAAAAGCCTTTCTAGGAAACGCTTAAAAGTCTTCAAGACCTTATTCCTTAGATAGGATGGTGAAATACGTTATTACCGCATTGTTTCGGGGGGATTGAAAAGGGGTCATGTTTGCAAAGAAAATTCACCCAAGTAAGAAATAAATGCTCGCGTCGCTTGCTTTGTAGTATGCATTAAGCATAGTCCAAGATCGTACGCACCATTACGCATTAAGGTTTTTGCAACTATCAACTGCTGTGTTATCACAGCTTTGGCTGATTTAATTAGTTTATATCGGGTTTGATTAGTGAGCCAATGGTTTACACGGCTTATAAATTTTCGATGACAAAACGGTCGATTCTGAACGGAAGCATCAGTGACAGCATCGACAAGGTATCGTTGAGCATCCAATATACTCGTGGTTCAATAAATTAATGGAATCGATTTACGATCCTTTCGTCGTGTGCGCGCTTCCCTATTAAAGTTTTGCGCTCTGCGGTCGCCCCCTTGTATTTTTATTCGGCTTGACCTATTTATTGTCCGGCGGGTGGGTGGCATCGTGGCATAGCCGCAGGGTGCGATTAATCATCCGCGGCGCCGGAAGGCTCGGCCGGATATGACGTTACCGCCGCTGGTTTCTTTAGGGGGGCGCCTTGTCTTCTGCGGCGCCTGCCCTAACCTACGGGGACGCATTAATACTTCCTGCGGCGATCCTATCGTCAGAGGAATGACCCCGGTTTAAGAGTGTAAGACATAAAGGCCAACAAGGAGCAGCAGTAAGTAGGGAAGGCAACGAGGGTTCAACTCGACTTTGGCCAACCCTTTTGTTGGAGTGCCTTAGCCGCCTGTTAGTCCGTGGATGAGTGACGACTGGAAGACAATTTGTGTAATATAAGTGTGCAGGTGTGATAGAGCCGTAGGCCAAGAATGAAAAAAAGATATCAAGGGCTTGAAAAGATGCTGCTCTGCCGCTTCAATAAAGACGTTCTTTATTTCGGGTTGTTTGTTTTTCGTACATCATTTACTTAGTTATTTGGTTTGAGATGTCCGTTGTCCGTAACGAGTAGTGTTATAGTAATATTAATAAAAACTTTTTATCTGCGTACATTTTTAACACATATGCGAGCTTATTGCAACCTGGCAATATTCAACAGCTATCCTTTGGTTTAATATCGATGAGCGCATAACGGAGTTACAGACGTACAAGAATACAAAAAGCTAAAAACTAAAATAAATGTGCTAATTCTACGCTATTTAAGTCTCTTATGTTAACCGGTAGACCATTCCAAAGCCTTGCAATGAAAAGAATGCGAAAAAAGTATTCAATAGATTGTCAGAGCCCGAACGAAGCTGTAGGCCGTAGGATATATTATAGCTCGAAGAGGTCTAAAAGTTAGGACGGCGAAGACGATGAGAAAACGCGAAAACGGCACGAAAGTAGGTGAACGTTTCTCCTTTATCGTATAAGCAACCACTACAATTGAGCAATAAATTCAGACATATCGTCATACTTGCTAAGACCTAGAATTAAACATATGCAAGCATTCTGTAAACGTTCGAGTTTATCCAGTAATTCAGTCAGATCGAGGTAAGCTACATCCGCGTAGTCTAGAATGTAGGATTAGGCCTACAAATGATCTATGCAGTGAGCGGGAAATTCCATCTGACTACAAATGATTCTATGCAGTGAGCGGGAAAATATGTAGTATAGTCTGTACACTAGTATTGACTAGAGGAGTGATTGCTCTAGTCTTCAGTTTCGTTGGCGCTACCTCTCTATAACAATATGGTCTTACATGCTACATGGTATTACATTAAATACAGCCTATTCATTGATGGTTTTAGGCTTGTTTAGATTATGTATAGAAATTTAAAATATCGGAAACCCGATGTTTGGCGATGTTGCAACTGCCATGGTCCAGGATAAACTAGTGTACCGGGTCGTTGGGCGCTACAAACTTCCCGTGTCAAATCTGTTTAATCTAGTTTATTATTTCAAACAACCGCAATAGTCTTCAATTTTAAAAGAAAATATCATTCTTATTGTCAAGTTAATTTAAAGGCAAGTTTTGGCTCTGCCTTTCAAATGGATTTAAATATAACCATATCTCAGAATAGGTAACGGTTTGCTATTTGAGAGGGTTGACGTGCCATGAAATCAGATTTATCTTCATTGCCATAAATAGGTACATTGAATGGCCTAGATTTGAGGGTAGTTTAATTAAATTTGAACTTGAATGTTGTTGTTGTTGAACTTCAGTTCTGTGATATTCTGTTTGCATTCGATTTCAGGGCAATTACAACTTTTAGTCGTGCAGTCAAAAGAAAATATCAGTCGTCGTTAGGCCGAAATACCAGTGTGAAATTTTGGTTGGAATATCTCATATACAAGCTATACCTACTAATAATATTTAAATTCCGCCCGTTCGTTGATGATATGATTTTTGGTGCGTCCGCCGGGTCAGGGCCCGGGAGGCGATTCCGGCTCGACGGGTGCAGGGGCCGGAGGGCCGAAGCCGGGCTTCGTCCCTCCCCGCGCACCCCGCCCACCCCGTCATTTTAACGCCATCTGTTGGCGCTTGGCCCAAACTAGCCGCTTCCCAAGAAACGAACTGCGCTGCCTGAGGAATTGCAATTGAACCCAATTGGATTCGTGCCCCGGCCGAGAGAGAGCGCTCATAGAATGTATTTATGAAGCTAATATTCATATGAAATTAGTCCTTAGCTACTTGCCGGCAAAGTCTTGGGATGACAACCAATTTTTTTTATTGTCGTAAGTCAGTATAAGGACAGCATGACAACAATCTTGGATTTGTTTACTGTTTAAATAGGAACGTTATTTATAATGATATTCAAGTAACTTCAATACAGCTCGGTTAATCTTAACTAACACCCGAATAATTATCCAAGATTCCAATTGAGATCTGGCGGGGTTTCAGCTTTCGCGCGGTCGTTCGCGGACAAAGTTGGATTAGTTAATTTTCCGTGCGAATATAAAGCGATCGCCTCAATGGCGCCTCTTATCGATTCACCTCGCCTATTATTGTATGGCCGTGGCGCAAACACGCCATTACGCCTAGAAGGGCACCGCCTTATTCAGGGGTGTGTAAATACGAGAAACGGCAAGCTAGTCGTATTTAATTTATAAGAAATAATGGCATAAGAAAGTTTCGCGTCTTCTTTTCTTCGTGGTCCAGAAATGAAAACCGCAATAAATTATAATAAACGTAAACTTAGTTTTTTAATCGTAGTCTTTACGTACCTGTACAATGTAAATGTGTTTTAATCAATTAACGGAACGCGATCTGGAGTGCGATTTAATTCAAAATTAAACATCTCTTTTCGCTCTCAAAAATAGTTTTTTTTTCAATCGACACGCTGTTTGCCGAATCACTGTAAAATAATAATTCCGCCGTTATCCCCATCTCTTTTACGCAAGCTCTTGCTTTATTAAATGGCGGTACATTAATTAGAACGTTTTCGCTGCTGCTACAAGAATTCGCTCGGCCGCGGCCTGGAGCGCACGCCCGTTGCTCCCGCGATACTGTTTTCACCGAAGTCGCTACAAAAACTGCCTCGCTCGCTGTAGAGTCAGGGAAACGACGAAGGAGGGGTTCGTCCGTATCCGTTCTGCTGCCGATGGAATGCTGCAGCCCTCGATCTTCGCCTATTATTGCTGAGTATTACCGCGTATCACGTCGATGTTGCGTTCACTCGGCTCCCCGCGTCCACATCTCGGTGGCCGGAAGAAATGAAACTTCTCGTTGAAGTAATCAGTCCATTGTACAAACTATAAAATTAGTCTTTCATCGCATTTTTACGAAAGTTTACATAATTATTTGATACATACAAAACATGTTAATTATATAAACACAAAAGAAAATACAAATAAAAACTTAGCTGCTGAGAGCTTTGGCAGCTCTAAATGATTATTAAATATAATATAGCTGCCGCATATTATCATACTTGCTTAATAATAGAATCGCATTGAATTCCGAAACACGAGTTCGATTCGAACGACCTATTAATATTACCGTATGTGAATATTTAAAAGGCACTTAGTACACGCTGACACGGCTTGGGCGCCAGCGTCAGAAATAGATCGCGCACCGCTCGCCCCCCTCCCGCACCCATTCGACCTGCCTTTGTGAAATTAACAGGATTGAATAATTCAACGGCGTTCAATGCACCGCGAAAGCTCATCAAGGCCTGTCAATAAATAACGTCTGAAGGTCGACCGCTTCGTAGGCAATCAAACCGAAGAGAACCCCTTCAAACGTGGATCCGCCCGCCTTACGGCTACTCAGGGCGGCAACGTGTTTGCTTTTAATTAACTTACTGTCGATGCTCCACTGTCGTAATTAAATGCTCGTCTATATTGTGTTTGACTTATCGTAGCATCGGTTTACCTGGATGTCGATGTTACTCAAGGAAGATAGATATGTCGAAGACACTGGGTTGCTCGGCTGCTACCTCCTCCGCACACGACATCGACTACTATTTCACCCACGCTTGTCTACTGCGAGGGGCTGCACTTTTCTCGTCTCGTCTGATTAGACCTACGAAGAATTAAAGCTCTTCCTTGGTTTGGCGAATAATGATTTTGACTTCGCAAAGACTCACAGACTATACAGCCAGGGAGATAGATGCTAGAGATTAAGGCTCATAACCCACTGGCGTCCATAGCTCCGGAGCCATGGCGGCGGAGCCACAAATCAGAGGGAGCCAGTTCAGGCGGCCAGAGAGGAAGCAGTTCACTTTTCGGTTGCTCTACTTGCTCTCTGCGATGCTGATTATAAATTTACATATATTGATATTGGATCATTCGATAAATGTAGTCACTCGTCTGTTTTTAAAAATTGTTCCTTTTACCAAAAAAATATCAATAAAAATGTAGCAATACCAGAGAAAAGACCCATATCAAATAATGGTTTCCCAATGTCTTATGTGATAGTAGCAGATAAAGCATTTCGATTGTCTGACAACATGATGCAGCCCTAAGCAGGAAACAATTTAACGAACAAAAGAAGAATTTACAACTACAGACTCTTCCGAGCCAGGCGCTATATTGAGTGTACATTTGGCATTCTAGCAAATAAGTGGAGAATTTTCTGTGTATATAGTTGTAACCTCTTTCCATTTCCTTTTCTTATGATCCCGATTACTATACTCCTCGGATATAGGAGTTACATACATTCGGGCTGCGCACAGCCAAGTGGCTCCCATTTTAGACGCTTGTTTCGTATACGCGTGCTGCCGGCTCCTGGAGCCAGCGAAGCCTGGCCGCCCAGTGCATGCACCTCCATACATTCTCTAGTAACGTTCTGGCTCCGCAGCCATGGCTCCGGATCCATGGACGCCAATGCGTTATGCGCCTAAGGTATGGCCATATTGATCATATTATTATATATGAACAGCAGTTGCATTGCAAATTAGTCAGCACAGAACTCACTCTCTTGATAATGTTTACGAAAAAAAGTCATACTCAACGCTAATATAATATAATATATATGTATGTATGAAATTATCGTATCTTTTGCACTTTCACTTATTTTAAAGCATTTTTTTTGTTTTTGTTTTTTTGTGCATTTTTTATAATATTTTTATGACAAGATTTTATTGACTGAACAAGGGATTAGCCACGTCTTTCTTTTATTTCCATAAATGTTGCGAAAAGGAGGAACGAGTAGCCGTTCATATTGTATATGTCTAGTGCTATGTTAATGTTGGACATAAATTCTGAATTCGTCAGTCTCGAAATATTGAACTATCATATAAATAAATAATACATTAGCTGGTAATATGTCAAAATATATGCTGTTTCGTTGTCTGAATTTAAGTCTAGTATTATTTGGAACTAAACGTAGGTAAAGGTTTAAATTACATTCTGATTAGTCTCGTCTTATACAGGCTGAGTTTTAATTAACCAGCATCCCTAAAGTGGGTGAATCTTTACGAACAAATAAGCAACTTTTTATTTTTAAAAATATGGAAAAAAAAGACTTTTTTGTTTCATAAAAGTTTGACAAGCGTTGAGCGCACTGCACATATAAGTAGGTAAAATATCTCGAATAAACAATATTAGCGACATTTTACCTACCGCTAGATGTTGCAGCGCGTTCAACGCGTTATTGGACCTTCTAAAAAAGAGATTAAAAATATTTTTTTTTGTCTTTTTCTTAATTTTTATCAAAAGTTGATAATTTGCTCGTACTGATTCGGCCACTTCAAGGAAGCCGGTTAAATAAAACTCACCCTGTAGTTTCTGTATTGGCTTTTTAATCCTAAATTTTAATCCCAATGGTTGGGAAATCAAAGATTAGTAACAGGATTCCACGCATGAAGCGAATCGGTTGTCACTCCTTAGCCGCGCTCGTACGTATCGGAAACGAGTCTAGTAAGCCTTTTATCCTCCATCGCCGAACATTGATTGCTTTGCACAACAGAAAGAAATCCCCGCGCGAGGAGATTGGCCCGGGGAAGTCGCGTGTGCGCCGGACCTTCCGGGAATGTTTCCTTTTGGAGATTATCCGCGGACGGGTCTCCGCCGCCGGCCGTCGCTACCGGAACTTTTCCCCGGGAAACGCGCTCATATTGATTTTAATCAGATCGGAACCGCACGCTCCTTTGTGATCGCTGTCACTTTGGGCAGCCGCCTTTTCTATTACGATCAATAAAGTCACCCGCGCCCCGGAAATCGGCGCGGAAGTCTTTCGAGAGTTATTCTTATTACGGATAAGTTAAACTGATATAAAAATACCCTACGATCAAAAAGTACCCGGAATTTGTCAATAAATAGAAAACGGTTCAATTATTCATAGACATTCTTTTTATTCCCTTCAAAGAAATCTCCATCGCAAGCAATACACATATCCCAGCGCTTCTTTCAATCTTTAAAACACTTTTCATAGGCCGATTTTGGAATGCCTCTATCACCTTCTGCGAATTCTCCTATATAGCCTCAATCGTCTCAAAACGCTTTTCGCGATGTGGTGACTTAAGTCGTAGAGACAGATAAAAGTCACACGAGAATATGTCAGGTAAATATGGACCTTGCGGAATGGTAATAATGTTGTTTTTGGTCAAATAGTCGCGTACACGATGAGATGTGTGAGCAGGTGCATTATCGTGGTGAAGAAACCACGAGTTGTTTCTCCACAACACCAGCCTCTTGCGACAAACATTCACCTTCAAACGCTTCAGTTTGCTTATATAATACTCCTTATTTACTATTTGATCCGCCAGAATGAATTTGGAATAGGCCACACCACGGCAATCGAAGAAAACCGTCAACAAAACCTCGATTATTGATCGACTTTGTCGTAGTTTTTTGGGTTTCAGCTTGTCTGAGAAGCGTCATTTCGATAATTGTTAGTTAGTTTTGATGTCATATTCATAGGCCCATGTATCGTCACCGGTAAAAATGTCTTCGGTAACATTTTGGCCCAAAGAAAGCATTTCTTCAGCGACATCAATGCGATGCTGTTTCTACAAAAAAAAAATCAGCAATCCCGGCAAGAGCTGCGCTTCAACTCGTCTCATGACCAAAATATCGTGCATAACGCTTTGCACTGATCCGAACGAGACACCAAGATCGACTGCTGTCTCTGATACTCAAACAGCAATCTTCGAGCACAATTTTCTTAACTTTTTCGATGTTTTCGTCAGTCACAGAGATGCCCTATTAACCACAGTACAACTCACGTTAAACTCTTAGTGCCACTTGTATGCTTGCGTTTTCGAGATTGTCGAGTCTCCGTAGGCTACCCTTAACATTTTTAATGCTTTCGCACATATATTTTGTTAGAAACACAAAATTTCAGGCAGACTCTTTGCTCAACTAAATTTGACATCGCGAAATTCGCAGAATACACTAAACAATGGCTTGTTTACAAAACTTTTACGCATAAACTATGACATGTCAATAATTGACAGAAGTACCAACCTAGAAAAAAATATATATTTGACAATATCTCAATCAAGATTCCTTTAAATTAGACATTCCAGATACTTTTTGATCAAGAGGTTCTGAACGACGGTGAAAAGTATCTATCTCGATGTTAATTATGTAGTTTTTTTTAAATAAGGCCAGTTTTATGACGACGGTACTCAAGTGAAACTATATTATTTTACAGCGACTGATGCAAAACAGGCTAATTGTTTTTTCTCCTATCATCTGTGCTGTCCAAACCAGTGCACAAAAAGAACACTTGAATGTTTATATTGATCTTTCACTTCGTAAGCTTTTAAGTAGTATAGTAACTTTTAAGCTTTTAAGTAATGAGACCTCGTACATGCCAACAAGCAAACTTTTCAGGACTTGAAAAAACCGAGTATATTCGTTCTAGAAATGTTTTTTTAGTTGTGTAAATGGGGCAAAACATTAAAAAAAATAGTTTACTGTACTGACGATTGCAACTGTGAGTTAAGTTGTTGGCGAGGAATCACTACTAAGCACGTAAGAGGTATCACTGGATAAAATCATCAACTCATGCCTACTAGATGCCACTGCAATGAGAATTACAAGAAAACTAAATAAATTGAGCCCTCGGGACATGGACAGAATGATCCGACGCGTGATTTTACACATAGCATTTAAAAAGGAACTTCGCATTTCTTGCGCGTGTGAGGTCTCACTAATCGATCGACGATTTGTTTATGCGTTAGTGTACACAGCAGAGATGTTCCAATCGAAGAAAAGCAATTAATTGCCTTGCACCTGTGTGCCTTATGGAATAGCAGCGAATGTGCTCTGTACCTCTAACCACGAATCTAAGCGTGAAGTTGCACGTGGCCTGGCCTCAGGTCGTGCTTTCAATCCTAATGTCCCGCTAAGTTACTAATACGGAGGAAAGCTAATATTGCAAGTCGACCAGTTTCGCGAACCCAACTTCGCTGCGGGGATAATTCGATAAGGCGGAAAGCGGCGCGTCTCGGTGCGCGCGGCAGCAGCGCCATAACCCAATCACGTCGTCTAATGCCAGCGCAAAGTTGGAGCGACACAACAAATGGGATACGCTGCGACTTAAATTTCATCCACAGAACAAGTTGGAAGGTGTACGCGGCGCGCCTCAAGATGCACAGTGGGTAAATACAATTCTAATAAATACTAAATAGCCCGTTTGTTTTTTCTACTCTTTATTGTAAAATTTCACAATGGGCGGATTTATTGTTATACAACAATCTCTTACAACCAATCCTTATTAACCCTTCAGGCCTCGGCCCCTCAGCCGATTGACAAGTTGATGTCCCAAAAATTTTTAGTAAAAATTAGTAAAAAAATTGAATTATGACAATATCTCACCCAAAACATTAATTACTGCCAAACCACTGTACCCATAATTAAAATGAAACATATTAACATAATAAAATAAAACAAATTAAATTAAAATAAAATTAAAACGGGCCAGTCACGCTGAATCAGTTTGTGGCCGATATCGGCCAATCGGGGCTTGAGGGGTTAAGCAAATCTTTTTAAAATGTCAAATCTTCATAGATAATAATGGTGAATATTTCTAATAATTAAATAATTAAATTTTTGATACAAAATTTTTGGCCTTAAATTTACTTTATAAAACAGCAACTTCATAGGTAAGGACCTAATATATGTAGTAGTAGTAGTAGTAATAGACGGAGTGGGGGGCTTGTTTTCAGCCCTTGATGTCACCTAGATCTATGTCTTTTGTAACTACCCACTATGTGGTTAGGTCAGTGGTCAGCTAGTAGCCCAGTACTTCTTACCAGTCCAAGTAGATCACTGACCTTTAAGTTGGGCAGATCGCTAGGTTCGAGAAAGGCTCGTCCCAGTAAACTGTGTCTTTTAGCGGCGAGGCCTGGGCAGCGACCAACGATGTGTAATGCTGTCTTCAGGTTCTTCGCCACATATTCGTAAATATTACTATTATTATGGGTAAGTTTGTACTAACCGGCATCCTTGAGGGGAGTGAATCAGTACGAACAAGTAAGCAACTTTCAATAAAATTTTGGGGGGAATTTCAGAAAAAAAATTTTTTTTTTTCTGAAAAATAGTATAAAAAATGCTAAGAACAATGTGCCATCTAGCGGTAAATAAAACGTCGCAAGGTGTCGGATGTCAGATGGCGCAAGGTGCTCAAATCTTATCAAACTTTTATTTAACAGTCAAGTTCTTCAAAATTTTCAATAAAAAAAACAAAAATCAAAATTTAGAAAAAAGGGTTTTTTTCCAAAGATTTTTTATCAAAAGTTGTTCAGTTGCTCGTACGTATTCGCCCCTTGAAGGATGCCGGTTAATAAAAACTCATCCCCGTATATGGATATTATGCACATACGTCATTTTTATCTCGACCGTCATTCCCGCAACGGGCAACCTCCAGCGCAACAGTCTATCCAAACAAATCAAGGGGCGAAACGTCTGGTAAATATTAACCATAATCCAGTTTTGCGAGCGGGGCGGGGCGCCTTCGGTTGGAAATGCAGGGAGGGTTTACGCGCGAGCCATTACACTTCGCCAAACAGCGACTTATGCAGTCAAATATGCACCCTCCAAGCGCAACTCTCCCGTTCCCCAAAAATTCGTCACCCGCTCGGGCGCCGCGCACACCTTGGCGGGCAAACGAACCAAGCCTCCGCCGCAATTTGCATAGAGAGCGGGCGCGGTGCGCTGTACTGCACTGTGGATATACCGAACCAAGGAACCGCAACACGTAAGCTCACTATGCGCCTGTATTCAACATTTAAATATTAGGACCTCATTATCAGTAATGCTATGGAGCGAATACTATATAACAGAAAATATTATAGAAAAACGTAAAAAAAACAACAATATTGTAGTGTCCAAATAGAGCTGTCAACTACAACGGGCAAACCCGTCACCTCAGGAAGTTTTAACGATTGGTCGTTCTATCTCCCGTGAAGTGAACGAAGAAGACTTGAACAAAACAGTCCACCGTCAAGCTCCGCCACATGCCCGTAAGAGGCCAACGCCTTATCCGCGAGATAACCAGGTATATTACCCAGCGGGCTTACTTTCAATTGCGACCAGATTATCCCGATCTCTCTACTGGTTACGAGTTCGAGGTCGCTTGCGCGGTCCTCTCCCTTACGAAACGGTGTAACCCGAATCTATCGCGGACCACGGCGTCCTTTGCCCGGCTGTTCACCCAGGATCGGGTAGCCGATGGTCGTTTCAAGAGCAGTCGCCATTAGGTCTGCAACCACCCCCGCGCTTTAGGAAACAGTACTGCTTCCAGACTCACCTGACTGTTAGTCAGAATGCACAATCGATTGGCTTACGAAGCACGGTGCGCAGACCGTCCAGGAGCGCCAGAAGATTGACTCCTAGGGGAAACTAGCCCAAGGCTAGAGTCCTACCCGGGTTCGCACTTCATGCGTGGAGGCCGCCGAATGGGGTCTTGACCCGTGAGTGTGACCAACCCTGAACAAATGGGTCATCGTGGCCAACTCAGCAAGGGCCCATTAACTCCCACTCCCACTATTGTAGTGTCCACTCTGATTTTTTTTAAAGACATTCCGTTTTGTCAAAATTATTATAATCTTTTTATTAGTTAAATATTTACCCGAAGGTCCCGATTACTACCGATCGCTTGTCTCTGTCGCTTTATCTTCGGATGGTTCTTAAAAGCCATCATTTTAGGCCATCTGCTTTGAGGGCCATCTCTTATTCTACAGCATATCCAAAAGAGTATGAAGGTACATTCGAAATAACACAACAAAACAGTTAATTTGTTTACTGATATTTTGTGTAAAAATACATAATGAAAATTTATAAGAATGAATGAATTGTGCCATCCTCGCCGGGACTTCTCTTTTGATGGTATGTAAACCGAATACACCAGGCGGCACATTCTTGAGTTGCGCCTACTTTTAAGTCTTTGGGGCACACGCTCTTAAAGAAAATAAAAACCTGGTTGCACAGTTTTTTTTAAAATTATAAAATATAAAACAATGTATTTGCCTATTCCTAATAAATTTTAAGAAACGATACAGCACACTGAGCAGCACACATAACTTACTATTGTGTTTTGATTTGTTTGCAAGGATTTGATTTTTATTTACGCATTTAACGTAGGTGCATAGTGTTGCCAACTGAATGTTTTTTTTAGTGACTATGAGTAACTTCAACTTTTCAAGGTGGGTTAAAATATTTCTAGTCATACAATAAAATGCTCAGTAAAAGGTGGGTTAGTTTTTATCCCACCTAATCTCAAAGAGTTTAGGAATGGAGGGAAAAGTAAAACGGTCGACTAGTATACTAGCAACTATGAGCTAATTTAGGAAACTAGGAGGCTGAGGATCTAGGATTGTGAGGGCGGTAAAATGTAGTATTTGATGTCTTTCTGTCTATTATTCTTACGTCTTTCCTTGATAATATTTAGTATATTCAGAAACGCTTATGTCTTTTTTTATTTGATGTTTCCTTGTATACGTAATACACTTGTCTTTTCCGCCGCTAGTTTCCGTATCGATTTCATCTAATGTATATTTTTCCTACAAGGCTTTCCACATTTTTTCTGTGGCAATTCTTCCGTTTGGCTTTCATAATTGCTCTCTAGCTGCCATAAACTAACTCCACAGCAACTAAATTTACACGTGTTACGCACTATGACACAATCTCTCTGATCCCTCGCCTTCGCATCGCAGAGTAAATAAAAAAAACAAAGTACTGCTACCATTTTTGGACACGCTGTACATTGTACACCCGGTACATTCGATGTATCTTGTGATCGCCCAACGCGTTGCTCATCCCCGCTCCAACCCACAGCGCCTGGTTGTAAAGCCGCGACGCTCTCGACGCAGTCATGAAGTGTTCGAGTATGTAAACTCGGTTGATCGGATGGCAAAATAGAATTTTGCTTGGCGCAGATGAAGCCTGAACGAGGTTAAAATGGGTACTTTGAGAGACGGAAAGTACTTTGGCGGCGAATTCAGCGGTGAATTCATCCCAGACTAGGTCGACACTATTTGATGGAAGTGAACACTTCTACCTTTCTTTCAATTCGGTACTAATTGAATCGCCTCATCTATGAATACAGATTTGGAAATGAATACAGTTTGTTGGCTGGTATTGCGACTACCCAACTTTTAAACAAATTTTATTACGCCGATCTAGATGTTTTCAGACGAATCCGGCCGCACTTTAACAAGAATAGCCTCGATGTAATAAGTGTGAATACATCGACTGCTGTGATGGCATCGATCCAGTAAGATCAATAATGTGAATCGAGCATGGGGTATTTTAACCTGATGATAAATTCTCAGATGATGCATATATTTTTATTAAAGAATTTACAACATATTAATTCAGCAACTGACCACTTCACGCCGATCACGCAAATGGAATGCTTCTCTTGATAATATGACCGCGTCTTCTTAAATGTGTTGTCATTCAAAGGGTAGATATTTTCGCATATTTAATTTTAATAATAATAATCGAGGACACATACCTCTTTTCTTGGTTCAAATCCGACTCGCAAGTCCAAAAGTATTAGCAAAAGGAGACTTTGATTATGATTTATTCCTCAATTGAAGTTGCTGTTGAACTATTATTTTAGTTATCGTGCTCAATTTATGTTTTAATTTTAAATGCTCTGGAACGGGTTTATTCCAGTTGGGCAGCGCTAAACGAAAATAGCTACGAATAGTTCATTCCGTTAATGTTTCGCCGTCGATTAGTTTTTATATAATGTAGCAATGAAAACAGTTTCTGGTAGTGACTATTAAATAAAATAAATAAATAAATAAAACTATAGGATGCTGGTAGTAGGAATATAGATAAAAACCAGGTAAAACTGATTGTTCGTTTATACAGGTGTATATTTCATAATTTACCAGAATGTGCATTCATCGTTTATACAGGTGTCTACTTTATAATTTACCAGACTGTGCATTCTATTTTGCCCGCACAAAATGCTGAGGATTGTAAGGAATGTGCAAAGAAATGTCTTACCGCCAAACAAAAATCACTCTTTTCGTAATAAATAGTAACCGTTCAACAGGGTGACGCTTGACAGGGTGCAGGTAGTCAGCTCATACCGGCGGAAAGCAAGTATACAGCTCGGTCGGTGACTCTTCCTCATATCCCGATCGCCAGTAACTCCTGCGCGTAGTGAGGAGTGAGGAGACCACCCCTGAGAAAAGGGGCAATGGGCAAAAATGTATGGTCGATGGCACCACCTTTTAACCCCTCAAGACAGTAACATCCCGAATCGGGTACAATGTATTGTAGTCAATGCTCAGTAACGTCCCAAAACGGGTACGAGCGCGGCGCGACAAACCGCGCTCTCAACGAACTGAATTTACACCAAAATCACAGTGCAACCACCCCCTGTTAGATATGTGTCAGAAAGACGGATAAATTCTGTATTGTACGATTATTCAGTCGTGCTTCTCGCAGTCTAGAATCCCTAATATAATTGTTTGTATTCTGAGGGCACTTAGTCGAGTGCTGCCATTGCTCGGATCTGTGCTTCTCTTAGGGTATTATTCTCTTCGGATATATGTATGAAAATAAATAAAACGAATTAATAGATTTGGTAAAGCATGTAATATCGTACATAAATGTGTTTATCATTTCTAGATATACATTTGAGATAAAACGTCGATATCGCTGAATAAGTGAGTTTTTTCAGTTGTCCAACTTTCTAATAATTATTCATAATTATCTAATTGTTTTACAGAATGAGTTTTTAATGTTTTATATTTCAAATTTCAATGCGATCATTCTTCTATCAAGTATTTTCTTTCTTATGATCGTTTTTCTAAAGTGCTATATTTTTGACCTTCAACTCTCAGAAATGACAGGTTTTAGCCAAGGTGACAGAATGGCCAAGATTTACACCCGCCGCTTGAGGGGTTAAATAACAATAACGCATTTCCCATTGGAAAGATCTATTTATCTAGAATATTTAAGACTACTTTAACATACCTCAACATGTATGCTGACAAACTCGAGCATTCTTAGGAATATATTGTTCGTACTTGCACAGCGTATGTACTTTATCGTTTCGGGTATTCTACGACTCATTAAAAATACAGTGCCTGGTTGTGTTAGGTGCCTTAGGGTATGTCAGGTAATTATCCAGATTTAATAGGATATAACTCAGAAACGGCTCATAATTGAGATCAGTCGTTCTAGTCATAAATGTTCTACATAAAGAGATCTTTCCATTGGTATATGATTTACAGTTATTGGAAAAGTGGGCCCAACATGCCCATTCTCTTTTGCCTATCTGTTTTTAGTTTAATATGTGTTGCGCTTTAATAGATATACTGACTCACTAGACACGATTTTAACGCCAGAGTGTGCCAAATGCGGAAAAATCTGACAAAAATAAACTGCTCATTGTTTAGTCTTGTCCTTGAATGCTGTTTCGCAACTTGTTTCTTATTCATGGTCAGTTTTGGAGGCGTTTTTTTGTTGTTTTTTTGTGAATATTTGTCGCATCTGGCGGATTGTCGTCAGTAGATGTAAATTCGTCTAGGCGCGGAGCGTGGCTTCTCTGAAACACGTGTTCGAAAATTAGATTTCACCAGTCCCGAGATACCGAGTCGCTTGACAGTGAATGCAAATAGGGATTATACTTCAGGATTATTAACGGGTGGATAGGCATATTAAAACGAGCAGATTTTGATTTAGAAAATGGGTACAAATCGAATACCTTCCCTACATAATAACATCGATGAGCTAAGCTTAATACCTTCTCTGCATTAAAGTCTTAACTCGGGAAAATTCTAGGATTCGTGCAATGTTTTTTTAGTTTTATTTTGTGTAAAAACACATATATAAAAAGTCTCTGAAAATTGGAATCAAATGCGTCAGTTCTCGCGTCAACAACCAAATCTTAACTTCCTTTTAGGTCTAGTTGGTTGTGCGATTTCGCCTCATTTCTTATATGCTAGCACATTTATATGCATAGAGCTATGTTTTTTCTCTATGCTAATGTTTATTTTTAACGATTCTGCATATATAATAGTATGTATGTCCATGTCTTTTTTTTGTACATTACTTTATAAAATAAAAATAAATGTAAACCTTCCCCACTGAGAAAAATATAACGATGTAATACACGGAAATAGGCACGTTTCAACGTATATAACTCGGACTGTGGTCCATACGTATTAATTAACATGACGCTTAACGGTGTTGGCGTGACGGTAGTTACCGTGTCGTAATGTTAAAACATTTCATGTCGTAATGTCTATATTATTTCATTACATCGCGATCTTGGGATCTCGTTTCTAATATGACAGCATGTAGTAGTATACGTACGGTTACAGTCGGATACATGAATCATGTTGAAATTACAGTATATTGTTATTTCCGCATTAACCGTTAGGAACATTGGTGATTCATATAATCGAGTAATGGAGTTTCGACAAAAATCCTTGTAATTCAACAAAATTGCGATTGAAACATCGTTATTCGGTACAAAACCGCAATAATAAAATGGCAATGTAAACATGAATCCAATATTTTTCTCAGTGTAGCAAATTAACTATATTCATCTGTTTAACAAAAACATTGTAGAGTGACCGTGATTTCCAAAGTAACTTAATTTTGGCTATGGAGCTACTGAGCCTTCTATCCATGTCTCAAGGGCTCAAATTTCGTAGTTTTCTTGTAATTATTATTGCAGCGGCATCTCGTAGGCATGAGTTGATCATTTTATCCGGTGATACCATTTACGTGATTAGTAGTGATGTCTCGCAAACAACTTAACTCTTATAATGTTTTAATTGTTAGTACAGTAAAGTAATATATATATATATATATATATATATATATATATATATATATATATATATATATATATATATATATATATATATATATATATATATATATATATATATATATATATATATATATATATATATATATATATATATATATATATATATATATATATATATATATATATATATATATTTTAAATTTGGACCCATTTACACAACTAAAAAAAACATCGCGTTAACGAAGTTATTCAGCTGTTTTGATGCCATGAAAAGTTTGATTGTTGGCGTATTTCACACATAGAGCGACGTTATGTAAATATTTCTCAACGTGAAAATGTACCGTTGAAAGAAACTGAAGAGGTTGATTCTACTTGAAGTTTCTATGGCTGTTCTTTGTTTTTAAGGCGCTAGGTAGATTTGCTAAAATAAAATTAATTAAACGAAGCCGCCTGTAAACACATTTAATGGTCCCGGGTTAATGTTATTTATAAGTCTGAGAGCCAGAAAACGGCATCACTCTCGCTAGATAGATCCATACCATTAGATCTATGGACAAAAAATACAGTCATCGCTTAAAGGTCGGAATAGTTCATTGTCTACTTCTGCTGATGAGGAGGACTTTATACTACATGCCTTAGGGGAGCCTCCCTTGGAACCGCTAAGTGTTCCGGGTTGATCTGTGGGACCTAGCTGTCGCTGGCAACACAAGGGCTATGAAAGAGTCCCAAACAATTAAATTCCTTAACTTAACTCAGTATTTGCACTATTAAAAAAAAAACTACAAATTCTTAATACCGGTATGTAAAAAGCTGAGATAAAAAAGATTAACACGACCTGCTAGAACACTAACAGCTCTTAGTTATTCTATTCCTAGTCCCCATAGTAAATTCTTATAAACATTTCATTGTCCAGAGTCGTCCATTAGAAGGTGTCGAATATGATGGGCGAACCTGACACCCCAGGCTGGTATAACAATATGTGATCGTTCATTCAGCCTGAAATGAGCGTAGAAGACTTGGAGACGTAGAAAATCTACTACCTAGCTCCGCCAACTGGCCCGCGAGAATCCAATTACAAACCACGTGGCGACAGGTAAAACCCTGGCGGGCATCGGACCACAACGGTCGGATTTCGGACCTCCCGAATGGTTACGGGTCCAAGGTCGCTTGCGCGGTCCTCTCCCTAATGTAAGCGGCGATTCGTTCAAATCATCGCGGACCATGGCGTACTTTGCCCGTCTCTGAAGCAGGGTCGGGTGGGCAATTGGTCGTTTCAAGAGCGGTTGTCATTAGGTAAGCAGCCACCCCCGCTCTATAGGAAACAAAGTAGTTTCCAGACTCCCCCGGTTATCTGAGGAAATGCACAGTCGATTGGCTGACGTAGCACAGTGCGCGAACCGTCCAGGAGCGCCCGAAGAACGATTCTTAGGGATAACCGGCCCGCAGGCACAGAGTCCTACCTGTACACGAACTTTTACTTGGAGGCTACGTATGGGTGCTGGCTGACCCGTGAGTTATGCCGACCCTAACACATAGGTCATACTGGCCCAACTGCACTGTGCCCATAAGCTCCCTGTCCAGATTCGTCCAATTATACATAGATGGCATAAATCTGTCTCATTGAGTCAGTCTATAGCGGGCGCATGTTTTAGTGGAGCAATTTTCGACACGAAGTTTCGCCACGATCAGCGCGGCTCGTACGAACGCCCCGCGCCGAAGCATACGTGAAAGTTTAAAACTTTCAAATATTGCGGAATATTATGTGCAAACGTGGCGTCCGCCACACTCTCTCGCCGAATAATGAAATTGGCGGGGCGAACACGTCCGAGCGGGGAGCGTTTTAGCGCGAGTCAAATATTTTACGACGGCACGTGATAATGTTACATCGGTATTCCTATATATCAATACATATTTTGCTCGTAGTATTTTAAAACATTCGATACTTATAGCGATATACGATTATGGGCGTGCCTAGGGATGGCGAACCGGCAACCGCCAGAGGCTAATAAAAAAATGTAGGATATAAAAATGGACTGTTAAAAAATGTATTAATTACACGTTTACAAAAAAGTCTGGTGACAAACTTTGCTACGAAACATATACCAAATATTTCACTGAATACATAATATCGAAAACTTTATTGCACTAGAGTAGCTACTGCCTCTCTGGACTACCTTGTATGTTTGTGTAGGTAATATTATCGTTAATTTTTACATTGTATTGGCCGATAAATGGTGTGATTTCTATTTATTCTTAAACGAAAGAAGTAATTGACGTAGCTTGGATATGGTCGTTTGTGGCAGTTGACAGTTGACGATGATGAATGAAAGCGGTGGACCGCAGCTCAGGCTGTAGCGCAGAGAAAGTGAATGATTTTTGGCGCGCAGATTATATTGCCCTTATATTGCCGGTATAAGGTGTAGTAGCTAACGCCTAAATTGATTGCCTCTTCCGTGGTGTTTAGGAACTGTTATGAATGCCTGCCAAGACCTAAGTAGAAAATAAAATATAATATGAAACTTATTAATTTTATAAATAGGATAGAAAACGAATTTACCGCGTGAAATTTGTAGGACCCGACGTTTCGGTGACGTTGCAGCCGCCGTTGTCAAGGGTAAACTGTTTACCCTTGACAACGGCGGCTGCAACGTCACCGAAACGTCGGGTCCTACAAATTTCACGCGGTAAATTCGTTTTCTATCCTATTTATAATGTCAAACAACCGCGATAGTCTTCGACTTATTAATTTATTAAATAATGCTCACTTAAACGAATTCGAATTCCCAATAGTCGTTTGGTTTCCCTTTGAAATCACTTAATTTCACATCTGAGGAGAAAGAATACAAAAGGGGACTTTTAATTTCATTTACATGTTACAATATTCCTGTTTATCCAGGCTTTGTTTGAGTGAGAAAAATATATTTTGTCTGTAAACCAAATATAGCTATCTAAAAAATACAATATACTTATATTTATACCCCATAAAAAAAGTATCTCATCTTAAAAAATATAATTTGCATTGATCGTTCTTCCCCGTTACCCTTTATTTATTAATCTCTTAAACCCTCCCTTTTCTTTATCCAAATAAATAAATTACATTGATTCAATTTAAAGAGGTTTTTTACATTTAGGAGCAGTCCGTGAATAGTGTTTGTAGCAATTTGTTTTTTCTCCACCCTGTGGCGTTGATTTCTGGTCTACATTGGTGTTGTATACACTGGGATAAATTGGTATTGTATTCCATAATTTAGCACTATTTCTTAGAGATTTCTCATTTTTTTATCATTACTTTTAAGTAGACCAGGCATTTAAATCTACTCAAATATTTTGCTATAAAAGCAATCCATGTTGTCTTTCTCAATGGAAGAAAATCAATAAATAAAGTAATTCAAAATGGCGACGATGAACATTTAGAAAACATTATTTTTATTTCTTCCACATCCTCTTATATCCTTATGTATAAAATATAATGCACAGAATATTTCGTCCGTAATAAAATATCTGAGGTGGCTTTGATGTTGGTTCAACTATAAGATGGCGAACCAATTACGGTTCTATTTTACGGGGACAAAGAGAAAGGCGCGAGCTCTCAGCCATACTGCCAGCGGCAACGTAAAGCCACGACGATCAAAAATAAAACTATATTAATATCAGAAAGATTTGGGGTTGAGCCTGGGTGTTATAATACAGGGTGAGAGAGCATTGCGAAAGATTGTAACTAACGATTGACATCCATAAGAAGAGAAAATAAGCCTAATATTTTCTTTCCCTACTGTGACTTTTTGTTTTCCAATATTACTACTCCCCGACCTTAAATACCATGAATTCCTAGGACTTCGTTTGAAGTAGATAGTGAAATCAGAAAATGAACATTGCCGAATTAGCAGTTTTTGTGTTTTAAGGAATTATTATTATTAGGTATTTAAAAACAGACTTTTATTATGCATGTGAATCGTTGGTTATAATCTTTCGCAATACCCCGTGTTAGAGCCGGGCCACACGATACGGTGCGGCTGCGGCGCGGCGCCTGTGCGGTGCCGCTGCGGCGTCCTACATACAAATATCCAAGGTACCGGGGATATGCGCCGAAGTGGCACCACTAAGTTGTTAAGTGCAGTCGAAGGAGGGTACATGCTTGCCTGTTTCATTTGTTTTCGCGTATTTTTGATAATTTTAAATCGAAGTATTTAAAATGAGTACCAACGAAGAATATATTGGCATTGACTACCTCATTTCACTAGTTCTACGTACAATTAACTACAACACTATTCGCCCACTGCGGCGTCGTTGTGACGTTGCGGCGCCGCTCCGTGCACTGTAAGTGTGTACGCCTATACGGCGAAATCTTGCGGTGCGGCGCCGCACCGCATCGTGTGGACCGGCTCTTACCGTTTATACAGAATGTAAACGCTGTACATTGACATACTGATGCAGATCTTCCAAGTCTATGTTAAATATTGTAAGTTATTTTTGTTTTGATAGGTTAAACGAGCATGATATGCCGACAGTTGTTATGAATACCTTTTGTTCTGAACCTGAACACTAACGACACTAGTTTGGCGGGAAGTTCCTATAATATAGTATGACGTCCTAAATCCTAAATTTACCATTAATATAACTAACATATTAAACGAACAAACAGACATAATACAATTACTGTTAAAAAGGGATACTTTGGAATCGCTAAAGCAACGCTTCGCGAACCAAAATAAAAGGTATACTTACAAATGTAGTAACGACAATATAAT
This sequence comes from Micropterix aruncella, assembly GCA_944548615.1. Lineage (NCBI taxonomy): Eukaryota > Metazoa > Arthropoda > Insecta > Lepidoptera > Micropterigidae > Micropterix > Micropterix aruncella. The sequence goes on along the minus strand of OX155955.1, from coordinate 29,387,668 downwards.
TATGTACGAAGATTTGTATAAAGGTCTAAAATTTTTTGTGTTTCATTTAATAACCTCCTGTAACTTCGCAGGAAGAGGATTTTTGAACTTTTCATGATTTTCACCACTTTCTGTATGTGAAGATTTTAAGAACTGCTGTATACCTAGTGTGATCATGACGTATAGCATCCATTATTGTTATATCCTGTTCTTTGCGAACTTATCCCATAATCGACATACTCCCATAATCGACAAACAAGTCGTTACTCCCCAGAGTATACACTATAAGCTGGCATGAAGGCTGTGGCTTATAGCCGGAGCGTTGTCACGAAGGCGGCGCGGCGCGCGGACGACAAATGCCTTGCCGGCGGTTATTTATTCTCTCGAGTCGTGATCGATCGTCGCTTATTTGTTTTCATTCGGCTTACTTATTGAATAGCTCGCCCGTCTTCGTCGCTTTCTTTGTTCACTGACGCGTAATAATTCGATGGGATCCGGAGAAATTATAGTCTCCCACTCCACTCAATACACCCACAGCTTTCCGATACAGACCTACATTCTCTCTTTTGAATAACTGGGTTAATGATTCTGTCGCTATATGCATGTATATATACAGGTGAGTTTTAATTTTCTGGCATCCTTCAAGGGACTGAATCAGTACAAGCAAGTAACTTAAAATAATGTTTTTTTTATTTAAATATTTTTTTGTTATTTTTTTTAATTTGAAAATTTAAAGAACTTGACTGTTAAATAAAAGTTTGACAAGCGTTTGAGCGCACTGTGTCATCTAGCGGTAGGTAAGATATCGCTATTAAACAATATTAGCAAAATTTTACCTTCTGCTAAATGGCGCAACGTTTTTATTTATTCTATTTTTTAAACACTATATTTTTTTTTGTTTTTCTCACAAATTTATATCAAAAAGTGCTTATTTGCTCCTACTGATTCACCCCCTTCAAGGATACCGCTTAATTAAAACTCACCCAGTATTTTCCGTGGTAATATAATGGTATTTTTCCATATATGTTGCTTAAAAAAAACAGCTGGGTCACTCCTAAGATTTTTATAGTATTTTCCTAGTATTTTAGTACTATATTTGTAGTTTTTTGTTGTATTAAAATGGTATTTTTCCAATATGATGTAGTATTTCTGAAGTGCGAAAAAGGCGGCTGAAAAGCTGTGTAATAAAAATAGTTAAATAAATAAAAGAAAAATACACACACACACATAGAGGTTTTAGTTAGTAAAGTTCCTCATTTTATACCGGGCATTGACTGAAAAAAAAACACTGTGTCAAAATCAAAAACTGAAGAGTATATATTTGATACTCATCTTGCAGAATACTTATGGAATAATGTACCTACTTCTAAAATACGAAACTGTTAAACTTAAAATCATTGAAGCCCTCTCCACAAACGACAAAGCGCTTATGCAAAATATTTCCAACGAGATTCGAGGCGAAACGTCCTGATTCGTAGAATCAGCGTATGGGATGGATTATGATAATAAAAAGCGAGCGGTAAATTTCCCAAAGAAGTCGCGATGACGTCACAAAAACTCGCACGGAAAGCACTAAAACTTGAGATGAGAATCTGCGAATAAAACTCCCGCAATGCGAACGGGCGCACGGTGGAGTTTGCACGATTTTGCAGACCAAAATTTGTCTTTGATTTTGTCTTTGATTCCAAGGGTAGTCTTTTGGATGTGGTGCTGTTGTATGGTGTTCGCGTGTAATCTTTGTACGGCCACAAAGAAGCTAACGACTATACAACGATTGACATGTAAAGGTGCCACTGGTGCTAAAACAGTTAAAACTTTTTAACGACTGTGCAAAGATTGGCATGTGTAGGTGCCACAGGTGCTAAAACAGCTAAAACTTTGTAACGACTGTACAAAGATTGACATGTGTAGGTGCCACAGATGCTAAAACAGTTAAAACTCTGTAACGACTCTACAATGATTGACATGTGTAGGTGCCACAGGTGCTAAAACAGCAACACTTTGGAACACAAAAAGAAAACTACAAATTAAAAAAACTAAACATATACGCAAATGAGATAGCTATGGCTGAACGCGCTTGCCGCTTCCGACCGTCGCATTGTGGGCTCTGCAACTGGTCTCCCAAGTGGACTGGCTGCAGGAACTGTATAGTGGGATTCCTGACTGTGACTATATTAAAGTGATCCTGCAATGGTCTTTAACAAAGGCTAAGTGCAGGTAGTCAAAAGTCTGGCAACACCTCCCCGTTATCATCATCAGGGTAGTATGATTACTAGTAGGTAGTTTTTTTCCTATATGCCTGCCCTTTTATTTTCAGGTATTCTACTATAAGATGTTAAAACTACTTTTTTGTAAATATTGCTTAATGTATATCATAATCAAAAATATTAGGTATATTGTGGTTAAAAGAGACCTCATTTCGTCTCTTAGGCAAGAACATGTCAAAACATAAGAGTCATGCAATTTAGAAGGTGATGGTCGGCGCGAGGCCTTATAGTGCAATTATGAAGAATTAGAATTGTCACACAGCTTACCAACGGTTGTAACACCGAGGAAATTAATTGTAGTCACTGACGAAATTAGTTGACCATCACATTTAATATTCAAGTCCGAGTTCGCAGTGTTTCGGAGACGAACATTCATAATATGCGTATTGACGATGTTGGCATGTAGTATAATTGTAGAGAATCACGTAAAAATATCGTCAGCAGCAACAGAAAGAGAGGTTTCCAGTTCGGATTGAGAAGGTGCATCAACGACGACACTTATGTTAATGACGATAAAATAATACTAAATGAATAAAGAATACCAGGCGTCATCATCGTACATGAATAGCTGACCTACCTCTAAAAGTCAAGAGTCATTTTACGTAGGTCATTTATACGAAAATCAGAACTACAAAGATACTCAGGGTTATCCAGTGAAACACCAACCGATACAATGATGGGGTACGATTCAAAGGGGTCGATTTTGTTCGCCAGGAAAGACAGCAATATACTATAGAAAGCCCGCCATCGTATATACTATAGTGGTCAAGTTTTAACAAAAGGAGGACGTGCTCGACAAAATCAAACCCTTGTTTTGTTTTCTACTCTTTATTGTGAAATTTCACAACGGACAGCTTTATTATCATACGAAAATCTCCTGCAACCAACCCTACTATGAAGTGTGATTATGTGCATGTACATGTACATGTGTGTAACGGTGTGTCTTGTTATTGCATTCCGTCGCTTGAAAGGCAAAACAGCACACGGCTCGGTGGCATAGTGGTTAGGTCGTCTGATCATACGAGTACATTGTAAGGTCCCGGGTTCGATTCCCGGCTGGGTTACCATTTTCCGTTGGGATCAAATTAACGGTATTGCATGTAAGATAGTTCAGAAAGAGCGTTGAGAATAAAGAAATAGTGAAGCGATGTTTATGATTACTTTCACTAAGTAGACTATTGACCAGCTAAATCAGGCAAACAACACAAGCATCCCACTGTGCGGCGACGGGACGCCGAGCGGTGGGCGGGCGGAGCGGGGAGCAGGGCGGAATCTGACGTCCCGGCGAAGCGGAAATGAATATCAAACGTTACTTTTGGCTTTCAAATTTACTTGATGGCAATTTGCATAAGATAGCGACAGGGCCAGTAATCAAAACGAGGGTAGAGCGAGCCCCGCTGTCAGCTCGTAAACGTCGAACAAAGAAATTCCACAAACGGAGCGAGAAGAGCGCGGCGCGCAACGGACGATAAGGGGAGAAAGCAATTAGACCAGGGACCAATAGTAGAATATTCCACGCCGACAGACACACGAATCAAAACAAAAGTAACTTTAATTTAAGTAATTTAATTTTCATATTGAAACATTTTTTTGGGAACTTCATCCAGTCGTACTCGGTACCTAATTTTCTATTTGAAAGTAATTTGCGTTGTTGTTTTGTATAAAGAACTACTGCTTTAACGGCCGCTTAAGCACAGCCGCGGATACAGATAAAACCTAAAGAGGGGGGGGGGGGCTTCTAAAAACATCTTGAGCTATGGGTGTAATAGCAAATCATCAAGTCACATGCAAAGGCTAACATGCTTGCTACCTATGCAAGTACAACTACCCGACTATCGAATAAATTACGTGTAGATGAATACTTGGAGGGTGGCAACTACTATGGGCGAACCAGTCATCCCAGGAAGTTTTAACGATATTGATCGTTCTGTCTCCTGTGAGTAAGGCTTAGAAGACTTTGGTTACGGATTTGAGGTCGCTTGCGCGGTCCTCTACTTTACGTAGCGGTGATTCGATATCTACCCAATCTTATAAATAGAATAGAAAACGAATTTACCGCGTGAATTTTGTAGCACCCGACGTTTCGGTGACGTTGCAGCCGCCGTTGTCAAGGGAAGACAGACCAGTCTACCCTTGACAACGGCGGCTGCAACGTCACCAAAACGTCGGGTGCTACAAATTTCACGCGGTAAATTCGTTTTCTATCCTATTTATAATGTCAAACAACTGCGATAGTCTTCGATTTTATATCTACCGAATCTATCACGGATCACGGCGTTTATTGCCCTCCTACTACTTGGGATAGGGTGGCCGATTTGGTCGTTTCAAGAGCGTTGACCGTAAGGTTAACAAACTCTCCCGCTCTGTAGGAAATAGTCGTTTACAGACGCCCCCTGTTATCAGTCGGAATGTACAGCCGATTACCTGACGCCGCACGGTGCGCAAACCGTCCAGGAGCGCTCAAAGAGCGTTTCCCAAGAGAACTGCCTCGCAGGCACAGGGTCCTACCCGGGCTCGCACTTCTACGTGGAGGATATTGGATGGGTGCTGACCTGTGAGTTAGGCCGACCCTAACACATGGGTCATAAGGCCCAACTGCACTGGCCTTATTAGCTACCCGTGTAGATGGATACGCGGGCGGGCGTGAATCACGCTTGATGCTGGGCCAACCGCCAGGGGGCAAGGAGGGGGGGGGGGGCATTTGTATTTGCCACTGCTTAACCCCTTGAGTATGATAAGACCAAATCTGGTTCTGAAACAATTATCCGTTGAGTATGATACGACCAGATCTGGTTCCGCGTTTTTTTCACTTCTTTGACGTTCTCATATTTATTCATAATTATCTAATTGTTTTACAAAATGATATTTCAATATTCTATATTCGAAATTTCAATGCAATCATTGTGCAGTTGTTCTTTTTATGATTGGTGTAGTAGTTTCGTAGTTATAGTACTTTAAGGTCGATGTCGCCGAAAATCCTGCAAAAGAGACAGATGCATCCATGAAAATACCCATTTACTCCAAGGGTTAAACATTTAAAAGACAAACTGTCTTAGGCGACCTGTGCCTATATCTCGGATACGAATCTTCATTTATAGAAAAGCCGTGGTTTCAGCTTATTACGCCTAGTAGTGTTACTTGTATCTGTGATATGACGTAGTCGCATGCGGAAGAGCGCTATATATTGACCATGCGATAACCATACCTACATATATTGGTTTGATTCACGCGGCTGATGATACACATAGCTAGCGTAGTACTACGTTTGCCTCCCAGTCTAAAGAGCCAACGAAACAACGAGACAACAACACAATTGAATAGCCTAAATGGCTTTAATTTCGTCGCTGATTAATCTCAAGAAATTGTTATGACATTGATGAATAACGAAGAGAGAGAGAGAATTACGACTGAAATACAAAGAAAATGCGAATATCAACTGCCCTGTAACAGCGCAGGTGCGCGAATTAACGTGCCAAGAGTATGACATTCTATCTTTATTTAAAATAATTTGCAACCTAACTAGCATCGTGATTTTTTGATCGGGGTCAAGTAAAAAAATATCAGACGTCCTATTTAAAAAATAAATAATATTATTATTAATAATAAACTATTTATTGAACAAAATAGTATTTTGGGACACACTAAATATCACACTAGCCAGCCATAGTGTTGAATTTATAATTGAACACAGATAGTGGTTGTACGTCTCTGTAATTCAAAGGGAACTGGTTTCATAGCCGGGCTGCATGGACAGAGTTTTTTTGTTGTTGTATATATTTGTACTACCATATTATTGTCATCAACTTGATGAATACTTTATATAATGTAGTTGTTTGTGACCAATCGTACGTAACCAGTTTTTCGTAACCAATCGAGAGACTGGAGTAATCTGGTCACAATTGGAAGTAAGGGCGTGAGTGTAAGCCCGCTGGGTAACACTCCTGGCTATCTCGAGGTTAAGGCGTTCGCCTCTTACGGGCATGCGCCGTCTGCGCTCACTCCAGGGAGATAGAACGACTAATCGTTAAAACTTCCTGAGGTGCCGGTTGGCTCGTTGTAGTTGACAACTCTAGTTGTTTGTGATCTCATCAAAAAAGGTAGGTATTAAGATTCTAGGCTTTAATACTTCCATAATGTACATCTATTTTTATATGCCAATTGAAATACACAAGACTGAAACGGAACTGAGTAATTTATTCCAGTTATGCAGATTCATTACTAATGACCACCTTTTTGTCGATTCCATAAATATTTCCAACGTATTCTGACAGCTGCTTATTATATCCAAATTAGCGGAGTGTTTCTTTGCTTCTGGCTTCATTATTGCCACGTCGCTCCACCGAGAAGAAAATACCTTTACAGCGTCCGCGGCCTGGCAGAGCTGTGGGGGCGGAAATGAGGAAAACGACATCGAAAACAGCGGAAATGAAATAAAAATGGCTTGAATATCGAGCGGGGCGAACGAGTCGTCTCCTGTCTCCGATTCCGCGGTTGGAAATGTCGAGAAGTCACAATAAGAGAAGCGCAGCATACGTAGCCGCGCTGCTTGTTCCACGAGCGGGGAGCATTTCCATTTCCGCCTATTCACGATTTCATTCTGCGGACGGGCGAATGCCCGATGTCGCGGGCTACTTGAATCGAGGCTATCAAATTGTTAATGAATTTAACATGAACTGACGTAATTTGTTATGGCATTTTTCTCTGAAATCTGTGGTAATTTCGTTAAAACAAAAAAAATACACTTCGCCAGCCAATCACGAGTACAGTTCTTGAAATAAGTACATACAAAATTATCTCATACGACTATTACGATCTACTATATTTATCACTAGTTTGCTTCCTATTTATACGAAAGTATAAAGTTTGGCGATCAACCAAAAGAAGATGTGTTAAATAGGCGCGTACTACCACAATCAAAGCGTACTACCACAATAAAAAATGTCTAAGCCAAATAAAAATAGAGTTGTCAACTACAACGGGCGAATGATTAGTCGTTCTCTCTCCCGTGAAGTAAGCGCAGAAGACTTGGACAAAACAGTCCACCGTCAAGCTCCGCCACATGCCCGTAAGAGGCCAACGCCACCAGGTGTGTTACCCAGCGGGCTTACACTCACGTCCTTACTTCCAATTGCGACCAGATTACTCCGGTCTCTCGATTGGTTACGAGTTTCGTATATTTCGTATATTTATGGAATCGACGTAAGCCAAATAAAAGTAAGAAAACGAAATAAAAGCAATCATTCAACGTTAGTATCCCTTTTCTAGCTATAGCTTTTTGTGGATTTTCTTTCTGTATAACGCCAGCCAATTTAGTTTCATACCAACTCAATCTTTAGATTCCTTTCAACTTATCTGAGCTACAAGAAATACTTATCTAGATACATTCTGATATTTACTGGACAAAACAGGTGATCGAAAACGACACAACGCATTATTAATAAGTCCGCCATTTGTGCAGATATTTTTTTATATTACACATTGGACTCATTTGCGTTTCTTCCTCAACTAAAATTAGATATTAGTTAATGTGAACGAGACGGGAATAGGTTAGAGAGGAATGTTAAATGAAGCGTTGTCACTTTTCCGAATTAAAACTACCAACCGAAAATAAAGCCACTGAAACTAAGACCGCGCGTAATGTGTTTAAACTTATTCGGATGGCTTTAAGTTTGACCGGTAGTCATCATCATCATCATCATCATCATCATTTATTCATTCCATAAAAGCATTTCACAATACTGAGGAACATGTCAACTTTTACAATCATAATTTACCGGATGATAAAACCGCTTTGATTAATTAAAAGGAAAAAAATAATTGTAATCAGAGGTGATTACTTAAAAATAGTCAAATTTACAAAATAATCAATAATCAAACAAATAATAATCAATACCATAAAAAGAAAAATTCTGAAACATGCGTAATTAAAAACAATGTCAATAAAATCTAAAACTTAGTTCGAAAGTATAGTCATAATATGGATATTTATAATCAAGCAATTGTGGACGCAATATCATAAAAGTCGTCCAGTTTGTAAAGGGCATGTTTGACTAACTGATTTTTCAAGCAGATTTTATATGCTGCCATCTCAAGTCTTTTCGTTGATGATGGCAAAGCATTGAACAATTTAAAACTTATATATAAAAATGTTTTTTGATATTTAGTCAAGCGTACTTTAGGCAATAACACATTGTTCTTATGTCGCGTATTATGGCTATGCCGAGTGGAGTGAAGCTCGCAATTTAAAATATTCTCTTTGGCGTATAAAAGACACTGATATATGTACATAGACGACATGGTAAGGATACCAGCTTTAATAAAAAAAGGGGCGCAATGTGTTTCTCTGCTTACACCAAAAATTGTCCTAACGGCTTGCTTTTGTAGCACAAAAATGCGATGGGTATCGGTTGCATTACCCCATAGTAGTATCGCATAAGACATCTTTGAATGGAAGCAGGAGTGATACACACTGATCGCTGCACGTTCGCCAGCCAGAAATTTCACCTTTCTTATAGCATAGACTGCCGATGACAAAGTTGCACACAATTTACCGATATGTTGATTCCAGTTTAAATTTTCATCCAAAGTGATCCCTAAGAATTTAGTATTTCGGACAATATTTATATTTTCTGATTCCATTTTAATCGTAATATTTTTGTCACTCTTTTTAGTAGTTGAAAATTTCATCGCTACCGTTTTTGATGGGTTTATGAAAAGTTGATTTTTTTCAAACCAAGTGTTAGCCACAAGAAGCTGCTCGTTTATCAGCTTTTCCAAGACCTGGGTGTTTTTATTTTCAAAAAAGAAGCTGGTGTCATCGGCGTATAGAAGCGTCTTTACTGGCGGCGTAATTGTCCTATCGATATCATTAATAAAAATAATAAATAGTAGTGGTCCAAGTATAGACCCCTGAGGTACCCCGCGTGAAATTAATTTTGGCAATGACTTAGCATTGTTTATTTCCACAATTTGGTATCTCCTATTTAGATATGATGTGATCAGGCTATGAGCTCTACCGCGGATACCATACCTCTCTAGTTTATCTAGAAGAATCTGGTGATTCACACAGTCGAAGGCCTTCGATAGATCGCAAAAAACGGCTATGGGGTTTTGAGATGTGTCAAGTGATTCTAAAATTTGCTTTACTAACTCGCTAATTGCCATAGTGGTCGACTTATGCTTTCTGAAGCCGAATTGATTTCTTATAATAACATTAAAAGTATCTAAAAAAGTATTTATTCTATTAAATATAATTTTCTCAAAGACCTTTGAGAAACACGGCAACAAAGATATAGGGCGAAAGTTATTTATATCTGTTTTACTGCCTTTTTTAAATATCGGCAAAACCTTTGCTGTTTTCATAGCAGTGGGAAAAATGCCTTGCTTTAGGCATTTATTTTATTTAGTTTTGGTGCGGAAAAATCAACGATCGTTCATTTCATATTCTGCTCTAACGTATTGCTCTGTCTTGTTCGCATGAAGTTATTTTAAATTTTAAATCCCAAAGAAACGCAATTGGGCCCATTACAATGAGAAAAATATAACGCTGTAATACATGGAAATATGCATGTTTCAAAAGGGATTAAATCTAATTCCGGATTATTGTCTTGAAAAACTTTTACATAGTTTAGACACTTTATATAGCCGCTTGATGTTAAAATACTCACCACACAATTGATAATAGTTGTATTAGATACTTAAAAGTACATTTTGAGTTGCCATGAAATATTAAATGGTCATACAAATATTAAATGGTCATACAAATAAGAAATACAATTGATTATAATCGGAGACAATTAGAAATAATAATAATAATATAATAATCAATAAAATGGTACAAATGTCAATTTCAATAAAAAAAATCGAGATGGAAATTGTCAGTCATCTAATTATAATTCGTTGATATTATATAATTCTCTTCCAATAAGGTAGCCTTTTAATTTCGATTTAAACTGGGCTATTTTCCCGTTTCTACATATAATTTTAATATTACGTATATAACATGTACTGTGGTCCGTATGTATGTATCAACATGACGCGTAATGGTGTAGTTACCATGTCATGGGCATGAAAACTACGCCGCACATTCATTACGGTGCACAACGAGAACTTGCTTTTGCCATGACAGCATGTTATTACATACGTATCGTTATAGTCAGTTTTAATAATGATGTTGTAGCTACATTATACCGCCATTTTCGTATTACCCATACGGAGCATGGTGAAACATATAATATAGTAATGGAGTTTCAACAAAATTCCTTGTAATTCAACAAAATTACAATTGGACCATCATTATTCTGTATAAAACCGCGATAACATAACGGTAATATAGGAAGAAATCCCATATTTTTCTCAGGGTATGTAATGTTATTTTTAGCACAGCAAACTTATTGTACTTTATTCTATTTTATTATTCTGCACTGACAAACTGCAGTTTTTGCAACCTGTATCTCCTAAAACCGCAAGAAACGAGGCAATATTCCCCTTACATTTTACTTTCCTGACGACCTATCGGAAAGGAAAGTATTGTGATCGCGCTAAAAAAAAAATCGGTTGTGTCACCCCAAGACTTTCCTGACTAGTATCCGGGGAGGTGCGAAAAAACAGCGACATTTTTTACTCTAGTACCCCAAATTTGTATGGCAGGTACCCCAAACGTTGGTCGTAAGTACCCCAAAAACTAATAGGTTCTTCCGATGGTTAACAGAAGCTTCTATGCCAAATTTTAACTTAGACAGATTAAGCGTCTGGGCGCTATCGCGGAAATAATTTTTTCGCCGGGAACCCCAAATTTGTATGGGAGGTACCACAACCGTAGGGCGTAGGGACTCCAAAAACTAATGGGTTCCTCCGACGGTTAACAGAAGCTTATATATCAAATTTCAGCTCAATCCGATTAAGCGTCTGGGCGCTATCGTGGAAGAATACATACATACAGACATACAGACATACAGACATACAGACAGACAGAGATCGGTCTGGAAATAGTCTCAATCGTCTCAGGGAGTCTCAAAATATATATTCCCATCTTCATCTCAAAATTTTTTTTAGCGCGATCACAATACTTTCCTTTCCGATAGGTCGTCAGGAAAGTAAAATTTTGAGATGAAGATGGGAATATATATTTTGAGACTCCCTGAGACGATTGAGACTATTTCCAGACCGATCTCTGTCTTTTTGTATGTCTGTATGTCTGTATGTCTGTATGTATGTATTCTTCCACGATAGCGCCCAGACGCTTAATCGGATTGAGCTGAAATTTGGTATATAAGCTTCTGTTAACCGTCGGAGGAACCCATTAGTTTTTGGAGTCCCTACGCCCTACGGTTGTGGTACCTCCCATACAAATTTGGGGTTCCCGGCGAAAAAATTGTTTCCGCGATAGCGCCCAGACGCTTAATCTGTCTAAGTTAAAATTTGGCATAGAAGCTTCTGTTAACCATCGGAAGAACCTATTAGTTTTTGGGGTACTTACGACCAACGTTTGGGGTACCTGCCATACAAATTTGGGGTACTAGAGTAAAAAATGTCGCTGTTTTTTCGCACCTCCCCGGATACTAGTCAGGAAAGTCTTGGGGTGACACAACCGATTTTTTTATATCTTTTCACCGCGCTATTTTAGCGACTAGGGATGTTAATAAAGGATTGGTTTGCCGAAGTTTGTATGTCCTCTATCAGACAGACGGTCGATTGCCACTCCGGGAAAGTGATCGCTTTGCGGCCGAGCGTTTTCCAGTGTCGTCCGTAAACACGACTGACTTTGATAGACAACAAAAGCGCATCGTGTCTACCCCACACTTTCAGGCGCACCCTCCGCGTCGCACAGAGGGATGGATTCCTAATTATTTTCATTTATACTTTGTCTATTTTATTTCTTGATGTCCTTTAAAAACCCGGCATCTTTACAGTGATGAATCCGCAATATAAACTAGGAGTAGGCCATATAAAAATAAGTCATGATCGAAACACGGTGGTAAAAGTTTATCAAACCTTACGTTGTATCCGCAAAGAGTCTCCAGGTGTTGTTTTTAAAATACAAAAAAATATGTTTTGTAGCTTTTTTTTGTCCCAAATATTTTACGTAACTTTTAACTTTCGAGGTGTTAAGACAGTTAGGTCTGATTGCAACTCACAATATTATTCGCATAGAATTAATTATAGCACATGGGATGCTGGTAGGGGTGGCGCATTACTATCGTTCCTTGATGCTGTTATGAGTTATCTACAAAAAAAAAACCGTCGAAACTGTAGAAATAAATATAAATTAATCAATGGTTGATCCGATACAGGGAACAAGTAGACATGGAGGATAGCTAGTTTAATTTAACGTAACATATTGTATGAATGTATCGTGAAAAATATTTTGTTATATTGAAAAAAAATTACATAGAAATTATGAGCAATACCGCATTTTAAAGTTGGAACGCGGAAACCAAATTTGGAAAAAATACGGTACAAAAAACATAAAGAATGTTATACTAAGAAAAGAGTACTTAAACGAAGTAAATACACAAAAATCGAATGTAAAGGTAAATCTGAATGGTATGTACGGAATTGTATGTATGTATGGTTATTGAATTATTTTGTAAAAAAAAAAACGGTTTCATAATATTTTTATTCTCATCGCTTTATTGGTCTTTATTCTAGCTTTTAGCATTGCAAAACTTTCTTTTATTTTAATCATTATTTTAATACTATATATTATTATGTCCTCATTTCAATCTTATTTTTATTTCTTTACTTAATTTTAATTTCTACAATTAGATTTGATTATATTACTGTATTTTTACCAATGTTAACTTTTTTACTTACACACTTTTTATTTGTGCATCATTTTTTTATTATAATTAGGCTAATCTTTCATCTCATCTTGTATTTTAATTCCCATTTTATTTTATTTTTTTACTATTTTTAATTTTTTATAATTAGGTTTGACTCACTCTTTTTAAGCAATTATGACTGTCTAAATACTAGCTAAATTCATCTTTTTTGTGTTTTTGTTTAGGTTAACAATTTTATATTATCAATTGAAATTTTATATTATGAATTTTATACTCAATTTTCCAGCACATACGAATTAATAATAATAGGTCTTAGTGTATAAATTCCCCCAGATTTCTATATCTTCATTACTTAGTTTTTTTATATTTGGTTTATAATACATTTGTAACAATTTAAATGCCTTCCTTAGAACAGGTTACTGCCTAGTTAGGCGACATTAAAATAGGATCACTGGCAACAGTTTCTGGCGTAACATGTTATCAGTTTTTTGCTATTGGATTCTCGGCTATGATATTGTAATTGTGTATGTTCATTTACTGTAGATAATTGTAAATTACCAAATAAATAAAATAAATATATAAATAAATAAGTAGTATATGTAACAAAATGCTACCCGATTTGCAAAAGCGAAGGTTTTTTTTTAAAATAAAACACATATTAGTTTGGTAAATACATTTATTCCTCCTCCAGGCTATTCCAAAAATATTCATCGTTGTTTCTTATTTGGTATAGCCCTCTGTGCGCCGCCTGTTCGTTGGCTGCTTTGCCGGTGAATTGTGGCCGAAGAGTGACTGCACTTACCTCTATTGAGGAGTTCTCTTTTATGGGCGAAATCAAACGCAGATATACTCCGCAGCCATCGCCATGTCTGCCGGTCTGTATTAACAAACACAGATCGATGTCTGGTTACTGTATTTGTTAGTTAGCTACGACCCCTTGATAATGGATGGTCATATCGGCCGTGTTCAATTGTTATTTTTATTTTAATCTTTATTAAATATTGATATGAATATTAGTGATAAATATTTATTGTAAATGCGTTGTTAAATTAATTATTTAAATAAATAAATAAATAAATTGGTTTATCAGGCAGCGGACTGTATATTTTTGCAAGGGCTGGTGAGAGCTGGACAGCCAAGTGTGGGTAAAGCCAGGAATTAGAAAAGGAGTGCCTTGCAACACCGCTTCTCACTGCTCTTCCTTGGCTGCTTTGCTATTGGGTAGCTACCTGAGATGCTGGTGCAGATCCCGATGATGATTCCCGAAAGCACGGCAGTCCCGAGAAATATCTTAATTATATTTTCTCTGTCACGGACCGAGCGAGAAATCACGGTATGTTGCAAACAATCATGCAAATCGGACTGAAGTTTCGACCGCAGATATCGCCCTTGCGCGGTAATGCATAATGTAGGTACTCAGGTACTTACGTAATAAAGAGTACTCGATGAAAAATAGTAGAATTAATGGAATTAAGAAGGGGTAGGATGTCAGGACACGCCACGCGTGTCCAATGTATATGGCATCCCTCTATGCATTCGAATGCATCATGTATATATATGAAATGCTAGAAAATTTTAAGCTTCGCGTTGATTGTCATAAGCATGACATGAGAGGAAATAATAACATTGATTTGCCACGTCCTCGAAATGAGGTTTTCAGACGATGCCTGAATTATGTAGGCATTAAACTTTTCAACGGTTTGCCCGCTCAATTTAAAACTCTCGCCAGGGAAGAGAATCCGCGATTATTTAAAAAACAGCTCAAGACGCATCTAGTCTTAGCGAAGAATAGGTTTCATAATGTAATTTTTTGTGACATCTCATTAACATGTATGATTTTTAGACCTTCGTATTCATATTGCAAGGTCCATTTTGGTAAATAATTATTTTGATTTGCTTTTCTTAGTTTTGACTATTTATAATTTCTGACAATTGAATTCCATTTATTATTATTATTCCCGTGACCATTCTAGGACCTTTTAGTTATTTTTTTATTTGTTTTTTTCTCTTAATATTATTTATGATTGTTATATTACAAGTTGATTATTAATTGAATACTTTTTACTACCAATTTTTAGATCATTGTTAGTATAGGAAATTTATTTTCGTACGATGCAGCCTGGCGTGAAGTACGAAACTGAAAATCTGAGAAACCGAATACTATTATTATTCTATAATATTAATATTATTGTTGTTTATCGCTTTATTGTTTCCTATGTTTCAGTGTACTTTGTTAACCTTGAAATATTTTCATATATAGAGTAAGTTTCAACAATCTGTAGATTTTAGAAAATAAATTGAAATATTATATTATTATATTAATTTATTTGTTATGTACACTTCACATTACGATATTTGATATATTTTTTTATTTCCATGATTATGATATATCGTTATTTTTAATTATAATTATAAGTTTAATTTTAATTCACTTATTTGTTTTATACAATACAACACAATACAATCAACTACTCCAGTAGATAGACATTCCTACACTTGGATGCGTCACAAAATTAAATGCTAAAAAAATAATGATTAAAACATAACTATCGTGACATGGCTGTAATAATATATTCAATATTAGGCTATATTTTATTCCATTTTATATGTTCATTTTGATACTATGTATGTGAGCATATGAATAAATCATCGCTATCTTTCTTATTACGGACTATGGCTTATCTAGACAGATTATGCAATTAATATAATATAAATGTATTTTTTTGAATGAATAACATTATTTGAAATATAATTCAAATGATCTTAGAAGATCAGCGGACTGGTATCCTTTGTAGCGTGCTATATTGGTGACATGCCGGAAATGCACAGAAATCAGATTTAAAAATCAAATATTTAAATTTTAAATTAGCATTATTATGAACTACCGCTTAGATAAGCGATAGACAGCCGACTGCTAGAGCGCAGAGATGACATAAAATACTTACTCCTTTAGGCAATAATACGCGTTACTTTTTTGCGGGAAATGATCTGATGAGTTTTATGTCGATTATCTCTATTTTGTTCGCGAGAGAGACCAAAATTCATAAGAAACAAGAACAAGGGACGGTCGACATTGCGTCATTGTGGTTTTTATAGTCGGACGAGTAAGGCGTTCCCTGCTGTTAGGTACGAAGTTTATTTATTTAATGTTCTGATAAGATTCGCAAGAAGTCGCTAAACGAGATTCCTGGTTACAAATAGCCGATTAATAACACAATACCGTTTTTTTATATTCATAATTTTAACCCGCTTCTAAATAACCATTTTAGTTTTTATTTTCCAATATTTGTACATACTTCCACTGTCTGCTATGCAGTAATAACATACCTACATATAAATTTAGTCAAATCAGTAGGTAATATGTGATTCAGTTTTCTGGTTTTACCTGTTCTTTCACGTGACGCGAGGTATCACAGTTTTGGCTAACTTTTAAAGCATTATTACATATTGTTGGTGTTTGAGTTCACACAGTCCTACAAAAATGTTATGTCAAAATGCGTATTTTAAGTACACAGTCGTACTCAGAATGAAACGGAGAATGCCATGCCAAAATCGCCAATGTGATAACTGCATTAAGGGTGTTCAAAACAAACGACGTATTTCAGCCAGCGTGTTTCTTTCATTACTGAACATGTCAAAAAAACTTTAAGTGGTGCATTGTCTATAGAAAAATGAAAATATTGTCATATCGAAACGTTAAGGTCATGAATGTGGCACATGAGTTATTCTCGTTTGTAAAAATATTTACATAACGCTCAGTCTAAAATAACCAATATGCCACATTTGTTATTTGGCATCAAGAAAAAATTTCAAATAATTTACAATGTCGTTTAAGCGTCGTGCAGCGCGCTTTTTTTTAAATTCAACTTGTAGGAAAAATATTCAACTATATAATGCTAATATAATCGCAGCAACGCCAGTAGCGTATGCTCACATTGTATAACATGTAAATGCAAATAGTGATGGAATGAAACCAGGATTCAAATAATATTCTCGGTTTTGAGTTATAACGCAATCGTGCCATCCTGTCTCCCATGGAGTCCGCGTAAGGACTTAATGGACAACACAATCCACAGTCAAACTACGTCAACAGCCCGTAAGGGCCCGACGCCTTACCGCGAGGCACTGGGAAGTGCACCCAGCGAACCAACCTCGCGGTTTTACTTTTAGATTTGGAGGGATTTATCCATCTTCCAGTCTAGTCACGGATTCAAGGTCGCTTGCGCGGCCTCTACCTGACGTTATCGGCAATTCAGATCGAATTCCTCGGGGTCTGTGGCGCCCTCTGCCTGTCACGCTCACACGGGATCGGGTGACCAACGGATCGTTTCAAAGATCTACCCCCGCTACTTAGGAATCGTACATTTCTAGACTCCCCCGGCTATTGCGCACATTCGATTGGCTAACGCCGCACGGTGCGCAAACTGCTCAGTTCCGCCTGAGGTGTCCCCCGAATCTCCGATCCCATTTGTTCACGACTGTAGGTTACAGCCGCAGGCAGAGTTCACGGCGGCCCTTCTAGTTTAGTCCCTCTTTGAGGAGGCTACCGTGAGTTGAGCCGACATAGGGGACATCAGGCCCAACCTGCACGAAACCGCAAAGAACCAAATTTGGTATGATATAGAGTGGATGCGTCATTAAGCCAAGCACGAGGAATCCCAAAAGAAGACCAGCTGAGTTGGCCGCGGCCGGAAATACCGGCGTTAGCGTCCTGTTGTCGTTGACGGGTTTCTATTGCCTTATTGCTGGCTATTTCGTCCAGGATTCCTCGAGGTACGAAATTTGTTGAATTAGTGTGTCAGTGCCTCTGATTCAGGTAGAAAATAAAGGAGCTACTTGCGAATTTCAATAAAGCAGAGTGACCGCATGGAAAATAGAAGTCGGTGAATGTTTAATTGACCAAATGCCGCTCCATTAATGCCACGAGAATGACAGCAACAGTGGCAGAAGGTAATAATTACGTTTCGCTCCGAAAGTAGCATCGAAACGTTATCTTTAGCAATTGAGTTTCGGCCCAATCGCCTCTGAATTTATCAATTATTGTTGTTGCGACTTATTACTCCACCTGTCAAATTATGCTAACAATAATCGTTTTTTTCCTTATTGAAAAACCAGTACTTTCAATTATATCGCCGCTCCTATTTTATTATAAATGACACCCCCAAAGGGTAACGAGTTTTTCTTTATTTTTATGTCTTCATCGTTGGTGTGGGTAATTAGTCAGACTTATAAGTTATTTATGTTACAGCAATTAATTCGAACAGCTCCTGAATAAAAATTTAATTTCATGGTCACGAAAAGATAATTAATCGAGTCGTTAAGCAACAAAATTGTTTGCTGCTGCATGTCGGCTTGGATGACTTTTATTTGACAATATGGGAAATTGATATCTTAAAGTACGTCCACATTGAATACGTCAAATTGCGTATGTCTAAATAGTAATAATAATAATAACCTCTTTATTGAACAAAGTGACAGTTTTGCAAAAGGCAGACTTAGCGCAACTCGGCAATCTCTTGATTACCATATCATTTACATGGGACGGAGACGTGGAATTTATTACCATATTTTGCAACTAGGGTTAGATTTGTAGATAATTTTATTTCATACGACAGACAAAAATAATGACAAACGACATAGTCTGTCATTATTTTTTTGTCTCCGGGAAAATAACCCTCACAAAATATTTTATTACAAATATGAAAGTGAGTGCAATTCTTCTCCTTTAAAATTTTATATATTTTGTTTATGAAAAAACACCAATTTATTTTAAAACTTTTTTCGATAAATTAGTCCACGAACTGCTATTTTTTAAATGTTTCAGCAATGAATTAATAGTATATGTTAAAAATGACGAAATAATCCGTGTTTTTTTTAAAAAAGGAGAAATAGGAATGATCATTCAAATATTTTTTGTAATAAAAAAAATATATATTTAGTATATAGCGTGTACACTCGTTTTTATCCACAGTCATATACTGATACCCACTCGAGGTTGTGGTGATAGATAGCTCTTGGTCTCCCATAGATAAGAGACTTGCTGATATGTATGGCTGTGCATAGGTAAAAGTTAGTGGCTAACACATTATTTTCTTTTGCAGAAATGAGAATGACCGAGAATGTTTTAGAATGTTTCAGAATATTCTAGAATGCTACAGAGATTCCAGAATGGGGAGAAACGGGTAGGATGGGGCGGGGCGATGTCGGGTGACATTCAGCTAGTAAAACATTCGGACTAAAATATGTCATGGATATGTTAAAATTATCAGAAGTGTCATTATTAAGGTGTAACGATCGAGAAAACATATTCCAAATCGAATACCACGCTGTGCGGCGCGTGAAATTTCAAACTTTGCAGACGTACCAATCTGACGGTCGACTAGTCTGGGGCGTCTTAGCGCGGCCAACTCGTAATAGGGCACAGACAGACCGCCTACGCCTGTCTACAATCGACCCGATCTAACCCATCGTATACATTTGTATTAGGTCCGTACCCATGACGTTGCCGCTCTATAAAGGACATTTAGAACCAACCATTTTGTATTTAAAAAAATGTATTCACATCTATTATCTTTGCATTCTTGCTATTTTAATGTGCGATGGTTAGTGCCTAAGGCATTTTCACTGCCTCTTTGAAGTTGAATTTTACCACTATAACAGTTATCTACATTCCCTAAAATGTGGAAGAAATTTTATTTTATTTATTTATTAATTTACAATAACTTCATATAATATGTCATATAAACACCATTTACATAATATGGTTGAGTTGGGAGAGATTGAGCACATCCTATGGTGAAAATGTTTATCCGCATTCCTAACTAGGTCAGAGACCCGTATCTAGGGATGCTGATTTTTGTTTAATTGTATCGACGAGCTGACTCTTTTGATATTCTGAACTTAAGTTGTATTGCATGATACATAAGAATATATACATATATACATACGCATACATACACACATACATAAATATATATATATATACATACCTACACATATATATACATAGCAAATAATACACGAGATTTGATATTAGTTAGTAATATATAATTTAATACAACAACTTAAATTATTAGCGAGAGCAATTGAGACTCCGCATACATTGGACCCCTTTCAAGCAGGTACTTCTTTATAAGTATTTTGAATGAATTTAAGTTGTTTGCATTCTTATAACTCTCATTTAAATTATTATAAAATCTCGGCGCAAGGAAGTAAAAATGCGAGTGAAGAGTCTCTATGTGCAACTCCTGCAAGTTTGCGACTGTTTGTTGGGTAGTGTGTGGTCATGCGTTGTCATGCAGAAGCAGTGGTGAGAAGCGATTGACCAGGTCTCGGTTGTTTAATCACGACCTTATCCATAATTGTTTGCTGTTCTTGACATTACATGTACCAGATCGCATGACACTTGAACCTCAAATTCGAAAATACCGCGAATTTTCAGCTTTTCCATGACTGCACACAACATATTTAATCAATAACGACGGATAGAAAGCTAAAGGAATATCTGACTTTAAAATTAAGGATAACATGGCTTTAAATACAAAAATTGAAATTCCGACTCAAATCGATGTCATCCAAGTTCTTTCTCGCTTTAGCAAAAAGGCAATTACTTAGGCAGGAACTTAATACAAACAATAGCGTAACGTCGATTTCACCTTATCTGCTTGTGATGTTTACAAAATAGCCAAACTTTTGTTTATCTTTTTCTTTATTGAAATTATGTTTCAACAGTTTGCGATCATCAATATAATAGTTTTGGTTTTCGTTTGTCGTTTGTACTTTTTTTAAACTGAAAATCTTTTGTTTTTTTTCTTCACTTTTTTATGAATTAAACTGCTTATCTGACCGTCGAAAGTTTATGTTTTAACATTCAAGGTTTAACCTAGAACATGGGACACATTTGTCAACTTTCGAACATTTTAGATTTTTTTGGTTTTTTTAAACTCTACATGAATTGCATCGCTTACTTGACCCCTCAAGAGTCTATGTTTTAAATTTTAAGCCAATCAGTTAAGCCGTTTAACCTGGAGGTCTGTGAACATAGAGATATAGAACCCCAAGACTATT
The DNA here is from genome assembly GCA_944548615.1 of Micropterix aruncella. Taxonomy (NCBI): domain Eukaryota; kingdom Metazoa; phylum Arthropoda; class Insecta; order Lepidoptera; family Micropterigidae; genus Micropterix; species Micropterix aruncella. The sequence continues at coordinate 29,366,571 of OX155955.1, read as the reverse complement.
ATGTGGATTTTTATCACCTACGCTTCGCTTACAATGGATTATTTAATATCATAACCAATGAATCTATTTATCGGAAAATCACTTTAGTATACTTTTTCATTGAGGAAATGGCAGATGTTATCGATAACACTCAAGTCATATAAAGAAACTAAAAGTCATCGGGCGCGCGAATTGAATAAACATGAAGTTTGCGTCCGTTTTTTGAAAGAGGAATATAATAATATCTGAACAACTTTTTGATATTTAATTGCAGACACTCTTATAACTGGAGGCGTATTGTATTGCAGTTTAATTTACGAGTACGTATCTTCTTCACCAATATATGTGCTTACACGCGATCCAATGATGTCATATGGGTTATAGCCCAGTAACAGGCAGAAGGCACTTTCCGTGACAGTTATATTAGCATTCTTACAAATACTTCTGCTAAAAAATATATATGGATAGGTAGCCAAAGACCAAAGGTACGAATGTAAACAATCATTTATACCGCAATGTGTTGTTCTATATGAGTATTCTAATTCGGTAAAAATGCTCAAAAGGCCTTTACCTTTGAAGATGAAATTTTATTTGCAGTTACATATCGTAAAAGTAACGAGTATTATTGATTAAATGAGTACTCTCTGTGAAGACATAGCAGTGGTCCAGTCGTATGGCCCACCAGTTAATATAAGCAAGCAAGTCAATAGCTGCAAGCAGCAGAAATGATGAAACATTCTCGTCAGACGAAGATGACAAAATTTTTATACTGGGAGAATAACGTCGTTCGTCCAAAAAAATGACGCAGGCGATGGCTGCCCATGTCAAATTTTAATAGTTATTTGTATTTCCAATTTAAACTCAGATTACTAAACTACCGTAGGAATTGACTAGTATTGAAGAATACTAAATATTCGTAAAACTTCTGCGTATTTCAAGCAATTGTTAATCGGTATTTTATATATCGTTAGCAGAAATGACGAAACGTTCTCTTCAGACGCAGATGACAACATTAGCTTTACACGTCGATCACTCAAAGAAATTGACGCAGGCGATGGCTGTCCATTTCAAGTTTAAACAGTTATTTGTATTTCCAATTTAAACTCAAATTACTAATCTACCCTGTGAATTATGTTATTGAGGAATACTAAATATTCGTAACGTACGATTTAAAGCAATTGTTAATTGGTAATATATTGGTAGGTTAACTTGTTACCTATTTTCAGCTATTTTACCTCTGCAAAATAATGCTTTTTTTAAGAAGCTAGATTTTTAGAAATACCTGCAGTACAACCGGTATAACCAGTATAACTCATTACCTATTTTCGTCCACGGTGCGGTGCGGGAACTGCATACCTATTAGGCATTCGTCCCGTCCGCATGTCGCCCGCCAGCTAATACTATAAGAGGATACTGGAACGGAGTGCAGAGACGCCAGCGTGAGACGCCACAGTAACTAACAGCAGAAGCGCGGCTGCGAGGAGTCTCTTCATTTGCATAATTGCTGCAGTGTTCGAGCGCACAAGACATTCCGGCAATATCTCAAGCATTATCGCAATAATTTAATGTCCGCCAACGCGCGGCGTTGCAATTTCGAACGGAACGAACATCTGGGATTGCCATGAATTAGTTCAGACGAATTGTGCTCGGTTACTATTCTGGTATACGGTTTATTGAAATTGTGTAGAGATTGTGCAGTTATTTGCGCTACCGGCTTAAGGGACAAACTCCAACGCTAGAATCTCTAATGGAGTCATTTTGACTAAATCGAGTTCATTTCATATTCATACTGTTTGGATTAGAATAAAAAGTTATCGTATCATTTTTATAGTTTGCCTTATTTGTAAATTTACCTTGTATGTTCAAGGGAGTCATTTCGACTGCCTGTATTATGTCCTATGATATCGTCGAGTTACAATTATAACGTGATAACTCAAAAAATTGCATTTTTGAGATAAGTATGCCAGAAGATGTAAAAATATCAAATCTATATTGCCTTCAAACCAGATAACTGAAATTCCCCCGCCCTTAGGAGTTAACGGTGGTTGATAAGTTGAAAATCAGCTCCAGCTATAATACTAAAAATCGACATGTAGACTTATCTAGCTGAAAGTTTGCAGCACTGTCTGCTATCGTAGCGCTAAAACTCGATATCTCCACTAATCTAGTTTTAGGTTAGTATTTAGGTCCACTTATTAGCTTCCACAAATCAAAAGTGGTGGACGATTTGAAACTTTAAAACAACATTAAAACGTGTTTATCTCAGAACTACTAAATTCGTCGAGTTATTGGGTTATAATTGTAAGGCGATGATATTTGAGGTTGCTAATCGCGATATTCAAATAAATTAATACATTCTTATTAATTGTATAATAGGCCGATATACGAGGAGAAATGATAAGGGGGGGGGGGGGGAGGGGGGTGCTACTTGACCATGTTGCATTTCCGCATCGCAGTAAACAAAAATCACCGTTCATTTAGCGCACACAAAAGTTTTGTTAAAAATAATTAAAACAAGAAAAAAATGATTTTGCAAAATTGTACATAAGTTAGTAGAATGTTCTATAACGCTGGGAATGTTGAGAATAAAATATATTTAAAATAAATAATGTCTGGATGATCTCAATATTTTTCGTGAAAATGCATAGAAATAATCATTTTTACGAAAAATATTTGCTTTAAGCTTTACGGTACGAGACACATTTAGTCCTATGATGTATATACATCAGAGATTATTCTCTCGCTGTAGATATTCGCTATCGTGTTTCATTTCAACCCGAAGTCCGAATGACCCGAAGTCTGTGGGAAGCCAATTTATCGACAAGAACTGTCAAAATATAGCAGGCACAAAATTTAAAAAAAAATAAAAAAATGCGACCTGCGTTCAGTGGATTGTCTTCTTCTTCTTCTTCATCAGCGCGCATTCGCCCACCGTTGGGCATACGCCTCTCCAATCACTCTCCATCCGGATCGATGATCCGTTTCTCTCATCCAGACAGGTCCAGCTGTCTCCTTGATGTCATAAGGTTGTACTGTTCATCATGATTGGAGGTATTTAGCCCGATACCCGCCACGTCGGCCACACGTCTTGGCGAGCTCCACATTTTCAGGAAAATATTTCTATTTCCTGGGCTTGTGGCAACCTGGTCGGACTAAATTTATTATTTAATTATTATTTATTGTTGAGAAAATTTCAAAATATATGTTGACACTTCACACAGTGGATTGTATCGCTGCCCAATATATATTTTTAAATTTTATTTATTTATCCCTAACATGTCTAATTATAATTATCTGATAGGTTTTCTTGAGGCGGTCGTTTGCCAAAGAGGAAATCATCAGTCTTTAGTAGTGCAATGCACTGAACAGGGGGGTTTACAAGTCTATTAAAATCGGCTTTCTCTTCCGAAATAGTTCGTCTTGTGGATGTTTTTAGTGATTTAATCAAATACTTTTAAATCGAATCCACTAGTTTTTAGCTGAAAGCGATACGATCTTCGCGAGCTTGATAGTTTGAAACCGACTTCTAACTTTTCTTTCCTACGACGGACGAGTAGAGCGTCCTCTTTTTTCCGCCCTGTCCAAAATCACCGCGGAAGTATAACGAATTACATCACACCGTTCTAGTCATAGCGATAGCAACATTCGCTATGTTTGACGATTAGCGATGAGAACGGCGCCGATATATCATGGGACAAGTTGTCATGAACTCGAAAAACGAGTGGATCGCTCTCGTATTACCGCACGATTCGCGTTTTTAGCATGCAGCGCCATCTCTCGACTTCATCCCAATCAACTCAAACACAGTAAAAAGCGATGAGTCGAATCAGGAAGTGGTGCAAATCGTCGATACGTGGCATTACATATGGCTAAGTGCCCTCTTTGTCTTTTTTCCTCTGAAAATGTTTATTTGGATAGCGGTTTGGCGGTTGCGCCGATGCAACCGCGCGCCGCTCCGCCCAACCGGTCACGAAGGCCCGCCGCTGACTCAGAAAAAAGCCCCACTTGCAAACAAGGGGCGACAGAGGCGAAACGCTAAATAATGATAATTACGGCGAAACATTGACGCGCCTCGCGCTACCGGGCGCGAATATCGAAAAGCGAGAAGGGCGCAGAAAAAATCCGCGTAATAATGGCCTTCCGGCGCGCGCGCGCGACGGGAATACAAAGGGGGATCGGTCGCGTTTTTGCTTCGGGTCCGCCGCGCCGTACGCCGCACATTGAGGCAGTGCAGTGAGTCTACGTGGCAGATTGCCCAAAACTTAAATAACGAAATCAATCTTATCCGCCCACTGAAAAATACGTAGCCAGTTTGAGCGTATATTATTTTTGTGACATTCTGTGTTGATTTCAAATAGGATAAAATTAAATTTACCGCGTGCATTTTGTAGCATCCGACGTTTCAGCGATGTAGCAACCGCCGTTGTCCATTTGAAATAAAAAGAACCCCGAATTTTATTAGAGACGACGGATACAAACTCCCTTCTACGTGGAATCCTATTCTTAAAATGTTCTCAATTGCCAACTCCGAGTGCAAGGACGTAACACAAAAAACAGTGAGTGTTGCGTGCACGGCGGATTTTCAAAATTCGCGGCCGCCTCACCGCCGTTATTATCTGCGAAGTCACAGCAGGAGTTTGCCGCCTACTCGCAGATGACGATCGACAGCACTATAGTCTACCTGGACTTCGGCGTTGCAACATTGCCGAAGCGTCGGGTGCTACAAACTTCACGCGTTAAATTCATTTTTATCCTATTTATAATATCAAACAACCGCGATAGACTTCGATTTCATATTCTGTGTAGATTTCACGGTTCCCCGATTTCACAACCTCTTGCCTTTTTTAACACGTTTACCACGGCACTATATTTGGTATTGACAGTTATTTAAAATAATAAAAGTTATGATGGGCCGGATTAATTATTTAATTCTAACAGTCGAGTTGAGATTGTCGATGCTGCGGACGAACCCGCTACCCCAGGATGTTATAATGCTCGTTGTCGCCTAACCCTGAGTCGAGTCGCAAAGACTTTGGGGCATAAAAATCCAATGATCTAGTTACGTCGTTACTGTCCAGCAGATGCCTACCTCAAACAGCGAGAGCACTGACACCAGTGGGACTCGCTCGCCCCCTTTTGTACCAGTTTTGGAAAGATTTCTCCTTCTACTAGATTGGTCACAGCTCGAGGTCACAAGCGCGAGCCTCTACTTATTGTACGCAATTACAGCCTTTAGCGGCCTTTATCCGCTTTCACCGTGTACTCGGATAGCCAAAGGGGTTGTATTAAAGGTAGATGACAACAGGTCCACATCTATCCCCGTGTCTTAGGAAACTGGAGCCGAACAGTGACAAATGAAACTTTTCAAACCACTGAAAAAGTGGCATCAACGCAGAAAGAAAGTTTATTTTCATGAGCATAGGAATAGCTGATTCAGATATAACTACACATAACAAGACGGACAATCTTTACGCCTCTTTTAACTCATTAATTATTAGCCTTACAAAATAAGTGTATATAAGAAATGTGTAAAGATTTTTTTATAAAAAAGAAATTTGCAAAATTACCCCTTGAGAAATTATAAAAAAAATAGTTTTTTAGCACCTTTCATCCAGAATGGCAGCTCGCGTATGCGCGCACCCCGATGTCGAGAGTTGAATTTTTCATGAGGGCCCAGACCTAAATAACATATTACATAAAACCCGTTATTTCCCCCACCGGTTTGTAAGGCAAAGGCCTTTTTTGACCTTACTGACTGGACTAACACTTATAGTTTAAATATATGTGTTTCTATAAAACGTTAACCGATTAAAAAACAGTTTCTGCACGTTTCACTTTAATCGGAACCACTGTGCGCCGCGCCGCAGCCAGCAATCAAAATTTCAAGGCCTCGCTGTCATTGTGCTCGCCTCAAATTGCTTCGCGGCGACAAAAGATGAAGCGCGCTCCTCCTTGTAACCTTGTTACTGTATCAATGACGCGTCTCCCCGGAGTTCGATTCTTTGTTCGAAACCTCGTGACAAGGGGTATTTCGGTCATGCGTACCCAAATCGAGCACTCAGCGTCGAAATGCTGAGACGATTTGTCAATGTTCATCTTTGTTTTTAAGGGATATGATAGCAGACTGCCATATAGCCATATGTGGGCTTGAAAAATATATTGTACAAGTATATTTTAGTAAAATGGAAAAAAGACATGAGGAAAATAATTAAATATCATTTCCACGAAAGATATTTCACGTGTCATTGCTCAGTAGATGACAACATATTGAAGCCTTGCAAATGCTTTGATTGAAAAAAGACCATCTCCAAAACAAGCTAAACAAGAAAACCTGTTTGTATCGGTTTTTTTCGAGCAAAAACCAAGTACCTAAATCTTGTGGCTTACTGTTTTTTATCTAAAAGAAATAAGTAATATTAATATTGTAACAAATACCAATTATATAATTATGTACGACATTTATAAAATTTAAGTGTCATTTTTTTATGGTTGGTTTTATGGCGGTTTTATGGTTTTATGGTTGGTTTTATGGTTTTATGGCGTTTACGAAACGTTCGTTTCGTACGGTTCGTTTCAGCGATGTGGGAAACATCGTGATTTGGAAGAAGGTTTTAGATTTTTAGATGCAATCCATAGTAACCAGTATAATTCCTCGGATCGATTATCGCGCACCTCAACACGCTTACTTACCCTTTTTATATTTTCTTCAAAATTTGCTATAAATAACAAGTTTTTTCAGTTTTAATTCTATCGCGGATTTAATCTTTAAACCACCAAAGGAAAAGAAATCCCTAATTTTTCTTTGTCTCACTTCGATTTTTTTTTATCACATCCATGATTTCAGTTCCATTTTGGAAAGAGAACAATGTAAGGAAGATAAATTAATGACTTCAAAACATTGAAGAACTACGCGTTAATGTTTTTTTCTTTTTTTCACAGGTGAGAACAAAATTGATGCTTCGTCTAAACTTTAGTAAAACGACGGAAAGGTATGTTTTTTTTTTCCTATTATAAAATTAAATCAATCTCCGAAAGGGCTGCGACGAAAAATTGGAGAATTCATCCTTCGCAAGCTTCAAGGTACATCCGAATCTCGTAATCCAGTTTATTAAGTAGTAGTTTTCGCCATTTTTTCGGCTCAGGATTTTGTTGGGATCGTTTTAATAAAATGTACACCAGATATAAACCGCTAGAAAAATATCGCCCAATATCTATTTTATGATCCATATTATATTTCGCGTCCGTTCGTCGTCCTCGAATAAGCATAAGTAAGCTGGTCACCTCAGTATGGTGTGTTTAAGAATAGGACCGAGAGATCCACCATCGCTTTTTGAGACACTTAGATTTCAATCCCTATACTAAACAGAGTGAGTTTTTATTAACCGGCATCCTTAAAGAGGGTGAATCAATACAAGACTAAACAACTTTTGATTTAAAAAAATGGTTTTTTTTTTTAATTTAGATTTTTGATTATTTTTTATTCATAAATTTGAAGAACTTGACTGTTAAATAAAAGTTTGACAAGCGTTTGAGCGCGTTGCGCCATCTATCGGTAGGTAAAATATTTATTTATTTATTTATTTATTTATTTATTTATTTATTTCATTAGCAGATCAACTTAACAGTTTATACCAATCCGTTGATATGCAATATACACATAAATTTAAAAAATAATAGAATTCTTACAAGTACATACACAACATGTTTAAATAAGCATTAAATACAAATAAGGCATTAACGCTAAGAAACTATATTAGCGATATTTTACCTACCGCTAGATAGCGCATCTTGCTCAGGGCTGTTTATACTATTTTTTAAAAAAACACATTTAAAAAAAAAACTTTTTTTTGTTTTTTCCACATTTTTTTAATCAAAATTTGCTTATCTGCTCGTACTGATTCACACCCTTCAAGGAAGCCGGCTAATTAAAACTCACCCCGTATGGACTATATAACAACATAGACTATTAGGACCGAGATAATCCACCATCGCTTTTTGAGACACTTATTAGCCTTATTACATTTTTCTACTATCAGCGTGTTCATGTTATTTCTATTATACTTTGTTATGCAAGTGTTTTAAACTATTCATATGATAGTAAATTTGTTTTGTTTAAATATGTTTTAATAATACTAGTATCATGTATTTACTATCTGTAAGTTTACTATAAAATCAAAATAAATAAAATAAATATACAACATGTACATAGGTATAAGAGTTGATGAGTCCATATTCACGTACGTGGGCTAAAATCAAATGTAGTTCTGCCTTATATGTTGTATATCAGTCATCGTCCAGTCCATAGCAATCAGTTTCCAATCCGCTTTTCCCGATTGGACACGCTTCATTGTGGCGGAGTGTGATTTCAAATTTAAAATCGTGTTTGGTTGGAGGCGGCCGCGGTCGCGTCGCAGCGGTGCATTGGACCGTCCGGGCGGATCGACAGCCTGAACAAATTGGTGGCGCGCCAGGCGCGAGCGATGGCTGAACCGGAATCCCGAAAAGTCATTCCCAACCGCGCTCTCTGTATTGTTCACGATAAACGCCTCGCTCGGAAATTCAATTTCTCTCCGGTCGCTCGCCCCGCTCGACCTGTCCGCGCGCTACTGCTAAGGGGCGGAGGTGCGTTCACACTGACGAGCAGTACGGCGGAGCGATAGCGATAGCGTATGTTTTCTCTTTCTAGTGACGTAGCACCATTCATAATCATAATCATAATCATATTTAGTATTCAAAAAAGACTAGGTAACTACAACAAACATAGGTAGATACCTAATCTGGTGAAATCGTAAAAAAATAAATATTAGATAAATTACATATTAGTTAAATTTCGTGTTGGGCGTTACAATTGGGCGGTGTCGACTACAACGGGCTAACCCGTCACCCCAGGCTGGTGTAATGATCTTTCAGCCGTGGGACGAGCGTAAAAGACTTTGGGATGGTTCAAACCCACCATTCAGCAAAGCCAAGAGACCAACGTCTTACGGCGAGGTAACTCAGTGGGGCCACCTCATCCCCTGGCTACCAGTTTTAGCAGGATATCTCCATCTGGAATTAATCTTCAGGATACCACCTTCCTTCCGACTGGTTTCGTTACCGAAGTCGCTTACGCGGCCTCTACCTGCCGTAAATTCAACGGTGATTAAGTTTGAATCTATCGCGTACCAAAGGTATCCTTTGCCCGGTTCTGAATTCAGGATCAGGTAGCCTAATGGTCATTTCAAGAGTGGTTGACGACGGGTCAACATTCACCCCCGCTACTTAGTAAAGAGTATACTTCCATAGTCCTCCTTCAGCGATTAGTCAGAGTGCACAACAGATTGGCGTCACCAAACTGTGCACAAACCGTCCAGTAGTGCCGGGAGTCAATCATCCAGGCGAAGCCGATCCACCAGCCGTGAGGCCTGAGACGCGAGAGTCTTACCCGGGGTAGCTTTTCACACGAGGAGGCTTCTGAATAGGAGTTGAATCGTGAGTTGGACCGATCCGAGAACAAAATGGATCTTATGGCTCAAGCTGCACGAAACCGTTCGCTACCAGTGACGTATCCCTAGTTAAAATGCTGGCGCGATGCGACGCCGAATCCGAAATCCCGAAAAGTCATTCCCGACCGCGCTATGTGTATTGTTAGCGATAAACGCCTCGCTCGAAAATTCAATTTCTCCGATCACCCGCTCCGCTCGACCTGTCCGCGCGCTACTGCTCCAGGGGACGTGGTGCGGTCACACTGACGAGCAGTACGGGCGGAGCAATAGCGATGGCGTATGTTTTCTCATCCTGGTGTGGCGGTACCAGTTGAAATGCTAGTCCATACATCCGCCAATCGTTACATATCGTATATCGTAGCATGGTGTGCCACAATGTTGATGCTACGCAAGGATTGAGCATCTCATTGTCTCACCTATCTTCGGAAGAATCAAAGGAAATTAGTGGTAACGTCCGTGCCGTGTTGAAACACTGGTTTCCGTCTGATAACCTAAGTTAAACGGCGTCGGGCATGGTCAGTACTGAGATTTGTGACCGCCTGCTTATTGCCACGTGACGTTACAAAGCCAACCACCGAATGTCAATGCTTATCGGTCGTAAGTCACCTCTGACGTGACAACAGTAGTTTTGTGCAGTCTTCGTATGGCACGTGCGAAGTGTCAAGGCAATGTCAAAACACGCGGTCTATATATAGACGAATGTATACACAAATTAGCATACGATTGTGTTTTCAGTTATCATTACCAACGGAGCATTTGACCCTTATCGCTTAATATGTGCCTCCTAAGCACCACTGATGTGCGGCATTCTACTTCAAAAGTGCTTGTCAGACACCTCTGATTTGAGGCCTGTGCTTTTTACTTCGGATATTGTTGGATCGTCAAGGTTGCGTCAGGGTTGCGTCATGGTTGCGCAATGGTTAACGGTACTTGTATAGAGATACAAATAATACTGCTCGGTCAGTTGCAAGCGATCAGTGAAGATAGTCAGAAAAGGTGGGTATCCATTAGATTGCGCATCAACCCTGCTCCGCGCATCTGCAACTGCTCAAATGGAAACTGTCCGCGCATCAACTCGAGAACAACGAGCGCTTCGCAGTTTTCATTCGAACGTTGAGCGAACATGTCGTCGGAATTTATTTTTAAATTTCTCATTCTTCGGATCCAACAGTACTGCATAATTTCGGTACTCCTCGATTAGAGCTAGACATTTCTCTTCGGCTTACTCCATAGCGATGGATTTGCAATTACTGAACGTCGAACGTGATGCGCGAGACGTACCCACCAACGTCTCACTTTGCTCGCTTCCACGAACACACTGCGCTCTACTTTGTGTTCGCGGCATTTACCGCCACCGCTTGGAGCGCTCGCCGCGGAGCGTGCAACGTTGCACGCTCCAGAAGATAAAATATGCAGTACTGGAGCAGTTGCAGATACGCGGAGCAGAGTTGATGCGCGAACCTAATGGATACCCACCTTAAGTTGTAGTTGCTGTTCGATATACACTCTTAACAAAACTGGTAAATTAAAATAAATATAGAACTACAACCTGGTGAGAATTAAGTATGCAAAAAGTCGCGTCCGATAAGGGTTAAAATCGTTTATTACCTCATTTGGTTGCCCCTATTTTAATTACACGAACATATATTTTTCTTTTGGCTCGTGGGTCACACCACTTCGGAATTTGCCCTCAAACTTTACATTATAAGTATTTTTGGTCAGCCACGCAATCACGAAGACTTGTCCAGACACACTGTGTGCAAATGTATCGCCAGCCGGACGGAAGTTTTCTCTCACCCGTCCAAAATCCCGATTCACTCGGTCACTGTATAAAATGAAAAAAACGAGTTGTTGCTTCTTTATTATTTTTATAACTAATAACAATGTTATTTGATTGTATATTTTTGTATTATAATTTATTTCTGATATGCTAGAGTACAAACTAACTTTGCGCGCGTCGCGTAGACGGCGTTAGTCACGCAGGTAACCTATTTTTTTTAAACCCCAGTAATAATCAAACTCGCTTATTTTTATCATCATTATTAGATATGATTAAATGTCCATATTCGATCAGATTATTAGTAATGCTTTTTCGGGTTGATGAATTGCTCTTCTTTTGAATTGGCTTTGTTGGCGAACCTACGAGAGCTGTGAAACGAAACGTCATTTATGATTGGCAGCTGACGCCGCTCTTCTGACGTGACGCCGCTCCTGATATAAAATGTTCATATCAGGCCAGTACTAACAACTACGTTAGAGCCTTTATTGCAGTACTGTGATAAAAAATTATCCCATTGTTGCATTATTTTATTTGTGACCAGGCAATTATATTGTAGTGAAAAATCGAATGCAATACTGGGATATCATTTTATCTCACTGTTGCATTATATTTTCGTGACTTTAAAATATCGGTGGTGTCAACCAAAGACTTTCCCGACAATTTGCCAAGGAATTAGTCATCCCATTCAATATAAAAATCGAATTGCAAGCGCGCGTTTCGAATTTCATAAAAGCGGCACGACGCAATAAATATTTGAAATTCGAAATTACGTCGCACGATATCAAACACCGTAAATTGAAGTATTTGTTTCCGCTATACATTTGTATAGCGAATTTTAAATATTATTTGTGTTGCTCGTATATGAGATATTCTAACCAACATTTCACAACGTCATTTCGGCCCAACAAGGCATCTGTGTACCGAATTTCAAGTATCTAAGTCCAATATTTCGAGATATTTCGAGATTTCGAGTATGACTGGCGCGCCCTCTGGTTGACCGATGTCAACCACAATCTTTTCAACTCTTGCCATGACCAAATGATGCCTGCATGCCAAATTTCAGCTCAATCGGATAAAGCGTTTGGCGCTATCGTGGAGTTCAGTCTGGAAATGGTCCTAATCGTTGGGGGGGGGGGGGGGGGGGTCAAAATGTATATATTCGTCTTAGTGTCGAAAAAAAATTTCGGCGTCATAATATTTTACCTCCTTTTCGGTTGGTATTCCGGACAAAAAAGAAAAATGGTATTTTATTTCAGTAAATTCCAAAAACTGATATAGGTATCACTGTATTAATGTTGCTTTATTGAATTATATTTTCGAGTTTTATTTTTTTATGTCTTTAAATCACGTACATAGATACCGTTGTATGAGTCTGATCGTACTTTGTAATATTTCATTTATTTAAAAATTAAACTATAAAACTAAATAAATAGTGGTAGTAAACTATAAAACTAAGTAAAAACTAATAATACGTGGGTATTTATCTCTGTCCTTTTTAAAATTGAGACAAGTTGCACTGTGACGAAGAATCCACTAAATATTTTTGGAGCAGTCTTTGAGCATCTCTAAAATTCATAAAATTACTGGTTATCCATATGAATTATACAATTTTATTTTAAAATAATGGTATTGTCAACATTTAGGCATGATAATAAAAACACAGTACTACATACATATATTAGCTTAATGAAAACATGAATACTTTCATTTTCTAGATTATCTCAGAAATATGGTTCCGTTACTATCTCAGTGTTGCTCCGAGGTAGCGATATCGATGCACGGTTTTTATCGACCATTCTCACTGTAGCCGCTCACTATACTGAATCTCGGTATTATTTTTACAGCGCGCATTTAACAGCCGTCGACGTTTAAATTGCGCTTTCTTTCGTTTGCCTGACTCCCGCCTTCTTCGCAGGAGCTGTTTAAAGTGGATTTGATTACAAAGCGCTTACGGGTCATTTCTCCCCCGTTCTCCGGGCGAGAATTTTTAATCATCCTAACCGGTCTGTAAATTGACATCGGCGAAAACTCGACGCCTTTCGGAACACAGAAAGAGCTTGTTGATGGTGTGGTATAATGGAATTCTGACGAAAGTAATCAATCAGGCGAGTACTTACACTTTAATAAGCGTCTGATTCGAGAATAATTTCGGTAATTTTGCCTCACGGAGCGTGCCGCTGAATATCTCATTTAGATCGAGTATGCATATTGTATCGCACATAAACTGATGTATACGAAATCAGAAATTCGCGGATCTTATTATAATGCCATTAGTGCAGTATTCGCGTGTATCTTCCTTCGTTGCAGGAAGACATTAGTGCATTCGAGCGGTAAGTCGATCGTTAAATAACTGATCAGTAGTATAGCTAAGATGGACGCAAACAATAGCAAACGATGACATAATGTAATGTAGATAACACAAGGAACAAGGAAGATATATGACATATTTCCTCCTTTTTTCAGGCGCATTCTCCTCTTCAAAGTTTCCAAACAAAATCAGTCTTTGTCCCAGACGTCCAAATTCATATATCTTTAATTTAACTCAACATTTAGAATATGTCGATAAAATCAATTATTTATCCATTTCCAAAAAAAAATATATATTTTAAGGTAAGAACTGTGGCAGGTTTTCGCCTGCCTCTAAAATTTTACTTCGTGGACTTCTTATCATAGTTGGGGAGTCAGCGACAAAGAAAGTGCAAGTTTGGCCATAGAATGCCGAAGTACAGTCAGCAGGCCAAATTCCGTGACACCTGGCGCTGGCGTACTAGGAAAGGTGTGATTTTAATTCGTACGTACCCTTCAAGTGTTTTGGAAAGGCTGAAAATTCAACACTAGACAGTGGATGCAATAAAGAACTCAACATATATGGTCATCCTGCTTCATAATCGAACATATGGCGTCAGCATCTCCATACATGTCACGCATCGGTCTATGACGTATCGGTCTACTGCCGCGCAATATAATAGTTGCGAAGGCGCAATATAATGGTACTGTCTACTGATGAATTTTCAGCTTTTCCTAAACACTTTGGGGGTACTAATTAAAATTACACCTTTTCCAGTACGCCAGCGTCAGGTGTCCCGGAATCTGGTCTGTTGACTGTACCCCGGCATTCTATGGCCAGAATACTGTTTGATCTGAAAGTATCGGCGTTTCCAAAACTCTTACACTTTTTTGCCGCTGGCTCTTTAACTATAATGCTTAGATTGACGCGGACGCACCACGCCCATACGTAAGAAGCTGCCGGTTAGTAAAGAAACTGCTCTCGATCAAGAGCACCAGTAACTAGGTACTTTTTATAGTATTAAAACTGAATAATGAGCTCAGAGATCTAACCAATTGTGTCTGACTGCATTGTTCTTCCACCAAGGCGACACCTCGAGCTGATTCCTCCTCAGGAATAGTCTATGATTTTAAGGTGTCCCCTGGTACAACCATTCAAATCGGCTGATGGTATGAAACTAACGTAATCCTACCCTAGTACGGGCATTATCCTAGTTGGGTAGTTTTTGAGACATACCTTTTTATCCTACTTTCTCTTAAATAAAGTATTATTATTATTATTATTATTAAAGTGCAAAATTTTCATGGTCTTCAGTAAGTAGCTAGATAAACGTTGGTGTCCTATTTTAAATTACATTCCAGATTATTAAGTTCCGAATAAATCCTTTTGTTGTGTTTGTTTTTTGCCTTGTTTTATTTATTCAAGAAATAAATTGAAGAAAAAATCACTTACAAATTATCCATTCTTACAAATTATCCTGCTAAACATTATGTATGGATAGGTAGACAAACACCCAAGGCATGATGTAAATAAATATGTTATCGCAAAATGAAATTCGTCAATAATGCTCAAAAACACTTTTCCAGCGATGATCATAATAATCATTTCATAGAAATAAATATTTTTTTTTCGTTAATCTAATAATAATAATAAAAATAGTCGATGCGTTGATAACCGCTAAATAAATTAGAACCCTTTCGAAGTTTACTAGTTTGCTACAGAAGTTTAGTAGATTTTTATACTTTGTTGATTTTTTGAAAATTGCAGTTTTTTACCGAAAAACTAATCATTTAAAATATTTCAACCCTTTTAGAGGATTCATCAACACATTGACTGGGATATAAATTGATACTGGGATATGTTTTTTTATAAAACGGAATTTAAAAACCATTATAATCATTTTGACTCGCTTTTGTTGACGTATCTATATTTCTCATAAGATTTAGAAGTTTCTTAAATAAACTTTAGTTGAATGATACATTACACCCTTATCTGACTAGTTGTTTAACATTTTTGGTAACAAGGTGATACATTTCTTTAATGAAAACTTTTCATTGAATAACAACGTTATTTTTAACATGTCGGCGCATTTAATTAACCTGTTTGATTTATTTGCTTGCTATTGTATTTAGATTACATTTTTAAATAATTGTAAAAGTAACGATGTGTATTCATAATTTTGACAAAATTGCGCTGTATACTTACAGAGTATAGCTGCAAACCGTGCGTCAATATATTTAAAAATCGGTTGTAACCCCCAAGATTTTTTTCGGCAAGCAGATGATCCCCCCTCCCCCCAATCTTGCGCGCAAAACTCATCAACCCTTTCCGATAGTGATTATGTCAAGTGACTATGATAGCAAAAGTAGTATATTTTAGTATTTCCGTGATATCAAAATGGCTATTTTCCGATTTTTCCCTAAATACATCTTAATTTTTTTTTGTCGCTTGTATTAGAGATATTTTAACCACGCATCCGTGTTCCGCCTTACCACGCATCTGTGTACCAAAATTTCGATATAGTATGACTAGCGCGCCCTCTGGTGGACCGATTTTAACTACATTCTCTTCAAGTCTTGCCATGACTGAATGATGCCTGCATGCCAAATTTCAGCTCAATCGGATAAAGCTTTTAGGCGCTATCGTGGAGAAACACACACACATACAGACTTCAGTCTGGAGATGGTATAATCGTTTCGGCGGGGGGGGGGGGGGTCAAAATGTATATATACGTCTTCATATCTCGAACAATAAAATTTTAGCTGGTTCACAATACTTTTCCTCTGCCATAAAAGTAAAACGGTATAAAAATATGACTAACTGCTATTGTGAGTGGAGATTTTTATAGTGTGTGTATAGGCCAAAGTGACGGGGCGGCTTTTTGCAGCCAAAAAAAAAACCTGATACAGCGCTGAAAGGGCGGCGGCAGAAAATCCAAGTGGGATTATGCGATGTCAGGCGACGTCCGGAAAATATTGTGCATGAAGTGACGAAATGAACAACAAAGGGGGGAGGGGATAAGTGATCCCGTATACACCTCAAGACACTCTCCCCGCTGTTCTTTCTTTCTCCCCGTCTCCTTCTACCGCTCGCTCTATCCCGGTGCGCTCCGACGGAAACAATAAGGGAATAAAAATACGTCTGCAGGAGAGAGGGGTTTAACCTCGGCGATTACATTACAGCCTTGTGTGTGTACGCGCCGTGAACGAGCTTCGACGGCAAACAATGTACCGCGCGCCCGGTTTATCCCACCAATTCCTTTTTGCGGCCTCTAAGCTGTTTATCTCCTTTATTTATACGCCCTTATATAACAATTTCAATTACACGCTTTGACGTTGAAAAAAAGGAGGGTATAGACTCGCTAAACGACGAATAAAAACATATATTTGCCTATTAGATTTTCCTTATATATAAACGGCTTTAAAGGTAAAGGTTAAACAAGTCAATATATTAAAAATATTAAAAAAAACACGACTGCCGTTACAGAATAAGGAACTATTGTATTTATAATTATTTTTACTACGGTTTTTTTAATGAAGTATTTGTGGTTTATGTATTTATTCATGTAAGAACATGCATATTTCCGGAATGTACTTAACCCTTGGAGTAAATGGGTATTTTCATGGATGCATCTGTCTCTTTTGCAGGATTTTCGGCGACATCGACCTTAAAGTACTATAACTACGAAACTACTACACCAATCATAAAAAGAACAACTGCACTATGATTGCATTGAAATTTCGAATATAGAATATTGAAATATCATTTTGTAAAACAATTAGATAATTATGAATAAATATGAGAACGTCAAAGAAGTGAAAAAAACGCGGAACCAGATCTGGTCGTATCATACTCAACGGATAATTGTTTCAGAACCAGATTTGGTCGTATCATACTCAACGGGTTAATCAGACCTTTCATTTGACAGTAAACACGATATGTATATGTTATTCTTATTGACATTTGGACATTTAGACATCTATCTACTTGCGATTTGGACAGTTAAGGTACCCTATGACACTCGGGAAGACAACGATTCTAAAGATACACTTTTAAATCGGTTCAAGTGTTTAGAAGTTAGGGTGGAAAAAAGAAACGAAAAGAACATTACATGACATTTTTGTTGGGCAGTCTTGTAAAAAACAACGATATCAAGGCATAAATGTTAACTAATACCTGTTATTGCTTATTAATTAAATAAAAAATCAGGGAAGGTTTGTTAGAAAAACAAAGCTTTTTGTTAGCATACACTTCAAATATAGCATTTTTAAAAAATAAATTATTAGGTCTGTAACTTTTCAGGAAAAAAGATGATAAGTGTCTCAAAATATCAAGGGAAAAAAGATGATCATTTTGAGATTGAATATGAACAAATAGGTACTGATTTTCATTACTTTATTTTTATTTTCATACCTTAATACCCCAGTGAATAAATTTAAATATCACATTATTTATTATAATTATCTACATAATTGCAGCCAAATGGCAGGCCGTTTATCAAAAAAAACAAATCCTGCAAGTATTTCCACTTTTTGATGGGCTAGTGCAAACGCAAATGTCAATTACGCCAGAGTATCAGTAAACACAACCTTATTCTCCAAATAAATTAAAACTTTTATCGTTACTTCCCACAACAGCTTGAACTGTCATCTTTTTTCTCCATAGGCAAAATTTTTAAATGATTATCTGCAGAGAGCATATAGTTACTTCCCAGATTATTTTACCATAAAGTTCCACAGTCCCACGTACAGTCACGAAAGTCAGTTTAAAAAATATAGAATATCGACCTTCATCGCTCTGGCGCTTCCGCATGTAGCCTCGCTTTCAATTCCCATAAATTGGAATTCTGTTTGAGCAAGATCTGGCAAGTCCGGCAAGCGATGAAGTCTCCTGTCGCAACTGTTGCAATATTGCGATTGTTACAGTGGCGATGAGCGATTGACAACCGCTCGGTTGTTTAATGACGTCCTTCACCGTCGTTGTTTGCAGTTCTTGACAGTACGCAATTGCATTAAATGTTGTTTTTGACCGTAATTACAGGAACTCATATTCGAATATAATGAGAAATTTCAACTGTGAATGATTGCACAATATCTGCATATATCTGTAAATATCTGTACAATAATATACGACAGAAAGAGAGATGAATAGCTGATTTTGAAAACAGGAACGACATGTTTACGTATTTAAATTCAATTTCGCCGCTGGGTTGTTTAACGACCTGCTTCGCCGTCATTTTTTGCAGTTCTTGACAGTACGCAATAGCGTCAACCGTTGTGTTAGATCACAAGAAGTTGCAATGGATAGCACCGGTGCGGGACGGGATCTCATATTCGAAAATAACGCGAAATTTCATTTTTTTCATAATTGCATAGGTACACGAAAATATCTGTGAAATAAATTAATAGTTTTAAAAAGAACACTAAAAACACGCTTTAATCGTGGTCAAAGTTCATTACAAGACCTTTCTAACAAGTCCAAACACGGCTATGATACGTTACGATATTCCATCATGGAATGCCAGTGCCTATCTTCCGGCTTCATCATCAGACCTTGAAACCTAATCGTGGTCAAAGTTCATTCCACGACTTTTCTAACAAGCCCAAACACAGCTATGATACGATGTTCCATCATGAAGTTCCAGTTCATATCTTCCGACTCCATCATCAGATCAGTTCGACAGTACCATATTATTGTATTGTCATCATAACTACATACAGCTGCCAATCTTCATGACGCTACGATCCTTGGAAGACGGTTAAATTAGTTACCTTAGATTCCATTACATAGTTACATACAGGTCGACCTAATAAAAGCGTGTTAATGATATACGACAGACAGAGAGATGAATAACTGATTTTGGAAAAAGGAATTGTATGTCTTTAAATTAATTTTTTGAATTGAAATTCCAACTCAGATTGCAATAATCTGAAGTTCCCAGTCTAGAAACACGCCAATTACATAGGTTGAGACCTACCACATTAAAGATTATATATCTCGAATCACTGTGCGTCGTCTCTTCGACTCGTCGAGGGGGTGAGGCTTGGAGGGCTGGCCGAAGGAGCGGTGGTAGTAGACGGAAATAAAATTGCTGTGTATAAACAAGTCTCGCAGACAAAGAGCGGGCGAGCGGGTGAAATAGTGCATTTATTCGAACGCTCGTAAAATATTAACCGGAGCCGAGCGAGATGCGGCGTTGTAATTTCTCCTTTGTCGCGCGCGTACTGCCTGGAGTACAACTTCACAGAGCGAAGCGGACAAACGCAAGGTACAATTCATAGTACTCGGTGTAGGGAGAAACAGCTTTCAATTCAATGACTGTATGATCTCCCCTAACTCGGCCCATTGACTGTGATCTGTCCTGCGTGGCGCGTCTTGTCTTGTCTCTCTGGCGCGTCTCATTATAAATTCGTCGTCCCTTGCAATAGAAAGTAAGTCATTTGTTCTTGTGGACAATTAGTTTTTTTCTTACATAGCGGTTTTAACAAGGTGCCACCCCCTGTCAGTCCACTGAGCGCTTGAACGGCCTCGCCGCTATAAATTTCGGATCTATCGACTGGAACGCGCGCAACCCCGATCCGTGGTCCGTGGTCCGGTTCCTTTTCCGTATCTCGCGCCGCTGCAAATTGTTATCAACGAGTAGGCAAAATATGCGGATTCGAGTATAACATATTGTTAATATTATTTTCATTGTATCATATTAATAAATTTAAAATACGAAGACGTCACAATTTAGACGCAGCGTTTGAAATAGGTGGGTTTTTAAGACAACAGTTTAATAAGGGTGATAATGTAAATCTGTACCATGACGTTATAGACTTTAGCGATGCCGATTCTTACGTATTTCGCCTATAGGTACTATGACGTGTTAGTGAACAGTTCAATAGTAACTTACCCACAACATCATCGGCCAGTCCTAACTAGATTTCGCCAATTTCCCTCTACTCGACAATACAAACTCGATACAAACTCTACGATAATCCGTTTAGTCTAACTCACAGTATACAGACAGTAGCTTTTCTTGAATAAAATTTCCTAATCGAAGCCTAAGGGCTAGCATCTGGCCACCATATGGCCGTTACTCTGCCGACGCAGATATTCAAACAGCCAACTACAGGCGTTTTTTTTTTTACTTACAAAACTAGTGAATTTTCATGGAACCCGCATTGTGCCTATCGGCAACATCTGAACACAGGCGATCACCCATCCCAAGTATTCACCGCGTCCAGCGGTGCTTAACTTCGGTAACAACGAGGAGAACCGGTGTCAACGTAGCTACGGACGCTACGAACGTTTGCCGTAACGTATCTCTCTGCTTACTTCCCTCGCACCCTATCCCTGCGACGCCTTGCCACTTGAGAGTGCCCTTACTGTTCTAACTCGATAAACTGTGGTTTAACTACTCGAATGTTATAATCGACCTAATTCACCTTTTCATTAAGCATTTGCAAATAAGGCTAAAAACTTGATTATGTCCTTACGACAAGTGAACAAAACCACAAAGCGATAAATATCCTTCAGTTAGCAGTTACGTAGGGCTACATTTATCTCTCATACTTATATGCTATGGATCGCGTCTATGGGTTGTTAAAGTATACACCTCTACTGTGAAGCAAGCTCTACTTACCTACCAGAGAATCTCCTAATTGTGATGCTTTGCGCCCATAAAACAACACCAACTGTGGCATCACCAGTGATATCAGGAGTACTCCCTGCCGACTCGGAAGTCCTCAAATACCAGGCTAAGACCTGGCTTCGTCGGAGCAAAGAAGACCAAGTATTTTGATCTCCTATGCGACCCCTATAATACTTAGTACAGGAAAATCTGCAGAGCCATCAGAAATAAAGTTTCCTTATTTGCCACGTTGGGGCTGCGCTCAGAGACTCGCCGATAAACGTACGGTTTCTTCCCGTCGGTTTCGAAGCGAATGGAGAAACACTTCATGCATTTTGATCACCGTGCTACACAAATGGTTGGAGTTTGATGAAACTTGACTTATCGAAGACTCTTGGTGCTCATGTGGTCAACAAACTACAGAACGCGTCATTTGGATGTTTCGAATTCGGGAGAATGGGAGGCGCCTTATTTTTCGATGGATTGAATATGGGTGTGTTTCCGGTTATATCAGGACTTGCGAAATCACCTGACTCGGCGCTGTTCTGCTTCATTTGGTTCCTAATGGCTCTATGCAGCTAAGGCCTCTCTGAGAAGCGATCTGTTGGCCACCCGATTCTGTATGAGTTTGACGGGCAAAGGGTGCCTCGGTCTTTGATAAATTCAAATTTAAATTACCACTTAAGTCAGGTGCAGGGCGCGCAAGCGACCTCGAATCGGTGACCAGACTATAGGACCGAGAAATTCGTCCAAATCTGGTTGCACTTCCTACTGTGTCACGGTAGGGCGTTGGACTCCTACGGGGGCGTAGTTCGACCGTGTCCGTTCGTTGTCCATTAAATCTACGTTCACTCCATCGGACAGAATGGCACTATGTCGTTATAACTCTCTGGGATGACGGGTTCGCCCGTAGGAATTGACACCACTTTAAATCTGCTTCATTGGTATAGCTTGGATTTGAAAAAAAATGCGAGTACAATATTACTCGAGGATATTACTCGAGGATATTATATATATATATATATATTGTATATAAATATAATATTAGTGTTATATTACTATTATGTTATGTATATTGTATATGTGTATGTGTGTGTATATGTGTGTATGTTTATATATATACATGTGTATATGTATGTATATATATATTATTATATTTTTTTTAAACACACGGCTGCTACTAGACATCCTTCACTAGACTACTGCCTCGACACAGGCCCAAGCCTAGTGAGGCAGTAAAATCCACATGAGCCTGTACCTTTTTTTTTTTTTATCAATGATTAATTAAGTATTAATGTTAAGCACTACTAGTTTTTTAATCAATAGTTTGTAATTAATTAATTATATGTTATTAATATGGATAAATAAAAAAAAAATAAAAAAAAAAAAAATAAATAAATAAGATTAGCGACTCGCCTTTGTAATTTTATTTTTGCTTGCAAATGTTCTAATATTTATTTATTTATGTTTTATATATTTTATATGATTTTTACAAACTTTATATAATTTACTAACTTAACTTTAATTTATATAATTAACTAACTTAAGTTTATATAATTTACATGTTTTGTTATTTCAAACCATTGTGTAAAATTTGGTTGTAAATGAATTGCCATAAGGCACTATATATTTTGTCATAGTGTGTATGTTATTAGAGGATTTAAATAAGAGTTTTCATATAACAGATCAGCTCAAGACATTACGTGCAGGTGTTATTTAAACAAAATAATAATAAATAAAAACTCAATAAATATTATCATAGTATCATGAGTGAATGGCCCTGTAATCTTCAGAACTCTTTAATAGTCATTTAATTTGCTTAGACGCGCAAACGTTAATGAAGTGAGCGCATAATTAGCGCTTATTCCACTCCCGGCTTCGGCTTTCGCCATTCACTTTATCGCCTGTTTGTTTCCTCCGCGCCGGCCGCCCCTAACAGGCATAAATCTCCCCCGCCTTGCACTTCTCGCGGCGCGCGCGCGCCGCTTTAACCCCAAATTACCTCGACTAAATATCGCTTCGCTTGCAAAATTGACTATAAAATTTATTAAAGATACCGTTGTCGCCCTTTCCGCCCCTACACTCCCACCCCAAACTTGTTAAACGCCCTCCGCCCGGCCTTTGCCGATATCCGCACCCCCGGCATTTCCCAGCGTTATCATTTTCCGCCGATAATGCCCGGGAAAGTAATCTCATTTTTTTGAGAAGTTGCCTTGAATTTCCTGGAGTTCGTTCGTATTATCGTTCGCGCGCGAGCGACGCCGCCGCCTCGAGGATTAACTCTCATTTCTCGTATATTCTGTTCCTTCCTGGGAGTTGAACACTATCGATATTTTTATTTTACAGCTGATGCATGGGGTTAATCAATCTACATACGCATATATTAACTCAATTTGTCTTCATTATTATAAACACCGGCATCCTTGAAGTCGGTGAATCAGTACGAGCAAACACGCAACTTTTGATATCAATTTTAAAAAAAAACAATTTTAAAATTATGTATGTGTATTTTTATAATTGTTTCTTTTGGAAATTTGAATTAATTATATAAAGCGTTGAGCGCGCAGCGCCATCTAGCGGTAGGTAAAATATCGCGAATATTGTTTATCCGCGAAATTTAACCTACCCCTAGATGGCGCAGCGCGCTCAACGCTTGTCGAACTTTTATTCAAAAGTTATGTTGTTTGTTAAGTTAATTTTGTTTCTATTAAAAAAACCTGAAATGTGTCGAAATAGGTATATAAAAATTCGTAGTTTAGTTACCGTACGAAATATATACGCAAATATATCAGGATATATTTGCTAGAAATAAAAAGTAGGTATCTTATAAGATCACGCTGCGTGATCTTTTTTTCTATTTTTTTTTTGAATTCTTATGTAGTCGAATTTAAATGTTTTTTAATTTGCCTTTGTAAACTATACTATCAATGAATGCTATTATTGTTATTATTATTATTATAAACCCGATATTCACATATCTACTGACATAGTAGTTTGAATATACATACTGGCCAAAAGTATTACAAGATTGAAAATCCTAACATTTTTTTTTAAAAAGCCCAAAAAAATATATTTTTAAAACTAAACTGATTTTTAAAATGTCAATATGTTAAATTAGGTTGAAAACAACATTAAAGTGAGTTATTGAACAACAGTATTTATTTATTTATCATACAAAAAAAAACAGATTATCACAAATCAGTATACATTTTGGTATCCCGGATTAAAATGCAATTAATAATCAATTTAGTGCCTAATTAAGTTCTTCTTAGCATAAAATATAATAATTGAGTGTAATTTATCCTAAACGCGATTAATATGTTGTTGGACTGCTTCTGGCTTTGATCACAGCAGTTAATCTCTACACGTGGAATCAACAAGGTTATGTAGAAAATGGTGGTGTGTTGGCATACTAGACAAAAGGAGAAGGAAAAGTGAAAATGTACTAAAAATTCCTGCCTAAAAAAAATAAAAAAAAAGGAAAAACTCAATTCAAGAGGCTTATATATCGGTAAATAAATAATAATTATTGCTATCTATATTATATCATTTTAATTTTTATTTTATATAACATAACTTATTGACATGTCACCTCTTATATATTTATTATCATTATTATACTTATTATTCCTCATCTCCTCATCTGCTCTGACAGCAGAGCAGCACTGGACGCTCTGGCTAAAGCCACCACAGAATCTTCTGTGGTCTGGGACTGCATGCAGGAGCTCAACAAATTGGGAAAATCCAACAAAATCACCCTAATGTGGATACCGGGTCACCAAGGCATACCCGGAAACGAAGAGGCCGATAGACTGGCAAAACTGGGCACACTGGATTGCCCAGTGGAGCCAGCTGTAGGGGTCCCCTTCGCTACAGGTAAGAAAATCATCAGGGACTGCTTGGAGCAGGAACATCGGGCTTCCTGGAAACAGAGTCAGGGATGTCGCCAGGCAAAAGCCATGATGGAGCAACCACTACAGAAGAAAACCAAGGCCCTACTTGACATGAGCAAGAAGAACCTTAGAACCGCTATCGGTCTCCTCACCGGACACACGACCCTTAGAGCTCATCTATTCAACCTTGGCTTGACTGAGAGCAAGGATTGCCGAATATGTGGCGAGGAACCTGAAGACAGCATACACATTGTTGGCCGCTGTCCAGGGCTCGCCGCCAAAAGACACAGTTTACTGGGACGAGCCTTTCTCGAACCCAGCGATCTGCCCAACTTGAAGGTCAGTGACCTACTTAGTCTGGTAAGAAGTACCGGGCTACTAGCTGACAATTGACCTAACCACACAGTGGGTAGTTACAAAAGACCTTACAGATCTAGGTGACATCAAGGGCTGGAAACAAGCCCCCCACTCCATCTACTACTACTACTACTACTTATTATTATCTCTGTTGGTATTTTTGGTATTTGATTTAACTGAATTTATTAATTTATTAGATGTATTATAACTCTATATATGCAGTAATAGGTTAGTATAATGCTATTTCATTATTAATATCATATCTATAATATCTATATATTTATGTTATAATTATCATTAAGTTAAAAATATCTATTAATAATAATATTGCTCTTATATTACTATTATATTATATATAAAATCGAAGACTATCGCGGTTGTTTGACATTATAAATAGGATAGAAAACGAATTTACCGCGTGAAATTTGTAGAACCCGACGTTTCGGTGACGTTGCAGCCGCCGTTGTCTAGGGTAGACTGGACAACGGCGGCTGCAACGTCACCGAAACGTCGGGTCCTACAAATTTCACGCGGTAAATTCGTTTTCTATCCTATTTATAATTATATTATATATTTTTCAAGACACGGCTGCTATTGGACGAATTTTACTAGACTACTGCCTCGACACAGGCCTAAGCCTAGTAAGGCAGTATAATCCATATGGGCCTATACCTTTTTTTAAATTAATGATTATTTAAGCACTCAACTTATTTCTACTGCACTACTACTGTATGTTATGGATAAATAAATGTAACATTGCTTTCGGTATTTATTGTGCCAAACTTTAATTATTGTTTCCTGAAGCTCTTATTTTGTTTTGGGATATTTTCCTGCCAATTATACGACATAAATTCTCAATAAATATGGCGAGTTTCGTAATTGTAAGAATTTTAAATCTTGGCCACATTTTTTTATCTTTGGTCACGACATTCAAAATGAACATCGCCACGTAGGGCTCCAACCTTGTCGGTAGGAGAAGTCGCAGATGCTGCGAGCGCGCATTGTGAGGATAGCGAGTGTGAAAATGCATGGCAAGTGGGGGTTCGAGGCACAATCGCGGCGGGTGGACCGGTGCGCGCGGCGAAAACAAGAAGCGGGCTACGGGCTACCCGCTACCCGGCCGGTGGCGGCGGCGGGCGGGCGTCGCCCCCGCGGGCGAGATTATTGATCTCGCCGGGCGGCGCGCGTGTTTGAGTGACTGCGGTGGGGCGGGCGGGTGGCCGCCCCGCCGCCAGCGAACCGCCCGCCCGCCCAGCGCCCGGACGCCGCTACTCACTGATACAAAAACCACTTAGATTCGCCCTTCCAAACACTACTCGTCTTCAAACGGCGTGTCGTCTTTCTAAGATCATTTAAAAAAAATGCAGTCTTCTGACATTAAGTTGGCGTAATTGTCAGAATGACAAAACCGTAAAAACGTTTACTGAGTAGAACGTCCGCCAGCGAGGTTGGCAAGTGATAGGGGATAATATTAAGGCGGATGAAGTTTTGCTGAATTTTAATGAAAAACGTGTACACATTGAATATGAAATTCTTAAACGTTACTTAAAGTCACAGGGACTGAATAATTATAGCATTTAGACCCGCAATAGTTCGAGGCTTCCCAGACAATTAGTAGAAACGAAACAATAAAAACCAAGTTACACAACATCAAAGAATAATTTGACTAAAATTTAATTCTGTAATGATTTTATTACAATAATTTTATTACACAAAACACTCTGTGTATTTCACAAAATTGACATGTTTTTGCTGAGCATATGGCATATACTCGTAATATAAGTTTTTCTAACGTAACAGCTATTATTATATTCACTCAATTTTTTTATTTAAGAATTATACAACGCATGTTTTATGTGTAAATGATGTTTTTAGTATTAATAACCCCATTTGGCTGGATAAATAATTCTACCGGCAACCGAGAAAATATATAACACTAATATAACAACCGATAAAATATTCGAATATAGCTCACCACAAAAATATTATTATAAAGTAAATAAAAATGAAGGTTTTTTTTTCTCAGAATAATGATATTGTTTGATAACATCTTCATCCACTCACTTCTTCTATTTTAGGATCTACGTTGCCTTACAAAAGGTTACATTTTGTTTATCTTACAAGGACACTTCCTTTGTTCTTTACTTACGCTCGCGTGGCCCTATCTTCCTTTTGCTATTAACTAGTGACTACTCGCCCGCGCTGGGCGAGACGCGACGTCGACGCGCTCTTGTCATTTTTCGCCGCTTGAGGTTACTCTATTCAAATCGGATCGTACATCCCTTTCGCACTCCGACCCCGCGACCACAGCTGCAGCTGCCCGATATAATTTGCGCCTCTAACAATTAGATATATTCATACTTATAACGTAGAATACGTCTATCCTTTCGGCTTAGTAACAACTGGCTCTCCTTTTATTTCTTTGAATGAGAATGCGTGACTATATTTATATGCATGTAGATATCATGTCAACCAATATGCGAAAAGTAGAAGTTGATTATTTTTATGTACATATGGCTAATGAACTTTCAGAAAAATATGTATATTTAGGTATTTACTAAACGTAAATATAACATGTTAATTATTTTGTTTTATACGGTAAATTGGTTTCAGATTATCTGTCACCCGTACAAGTTTGTTTCGAACGAGCATAACTTTTTTAATTTGTTAATAAAATGCCTTTATTATCGCAAAAAATATACATAAATCTAACAGTTATTTTATCGATTTAACGCATACTTTTCTGCGTCAATACAACCAATTTTGATACTTAAAGGCGAATTTCAAAACCGGATTGCATGTATCAGGTCACTTTTTTCCCTGAACGAACATAGATAGTTTTCGCAGCCACATTTTGGGAACGCTGTTAGGTTCAAGTTTGCTTAAACACTCTCGCTCTAAACATTTTACAACACTCTCGCTCTAAACAATTTTACTGTAATCGATTGCTTTTAAGACCTCTGCCCGCTTACGGTCTAATTAAAATACAAACAAGTAAATATATTAAAAAGAATGAAAACACGATTACCGTTACAGAAAGTGAAGTAATAATCTTTATTACTGCTTTTTATGAAATATTTGTGGTTTATGTATTTATACATATAGATAGGTGTATATTTCCGGAATGTACTCAATCAGACCTTTTATTTGACACTAAACACGATATTTATGTAAATTTATTGACATCTGGACATTTGGACATTTAGACAACTACTTACTTGATATTTCAATATTTAAGATAACCTGTGACATTCGATTTTAACAATAACACACATTTTTAAATCGGTTCAAGCGTCTAGAAGTTATGGTTGAATAAAAATACGGAAAACATACATCGATGAACACCTGAACTCATTACACTCCTTTTTTGGTGGGCAATCGTGTAAAAATGCGAGTTGTTATAAAATTACGTATGGAGTAGCGACCTTATGAACAGAAGTATATCAGTGGTGGTATATGCGACCGAAAATGCCCTTTGTGTCAATGTTTAAATGAGTACAATGTTCGAAAGGGTTAATAAAAGGTGCAATAAAGGGTTCATTGGGTACAATGTTCGAAAAATGATAGCCCTCGAATTCGGTTATATCATAGAAATGGGGGTCTATCGGCATCTCCTTGATGTATTTGTTTTTTTTTGTTTTGCGTCCTCGATCGTTTTTTCAAGTGGCAGAAAGTGAATTCAGAATTTAAAACTAAGGTAATTTAGCTTTTCTGTAATTTAGACTAGTACATCGGGTACGCCGTTTCAAAAAAGGATTTCAGTTACCGAACACCCAGTATTTGCGGGTTAGTATATTATTCACATATGTATATCCCTCTTACTCGTGATATTTGAAGCAGGCTGCGGAAAGCGAATGCATATTCATATATACACGTGGTGATGCTGGAAAAACTTTTTCATCGTTGCGTTTGCTTCGCCCGCTGGAGCAGGCGGACGCGCCATTGTTCCCATTGTTTCATTGCACCCGGATTTATTTCACTACATTGTGGTTTTTGCGAATTCACCGTCGCTCCATTAAGCCATCGGATATTAACCGGCCTGAATTGGCATTGCTCTGCCGAAAGTCTAACTTTGGATTACGGATCCTATATCCTATTTAACTCTGCTGTCGGATTATTACAACATTGCCAATTGAAATTTGCAACATTGCCAAAGACCTGTTATTTAAGTGCTGCTTCTATGCGACTGCTCCATAAACGAATTTCTATATGAAACTAGCATCCATTTATTTAGTTATTGATTGTGTATTATATAAGAAATAAAGATCTACACATGAGATATAAACCTGTGTACCTTAATACTGTATATTAAATATAAATAAATCATCATCATTTATTTGCCCCATAATATAAATTTGGCAATTCAAAGAACACGTCGCAAAAGAATTGATAAATCCACATTAGAATTGTATGCGCCAGTTCTAAAGTAAAGCACAGTGACCAACATTTTTTTCGTAATTTATATTTTTGCATATTCGGAAATGCATTCTGCACGTACTAATTTTTACTAACTACGAAAATTCTTTAAGAAGTCGGGGATCTAGAGTTTGAAAAAAAAACAGTTACTTTTTTTTCCTAGTAGAAAGGCATACTTTAGTGAGACATATCTTAGTAGGGGCCATGGAATTCTTTTAATAAATACATTACGTATTAATAAACGCTTCGTCATTATTAATTGAAATTAGTTACCACCTCTGTCGCATTATAAATTGTGCTATCCAGCCCCGGGCAAAATATACCCGTCCGTCCAGATGTTGGCGCAAATTAATCCTTGCGTATTCGGTAATTTGATTACAAAAGGGACTCCGCACTGTTGAAAAAGGTCGCACATTTGCGGCGCCCTATTTCAATCCACCCAATGCCTTTTATATCGACGGACTACCTATTTATTTGTAGGTACAGGGTGAGCTTAATTACGACTTTTATATGCGCATTTATTTATTTATTTATTTATTTATTAATATTTCACACACATTTAAAACACTAGGTTAATAAGATTAAAATCTACCTTGCTGGAGTGATGCCCGTACTAAGGTAGACTTTTATGTATTCTTTTTTTCCTTTTTTTTTTAGTTGCTAAGTGTAACTTAATGTAGCATTATTTTATGTGGTAGCTCTATATTTACACAGATAATACATATACTCAGTCTATTTTACTCTCATAATATACATAAAAATATTAAATAATCATATCTACACATATACATACACATATATACATATATACATTTATACATATAATCTATACATATACATATGTTTTACATCTATATATATACATATATATATATATATATATATATATATATATATATATATATATATATATATATATATATATATATATATATATATATATATATATATATATATATATATATATATATACATAAAAGTAGTAATTTTATGTAGTTAGGTATTCTTATACAGCACTATAATTAACCAATTTCTCCGTTTCGTTCCTTCCTAGCTCAATCAACCATTCCGTCATCATTTTTCTTCCTCGTATGGTATCTAACTTCACTTTTAATTCCGAATTTATTCTATTGTATAGTCGGATAGCTAGATAAGAAAAATGTCGTTGGGCGAATTTAGTTTTCAATTACTTTTAATGAAATAAGAAATCATATAAATTCTTCAAACTCTTCCTTTATTGAGTCTTTTCTTCGGTGCAATCAGCAGTAGTAGTATCATCCTGCTAAAACTATATTTTGTTTCACAACCCATCTTCTTAAGTTTCAATGCCCATGAAGTACTCTAAAATCATTCTATAGAGGTTAGCAGTGACTAAATAACACTTATTCCGCACTTCATTTAAAAAGTACAATCCAGTCACGACACATTTTCCGCACCAAAAAGTGACTTTAAAAAGGGAATTTAAAATGTTCTTGTGGATTCCAGCTTCCGAAGAATAGGTATACTACTTGTTAGCAAATCTGTTTCGTAGAGTTAGTTAATCATGACTAATTTCCATCTACAGAGGTGGTGGCGAAAAAGTTGACAATGAATCAACATTTTTTTACAAAGTCGGCAAATATCGTTCGCATAATTTTAAAATAAATTTTATTGCTAACCATTACAACGACTAATGTAAATTTTAAATCGCATATAATATTTGCAATCTTTTACAAGAAATCGTCAAATATCTGGTCAACTCATTTGTAATACTTACTTTATCCCATATCCATGAAAGACCTTCCAAAATATATGATCATAGGCAAAAATAAGGCATTCCAATACTTTTTTTGAAATTCCCTGTACCTCGCGCTCGGGAAAACGAGAGAACATTGTTTTCGTCTCTCCCCTAATTTATACTATTTAGGTCAATCGGCAGACTCTTTATACACCATTTCCTCGTTGTGCTTAACTCCATTATGAGAGTCGTGGCACACCGACACGTGGAAGCTGAAAGTATACGTATCGATTGAAGAGTAGGGTCGGCATACGCTGGATACAGTCGGTCAAATATTTGATTTATTTTTATTTTTGAGACTATTCTTTTTCTACTAAACCAGAACAAATATTGTCATTATCTACACCAACAACTGTGTTAAGTTTGTATCTATACGACAGCAACGCTATACTACAGCAACTCTGTTTACCTAATATAAATACTATTATTTGTCACTTTACTACATCATCATGGGTTCAGAAAAGTGTTATATTATAAAATAAATCTGTAGCACAAGGAACTTATTTTTACTAATACTTAGTTGTTAAATAAGACGTCAATATAAATGTACCCAAGTGTATTTGTAGTCTTAGTATACACATTTAGTATCACACAGATCAATCATCAGGCACAAACGATCGATCGGTAGTCAGAATCACTTTCTACAAGCTAAATTTATAATTGGTGGCATTATTAAAAAAAGATATGTCATACCAAGCATTATCATTTGTAAGAAGCTAGAATAAACCATACCTGTGTCCTGAATTGCATAACTGCAGCTGTTTTCAGAAAGCAATTATGGAAATCTCAACAGAATAAATCATAATACTTTCAGTTAGTAAGCGTTGTCTCGATTTACGAGCATTATGTTGAATTTCTGATATTTACCTGTCACTCTTTCTTTACGTATTTATTGAGCTTCATTTTGATCTATCTTTAGAAGTACATATCTAGATATCTAAATCAAGCGTGCGGTCGAGTAGGTAAAATATGGGGCTTATATAATTAATTTTTCACCCGAGTTAGAAGCAATAAATATTAACAATTTATAACGTACGCATAATTCAGCAAATAATTAATTATGTATTTACTTCATTAATTTTATTTATTGGTATTGATTTTCATAGATATATAATTATAAGTAGGTACATATATAATACACAATGAAATCATCAGTGATAGGCGTAGGGCGAAGAGACGAGGAACGTCTACAATATTAACATTGATTTTAAAGACGCCCTCGTGTTAAATTAAGGACACTGTTGTTAAAGTATTATAATATTTTTGAGGGGATATATTAAAGTAAATCTTCCCAAAATGCGTATCCATGAATGAGCAGAACAGAAACGCATCTACGAGTAAAGCAGATTTACTATCCAAGATCCACTACATATTCGTATATTGTTTGCTTCCACGTTTTGCTTACTCGTATTGTTTTTATCGAATGTACCACAATGAGCGTTGATGATTCATGCTACACCGGGCCGGGGCCCCGGGTTTCCGAGTGTATTTATCCCACGGCCGTGTCCGCGATAACTAGTGTTGTGTCCATCTATTTTGGCGATAATAATATTTTTTAATTTCTATTTTCGCTTGATTGATAAGTGTGTTATTAATGCAATTTTCACAACTTGAGTTGGCAGCTATTGCAATTGCCATTGAAGACGAAGTATTGAAAACACGAACTGAATCTAATAAAAGAAGATGGAGTGTACATCCAGCCTGGAGAAAACGACAATCGGAGGGAGAATTCGCCAGGCTCTACAAGGAATTAATAGATGATGAGAGCAAATTTTACGGTTATTTTAGGATGTCTAAAGAATTGTTTTACGGTTATTTTAGGATGTCTAAGAAAAATAAAACGTGATTTAACCAAACAAAATTCAAGATTTCTGAAGCCTCCCATTGAACGATTAGCAGACCGGAGCCGGGAAAACAATATCCACCGCCATTTCAACGCCGTGCTCCGGTCGTGGCACGGCCGGTCACGGCCGGAGCACGGCCAAGCATGAATTGCTTCATACAAAAGTATACTATAGATATCTGACCGTGTCCCGGCCGGGGCCCGGCCCGGCCCCGGCCCGGTGTAGCATGAATCATCCTTTATGCTTGCATCACACAATAGACTCGATAGTTACAATATGAATACAAACAGTAAAATATTATTTACATTCGGTCATACGAGAATCCGACTATTGGAAAAACAGGTTATGGATCCAAATGATTTCGAAGAAATCGTTTTTAGAGTTCGTAGACAACACACGACTTGGTATTGAATTGTATAGTCTGTTTCAAGGTCCTAATGGATGAGAACCATCTGGCATATAATTATTTCAACAGAAAAAAAACTTATTAACAACAGTCTTATTAAGAAATGAATCTTTCTAATATAAAATTTCCCATCTGTTGTGAAACTAAATATACTCAGTCTCGTAAATGTCAATGTTTCTTTTCAGTATTTTTTGAGCAAACAGAAATGGGATTTATTTTGTAATTTAATTTCAATCACGTCCAAAGCGGTAACCGATACATTAATAGCCTTTACTATATGTTCTGTTGTTAGAACTTGAATAAATGTTTGTTTCATTCAATTCTTGTACACGTTTTAAGCGATTTATTTCATTCCCTTGTATAATATAGTTCTCTGTTTGCTTGCTATACCTAAGTATGTAATATACTCGAATTGTAATAAACTTTGAAAAAAAATGAAAACTAGTAGAAAACTTTAGTCTCACCACCGGATTAGCAAAAACTCAAAACTTTCCGTAATACCAATAGTCTGGATGTCGGATATTTAAGGTGTCGGTTGTCATCTATAATTTCGTCTACTGTTATTAAATCATAATAATTATAGCTCCCACGTATATACAAAATATACAATCAAGAAACAAAGTGAAACACACTTTAATCTAAGGAATTGAAAGCACAAACGATCTCTAAAATCATTTAGGCTTGCTATTTTGCGTTTGTCACATTTTTTTTCCAAACGATAAGAGCTACGGCTATTGTCCTCCTCATTGTTCAAGACATCATTGAGTTCCAAATCGTAACTGTTGTTTTATTTTTATCTGCTACGAATATTATAATAGGAATCGACGACAAAGCAGGCGACACAAAGCTCGGCATTACATAATACAAAACAAAGCCAAGCAAGGCAATGCAATGCAAGATATCGAAGAGCGAGATCTGCGGGAAGAACGAATTGTACCGGAATCGAAGAAAGGCGCAGAGACGCCTCGGACAAAGGAGGGAACGGCATTATGTGCGCGATAATAATAACACGGAGGGACCGAGACGCGCGACCTTATAAATATCGATGAGTGGCACAAGTGCCAAATGACATCCATATTTTTCCATCGTTGCCCCGCGCAGATCGGCAGTCAGTTTCTTTCAGATGTACTCGTATGTCATACTTAATTTTGTTATCATATTGGCCCTTAAAGGGTTTGATGTCGGCAGCCATGACAAACTGCCAACCTATTATCACATTTTATATACCGATTAAAAATCAGACCGTACCTTGCTCCCACGCGACCTTGTCACATTGTACGTCTCTCCTTACTATACCTGTGACTGTTCGTGTGGGGACTGTGGTGAATCTGTAAACGACAACTTTTTGTTCGTCCTAGACCCTGTCCCATTTACTTGAGGTCGGCCTTCCTTGTCCTTATCATCCACTGATCACGATCTTGTGCTGTTTCGGCGTCGAGTTGAGCTTCTCTCGGGTCTTTTTCGACCGTCGTCTACCAGGTGGCGGGTGGTCTTCTACGAGCACGTTTCGTCGTTTCAGATCTAGGGCAAGTTTCACCGTGTGATCATCTGGGCGTCGCTGGACGTGACTGTACCACCGTAAGCGTTTTTCTTCTACTTTATAAATTATCGGAGCGACTTTAAAACTTCTCCTTATTTTGTCTAATAATGTGACACCCGCTGACCAGCGTAGCGTGCGGATTTCTGTTGTATGTAGTTTATCAAGATGTTGTTTGTTAGTCGCTCAACATTCTGATTTATATAAAACGGCAGATCTAATGGCTGTCTTATACATTTGCTCTTTGATCTTAAGGGGCATTTTTCTGTTGCACATACCGCCTGTAAACGACTTGTCATGTGTCGCACATAACCTGTAAACGACAACAAGTTCACAAAATCTCTAAGCCTGAGACGATTGTCTATTTGTGCGCAAACCGACTAAGACAATCGTGAAATTACATCATTCTACGCGAATATCGACGAATTACGGGCGATCGAGTATAAACGACCCCCGCGGCAGGTATAACTAATGAAATCCGGATCAAAAAAGCGGGCGCCCACTAGAGCGAAAAGCCTAAATTAAAGATACCCCTCCGGTAATTGATTTCGAAGCGACCTGAGAACTTTGTCAAAGTGATGACGACGAGGGGGCGAGTTAAGAGTGCCCGCGCGGGAGGGAGAAGGCCTTACCTGCGGAGATCCGATTATCATTTTATTGGCGGGCTATGTCGGATTCAAATTCGGCCAGGCGCGGGCGGCTGGTTCGCGATCGCACAAAGAGGACGCTGGTCATGCGTGAACAATATCGCTACCCATACGAAATCTACTTTTGATACAGAATAAGAGCATTTGTATCTTCATGCTTTGTGTGCAGAAAGATTTTTTGTGGATTAGTTGAACATTTGCTTGTCGTTCGCCAACGATGTCCTTAGTGTAAGAAGGCCTCCCCTGTATTTAAAACCGCGATTCAATTATTATAAAAATACTTTTATTGTTAATAATTGTTGTACACAGTTGGCAGTTCGGGTTAAGAATAGCGTAATCTATTATAATTCGTGTATATAGGATGAGTTTTAATTAACCTACAACCTTGAAGTGGATGAATCAGTACGAGCAAATAAGCAAATGTATATTATACCATTATCACACCAAATTATACTCATTATTATACCAAAATTATTGATATGAACTGAAATTCACTTCGTTAACTTGAAAAACAAAGGACAGCGCAGAATAACCATCATTAACGGTACCGTAGGCAATAAACTACAATTATCCGCTTTCGCAATGTTTATTTATTCCCATACCCAACACGGTATTTAATGACATTATTATGTTAAACTATGTACTTATACATTGTTACTTTCATTTACCTACATACATATACCGTTCTGTGACCCACAAGAACTTATACATTGTTACTTTCATTTACCTACATATACCGTTGTGTGACCCACAAGAACCGTCATTTCTTCATGATAATTTGAAGCATATTATTATCGTGATAATTCAGCAGATTGCCACATTTTATTCGCATTCTTCTTCAATAATGAAATTAGTGAGCTACACGTTCACTTACAGATTGTTAGTTTCTACAATCTTTACAGTTTGTAGAAAACTTATATACTAGACATTAATAAAATAGATAAATTACCAAAATCTCTCTTATAAAGGAACAGAATCGGCTATTCGACATTTTGTTTTTTTACAGTAGCTTTGCGACGTTGTGTACATACATTAGTAATACATTCTAAATATTAAATTGCAATAAATCACGGTAATGCTGTCAACAAGGGTCAATGTAAGAATTTAAA
This sequence comes from Micropterix aruncella, assembly GCA_944548615.1. Lineage (NCBI taxonomy): Eukaryota > Metazoa > Arthropoda > Insecta > Lepidoptera > Micropterigidae > Micropterix > Micropterix aruncella. The sequence goes on along the minus strand of OX155955.1, from coordinate 29,329,439 downwards.
TAAACCGATAAACTTAAATAGGCTATAATCAAGATATTATTTTAAATCAAATAAACAAATAATCAGATTCATTGAGAATCAAAAATTTAATAAATTATTTAAGCGAATTGAAATGTAAATAAATCGGTCAACAAAAAAACGTATAAAATACATCTATAAGTCAAAATATACTTATATTAAATCACCTTACGTAACCAAATAAAATTCTCTAAGAAATGTTTATATAAAAAAATAATTAAATTAAAAAAAAACAAAAAAACAAATTAAAAGACTGAGAAATGAAATAGGATTAATTTACCTATTCAAATTAAATTAAGATATCATTAAAAATATGAATCACACTAATCATAATATTTAGTCACAAAAAACAAATAAAATGAATGAATGAAATATAAAATTTAGAAATGAATTTACAATTTATAAACATTTGAATTAAAACCAATGTATTACTACTTTAATGATACCACCCGTGGTTAATTTTATGTAGTCTTCAATGGTGTAAAAAGTATTTTCTAAAAGGAACTTTTAAGTTCTTTTTAAATAAGCCATAATTTGCGATCTCTTTAAGATGTGAAGGTAGCATATTAACAAAATTATATACCAGAGTGTTCTTTGCCTTATCTCACTACTTTTAATTTTGATCTTGGTAATATGTACTTTGATTTATTTCTAGTATTTTGGCCATGAACGTCGGAAAAATTTACTTGACGGATTCTCGAATTCAGCAAGCGTAGCAGCAGCAACTCAAATTCTCTCACTACAGAACGGGTATAATACCAAAATCTGGCTGCTTTCCGGTATCCAAGCTGCCCAACCCATACTATCTGTGGCGCCGGGGGCCGTGAAAGTTTTAATTACTATCCAAATGAGTTGCGCGGCCATGCCCGCATCGCCAAATGATTATGAGGACGCCCACTGTGCGCGGCCGTCGGATCACGACGCGAAATTGTTTCTGCAAAGTTAGCACGTTCATATTTATAATGACATGGCCGGCGCTTAGATAGCGGCGAAAGCGCTGTAACGGGCGATATAACCTCTTAAGGGGTGTGTAATTTTAAGGGATGGTTCGATAGTGAATTTTATTTTTTACGTGACGATGGTCGCGGACTTACGAAAACTGATCTGAATTGGGTACTCGCACAGTGGGTATATAGATTACACGTGAATATAGTATTAGCATTAAACGATACGATTATAAATTGTTGCATAGAAAGAAATGAAAAAGTAGCCGGTTATGGGTTAGGTTTTCATATGTGTTTTTATCAAAATATTTTTCAAGACAATTAAAACAAAATGGTGTTGAAAATTTGATTGTATTAAAATGTATCAAAAGACCTTCTACGTCAAAAAAAGGCTTTGAATATACACTTTTGTAATGTCGTCTGTTATATGTACCGGCAAACGAATAGTTAATACGTACCGTCTATAAACGCATGTTATTATTATTTTGCTTTTTCTTTATTTTATGGTTTTTAAATTTTAGTTTTTGATATTACATTTTTTTTCTTGAATTTTATTCGGTACCCAAAGGGAATTTAATATAGGTGTAAATATTTTTTTGACTTACTGAATTTGATACTGTCTTTATTTGTTTTGAATTTTTCTGTGAGTTATTTAATTTGTAATTGCTCAAACTGTTTTTTAATTTAATTTTAATTGTCTTGTATGTAGGTTTCTACAATCTTTAAAGATTTTTTGAAATAAAGTGAACTATGAACTATGAACGCGGGTATACGTATATGTCCTAATGCAAATCCAGTAAATTAAAGACAGTTATGTTTATTCTTACTACAATAGTGGTCGCTATTGAAATGTGTTGTGTAAAGCTTGTTCATCCTCATAAATTAACAGAACTAAAAATATGATTTTTATTTATTTATTTTATTTATTTGTATCAAACATAATTATAAAACACATAAAAAAGGTCATACCAAGTAATGGTGCGAAGAAACAACGGCCCACATTCACATGACCATGCTCAGCGCATACCCAACTAGGCCAAATATAGCCTGTATCTGGGCATACGACTTATTTTTTGACTTAGGTGGAGAAGCCTAACTGACGTCGGTACTCATATAGATACATATACACATACACACATACATATACATACATACACAAATATATATAAGGGAATTTAATATAGGTGTAAATATTTTTTTTGACTGACTGAATTTGATACTGTCTTTATTTGTTTTGAATTTTTCTGTGAGTTATTTAATTTGTAATTGCTCAAACTGTTTTTTAATTTAATTTTGATTGTCTTGTATGTAGGTTTCTACAATCTGTAAAGATTTTTTTAAATAAAGTGAACTATGAACTATGAACGCGGGTATACGTATATGTCCTAATGCAAATCCAGTAAATTAAAGACAGTTATGTTTATTCTTACTACAATAGTGGTCGCTATTAAAATATGTTGTGTAAAGCTTGTTCATCCTCATAAATTAACAGAACTAAAAATATGATTTTTATTTATTTATTTTATTTATTTGTATCAAACATAATTATAAAACACATGAAAAAGGTCATACCAAGTAATGGTGCGAAGAAACAACGGCCCACATTCACATGACCATGCTCAGCGCATACCCAACTAGGCCAAATATAGCCTGTATCTGGGTATACGACTTATTTTTTGACTTAGGTGGAGAAGCCTAACTGACGTCGGTACTCATATAGATACATATACACATACACACATACATATACATACATACACAAATATATAAATATAACGATCTAAATATATTATATTATTATTCTTTTGCATTATATTACAATATAGTACATTTTGTTTAATATCTTATATCATATTATATAGTATAATAGTAAAGTTATGCTGATATATATATATATATATATATACATTTCTGATATATATATATATATATATATATATATATATATATATATATATATATATATATATATATATATATATATATATATATATATATATATATATATATATATATATATATATATATATATATATATATATATATATATATATATATATATATATATATATATCAGAAATGTCATATATCTTGACGACGGCTGAGCCGAAATATTGATATACATTTTATAAAAATCATTAATATTTAAGAAACACTAATCGCCTATTATTTTCCAGCATTCATTCTCGTCTTTCGCATTGTTGTGTCGCCGCTGTAGGATAAAGTAGAAAGGTTCGAATACCACAGTAGGAAACCGCAAATACTGAAAGAAGAGAAAACGAAAAAGGCGTGGAGTCACTCCTGGTCACCACAGACCAGATAAGTGCCCTTTCATTATTTTATCATTTCATTTATTTAGTGATAAACATAATTTCAATTTGAAAAAATAATAATTTACACATTTACAATCAAATATTAAAATATTACCTAATTTTAATTATGTTGCAATCACATCCATTATGTACACTCATTGGTTAAACCAAATAAATTACCATTCACTTAAGACAGCTAAATTCACGGGACACGTTGAATTTCTTTCTAAATGTTTAGAAAACAACATTTGCCCTAAAGGGTTATTACCAAAATTTCCTTTCGCAGCAATTAGTACAGAAATTCAATATGATTTCACCGCAATCCGTTTAAGGTATTCAATGGAAATTACGTCTGTTTTGCGAAATGAATATCAAATTTTAGTTGATAAACATTTAAACTCACTGTGTTTTTATGTTAACATGATAACAACACATTCTCCTTTCTTATTTCAAGAAGCTCATAAAATAGTTAACAATTCTGTAACAGATTTACGAAATATTAGATTGAAACACGATAAAAAGTTCCTTAATTTACTAAAGAACTTTCAGAAAATTTGCATTATCCCAAGTAACAATACACGAAACATTTTGAATCCAGTTTCCATTTCAAATTACAGTCATTCCAATGTTAACAAAACAAGGAATTCAAATTCACTTCGAAATGTTATCCCAGCAGTTCACCAAGGTACTCTTTCCTCTCCGATGCACACCCTATCAGTAAACCAAATTACTAACAATATATTTCCATTAGTATCAGATTCCGTACCAATACGTGCCACATTAGTAAACCAAATTAATAACAGTATAACACCATCAGTATCATATTCTAATAATATACAAGGTCCATCTCCTAGAGAAAAAAATGCTGTTAAAAACTTGTCATCCAAAGTAATTAACCACAATGAATATTTAGTATTAGCTAAAGGTCTAAATTTCACACCGACTCAAAATGTGAACCATTTTAGTTTTGGTAATGATGTTGTTAAATTTTGTCGTAATTTAAGATGGCGCGAATTTTGGCATTCAAATCAAAAGAATAACAATAATAATATTAAATTACACAATGCACTAGCTCAATTTCGTCCACACTCCAATAAAGAACCCCCTCCATTACCAAAAAATCATCCGGTAGAAAATTTTATTACTATTTTATTAAACAAAGTAACACAGCCATCTTTTCTAAATAGCCTCAAGCCAACATCAAACTTGTCAGTAGATGAACGTGCAGCTCTTGAGAGTCTTAGCAAGGATACCAGCATCGTCATTTTGCCGGCTGATAAAGGTTCCACTACTGTCACACTTAACAAAACTGACTATGTTACTGAAGGCTTGAGACAACTTAGAGATGAAACTTTCTATAAAAAACTATCTAGAGATCCAAACAAAAATTTTGCAGTGAAAATAAAAAAATATATTGAACAAAATAAATCAAATGAAAAATTATCAGACGAAGATGTTAAAACTTTAATTCCTGATCCTATCAGAACTCCAAATTTTTACCTATTACCTAAAATTCACAAGCCTAATAATCCTGGACGACCAATAGTCGCAAGCTTTAACTCTCCGACAGAAAGAATTTCGGCTTTTGTAGATTATTTTTTACAACCTTTTGTGAAAAATCTAAATTCTCATATCAAAGACAGCTATCATTTTATTGATATTTTAAAGAATACTGTAATTCCAAAGTCAGACGACCTATTATTTGTTACTATTGACGCCATATCCCTGTATACCAATATTCCTCATAATTTAGGATTGGAAGCCATTTCTTATTTTCTTGATGAGAGACCTCATCCTCAAATACCTTCTACGGATTTTCTTTGCAAATTAGCCGAGTTTGTCTTAACGTGTAATGCTTTCTCCTTTGAAGATGAATTTTATCTTCAAATTAAAGGGACTGCTATGGGCACGCGAATGGCACCTTCGTATGCCAACCTTTTCATGGGATTATTCGAGCAAAATTTTCTTCAAACGCAAAATTTAAAACCCATATTATGGTATAGATTTATTGACGACATAGTAATGATTTGGCCACACGGACAAACTACTCTAACAACTTTTCTTGACGACCTAAATAATTTTGGCCCTTTGAATTTCACTCATACCATTTCTAAATCACAAATTACTTTCTTAGATGTTGATTTAACAATTTCCGAAGGTAAAATTAAAACCGCGATTCATATAAAACCTACAAATAAAGAACAGTATTTACACTTTGATAGCTGTCATCCATTTCACACCAAGAGATCCATTCCCTATTCAATGTCCATTCGCGGACACCGTTTAGTTAACAACAAAGAAAATTTAGATAAATATCTCAATAATCTAAAGCAATCTCTTCTTGAAAGAAAATACCCTGCTCCTCTATTGGATAAACATATTCTAAACTCTGAAGTAAAATATATACCAAAACCTAAAATTTCTTCAAATAAAAATAATAATAATAATAAAATCTTTCTTAGCACCACTTATTTTCCTGGTGCTGAGAAACTACGAGATATATTATCTGATTTATTCCCCATCATTTCTAATGATGCATCCACTAAGGATCTCTTAGATTCACCGCCAATTTTATCTTTCCGCAGACCACCTAATATTAGATCAATATTAAACAAAACAAAAAATAATCAAAATTTCTCTATTGGTAATAATACTTTTGGGCTTCAACCTTGTGGTCGTCCACGTTGTAAAACTTGTCCTCTGTTAGATCTAAGTCCTTTTTTTACCAGTCCAAATACTACTATTAGTTACAGGGTTCCCTTTCATTGCAGTTGTATTTCAAAAAATATAGTATATCAACTTCTGTGCAGGACTTGTGATGCCTTTTATATCGGTGAAACAACAACACCACTTAATATTAGACTAAATAATCATAGGGCTAGTGTAGGAAATGAAAGCCAACTCCCAATATCTTTGCATGCCAGGGCGCATAATTTATCTTTTGATCAATGTTTTAAAGTTAAAATAATAAAATGCCTTGGGGATAATGCAAAAGAAAGGGACGTCAAATCTTGGGAATTGGCTTATATTTATATTTTAGGCGCTTGCAAAGGTTCCGGTCTCAATAGGCAAAATTAATAAGGTTTATCATATTATCATAATCATCAAATGCTTTTTCTTTTAATTTATAATCATTCATTTTAAAATAACGTTTTGCACGGTTGGTTATGGTACCTTAACTAAATCGTGTAAAATATTATTAATCCATTTCTTTTTGTTCGATTCCTTGAATTTAAATTTTCAACGAATTGTTCGATTTCAGAAATGTCATATATCTTGACGACGGCTGAGCCGAAATATTGATATACATTTTATAAAAATCATTAATATTTAAGAAACACTAATCGCCTATTATTTTCCAGCATTCATTCTCGTCTTTCGCATTGTTGTGTCGCCGCTGTAGGATAAAGTAGAAAGGTTCGAATACCACAGTAGGAAACCGCAAATACTGAAAGAAGAGAAAACGAAAAAGGCGTGGAGTCACTCCTGGTCACCACAGACCAGATAAGTGCCCTTTCATTATTTTATCATTTCATTTATTTAGTGATAAACATAATTTCAATTTGAAAAAATAATAATTTACACATTTACAATCAAATATATATATATATATATATATATATATATATATATATATATATATATATATATATATATATATGTATGTATGTATGTATGTATGTATGTATGTATGTATGTATGTATGTATGTATGTATGTATGTATGTATGTATGTATGTATGTATGTATGTATGTATGTATGTATGTATGTATGTATGTATGTATGTATGTATGTATGTATGTATGTATGTATGTATGTATGTATGTATGTATGTATGTATGTATGTATGTATGTATGTATGTATGTATGTATGTATGTATGTATGTACGTATGTATTTACTCGTTTTGAAAAAAAACAAATATGACCACGACAGGAACGATGCGAATGTTTCGTCTGTATCACAGCATCACCAGTAATCTCTCAAAATCGACATATAGCTATTGTTAGTGTTTTAACTTCAAAACGTTTCCAGAAACCATTACTAATTAGATCTGAATCTCGCGTTCCCTTCGCTTGCTTCCTTGATGTAGGTACCCACTTGCATGTCTCTGCGATCGTCACGACCTCGACGACGTTTGATACCCGCTTAATGAGCATCATCCGACGTACAAACAGCTTTTAATCCGCAGACGTCTCAATGCCCGTCCCGTCGTTCGTTCGTCCGTAGTCGTCGTTGGCGTCGGCTCATTTGCATGTTAACAAGTAACTCGTCAATTCGTATCCGCGTCATGTGCGTGACCACTGATCCGCACTGGCTGCCATTACACGTCAAAACTAACCCGGGCGCTGCCTTCGCACCAACGGGCAATTACCCTTCGGCCCTCCTAGTAACAAAAAGCCCTTTGATATTGAAATAAATGAAGCGGCAAGATCGTATATTACAGCCTGCATTGCATGTTGTTGCTCCCTTCTTTGCATGTTCCTCCGTATCAACTATTAACAAGCTTGTCGTTCACCACTGCTGTTTGTTTATTTTTTTATTTTTCTTTTTATATTATTATTATTGTCGATTGTATGCCACCTCTATGAAATAACAGGACTTTGCATGGCTCCCATACTACAGATCCAGCAACTATACCGCGCTATATCCTTTTACCCGAAACACAGCACACATATTTTTGTTTCATATTTTAGGTTGAAAAAAAAACAGGCGGTATGCACAAGTCAGTAATTATGGTCCATGAACAAATTGATCAAAAAATATTGCATAAATATTATTATAAAATACATGACGACATTTTATACTTAGTGAGTTTTCCAGTAAGAGCTTTGATTTTATTTTTAAAAATGTTTATGTTGTATAGACTATACGATTGCATGGACGTTGACAAGGAACGCGACCTTTACGCGAAGTACATCGGTATGACACCAGGAATAAAACCCAGTATCTCCACCTGTTCGTAGCACGTACTGCTAAGTTCCAGGCGACTTATTTATTTATTTATTTATATAAGAATTTATTTAAGAATTAATTACTATAAAACATTGATTAGCTTACAAAAATAACAGGAACCGAATGGCAAAACCTTAACCTTTTGCTTATTTGTTTCTGTCACCCAACTGGGACTAGCCCGTTCTAGGGTGGACTAGTCGATACTTAGGCCTCAAACTTTTTAATAAATTGCCTGAAAGATTAAAAGCGATTAAAAACATCGATATTTTCAAGATATCCATCCGAGTCTATCTGCTTAAAATCAACATGTTTGATCATAACGACTTCTTAAAATATTTTGAAAATACATAGCATCGTAACTACCCATTTAATCTAATACATATTATTTACTGTTATTATTTTTGTTTTAAACTGTTACGATATAGTCTTTATTTTTGTAAATTGGTAAGTTTAAAGTTATATATTGTAAATCATCTATTGGCTAAATTGAGTAACTAGTTAAAGATTAATTAATGTCATTCCTACACAATTGCTATGGTTGTATTGGAAATAAATACTTTTATCTTATCTTATCTTATCTTTAGTAAATAGATACCTCGGATCAGCTCAAAAATGGAGTTTACACACGGTCATTCTTTTGTGGAAACAATAATAACGGTTTTCGCATATTTGCGGTTCTATCTCGCGAATAGCAGCCGTGTGCAGCGAACGTACTCTTTTTTAACCATTTAATTGTCTTTGGATCATTTGTGTAAACTTTTTGCTTTTGCGACCCCAGAGAAAGTCTAGCGGGTATAAATCGCACGATCTAAACGGCCGATGGGGTGTCGCTGCAACGAGAGATGAATGCGCCCACGGATATTATCACGGAGCAGCTAACCAGCAGGTTAGCTGCTCCGTCTGCTCCGTGGATATTATCCACCATTTTTATAGTTAATTGTCACTTATTCGATGCGGTAACGAAGCGCATATCGATCCTTTTCCTAAAATGCACAGTTTTATCTTGACTGTTGCTTACGAAGCCACGGGTTAATGTTTGACGGTTAAAAATCCCTTTAGGTATGTTAATGCAATCTATTGCCAGGTATTGCTCTGATAGTTTTTATTTTTTTCAAAATATTGGCTACAATTTTGATCTTACTTTCTATAGTTTTATTTAAAAAACATTACCTTGCAGGCTATTTTCTTTCAGAACTTACAGGTAACGAGTCCATTACCTAATTCTTTATCGAGTGACTTGGGTACAATCGCTGATCAGACACACCCCTAGCACCACCCAGCAAAACAAATGGCCACTTTAAAGCGATTCAATAAAAGCGAGACAGTAAAAAGGGTATTGGTAATGCCTTGGGGATCGTGACAGATAATATTAGATACACAATGACAAACTGGCAGCCAAATGTGTTTATTTTCAGGAGCCGCGGAGGCGTAACAAAACATCACACCTAATTTGACACTTTCCACGTTCGACACGACGAAGGAGTCACATTTCAACGAGGGGGAATAAAACACGCTATTGCGTTACCTACACTATAATATTGAATAGTGGCGGGGAAGTCTAACGGTGTTAACGGAATATTACGAAAGATTATCGGCATGCGGAGAATACATAGTTTTTTTCTGCAAGACTAAAAAATAAAAGTTCTCCTATTTTAGCCCTTTTAAATTTCGTATGTTAATAACCTAAATTTAGCAGGGCCGGATAACAATGTGATTAGATTATTTTGTTCTGATGCAAGTATTATTAATCCCTTGTAGAAGGTCTACTGACTTAAAAGTCTCTTGTCTTCATAATCATGGCTTTGTGAAAGAAAATAAGCAATATAGTTTTGTAACGTGTACGTTTAAAATAGCATCACGTGTTCGACGGATTAAGAGTTTTGGCTGACCTCTACTCGAACTGTAGCTTACGTCTTTTTCTCGCAGATGCCAGCGATTCTAAGATAAACAGATTCGTGGTGACAATCGCTGCTAGCGAGCCAGCCATCCCAAGAAGTTATCACGACTGTTGTCGTTCCTTATTACGTGATGTGAACGCAGGCTTTGGTGGGCAAATACATTTTTCAGTCAAGCTCCTCCAGCATGAGTCCCAACACAAGATCGCGAGGCAAATTGGAATTGCCACCTTGCCGGGCATCCTCACGCCATTACTACCAGATTTGGACAGATTTCTCCGTCCTCCAGTCTGGTTAGGGATTCGAAGTCGCTTGCGCGGCTTCTATCTGCTCCAGCGGCAATTCTTATTCAAATTTGTCGCGGGCCCTCTGCACGTCAATATCACTCGGGATCGGGTGGTCGACGGGCCATTTGTAAGAATAAGTGGCATTCGGTAACGGCCTACCCCAGCTTCTTAGAAAATCTTTGTTTACAGACTCCCCGGCAATTCGCTGGTTGGGCAGCGCAGCTAGCAAACCGGTTAGGGGGATTTTCGGACCGAGATATTTTCGACCATGTCAACAGACGTAATCAGAGGCCTGATCCTCCCTCCTTCCCAAGATTTCGTAATCAACTGAATTTGCGGAAAATGTAGACTCGTGAACCCAGCGTTTGTAAGCGGTACAAAACATTTTAGGATGCTTTTAAAAGTGTACTTTATTAATTCAAAGTAATTACACAATCTCAAACTCTTTGCTTTACTTAAACACATCTCAATCTTTAAACCGCAGTGGCTGTAAATACGGCATGTGTGAATACATTACAGATATAATGCTCTTCAGGATTCTGGAGAGCATTATAACTGAAATGTATTCACCTACTATCTGTGTTGTTACATATTACCATTGATTTTATAGTTTTAAAATCAATGATTTTACCTATATAAATGCATAAATAAATATGTATATATCATCATTTATCATAAATATGTATCATCCCAGCTATCATCTACTAGTATCGGTGATCATCCCAGTACAGCTACCACTAGAAGTAAATATTGGTTTTTTATTCTAATTGAAGCACCCTCTGGAAATCGACGATAATACACGATCCTTCTCGGTTCATTTATAGCCATTGAACTTTTGTCATTAGGCGGGTTACCGAGTTGGGAACAATACGGTGGCTGGGCGTTGTTTTCTGTCGATCTGTCCGCCGTCCTCCCGGGTCAAAGCCTCCCGAGGAGCCATCCATTCGTGCTTTGTTTCCGAGCCCTTCGCTTGCTCGGTTTGTGTAGCCCCATAAAGCGATTTCAATCGGAGTTTGATCCTCCAAATTCGTATTCGATTGTTGATTACCGTATTCGAATAAATTCGTATTCGATTGTCGACACCTAGGCGGTGAACAAAGTGTAATGTATAAGAAGTTACTTTTGCAAAAAGTAATAAAACACACTCTTTTCTACTCAATAAACAATCTCCGACGATTGTTATTAGTTTGCTGATATAACCCGCCATATCTTCACGTGGAGGTTTAAAGGACAACATACTAAAAAGGTAGAACTTAAGAAGGTAGAAAGGGGACTCGCGCGCGTCCACTGCGCTTTTGAAAACACTCATGTTTGTGTGGTGTGACGAATATCTCTTGAAACGTTCCGCAGTTATGTTTTTTTAATTCGAGGTATGTCTTTGTTTCTTTTTAAATATACGCGTATTCGCCAAAAAAAATCTTAAATAGCAAAATAATAATAAGATTATTAATTCCTCAACAATAAAGTTCTACTAAAGGGTACTGAAGGGTAAATGGCTATGCTTGATTAGATAGATAGAGTTATATTGCGCAATTGTGCGCTGAAACGTACTTTTTTTCAGAAAAGATTCGTCAATCGCAAAGCGGTTGATATGATAAAAAAAGGAGCTGTGGCGAACAACTTTATTTAATGACCGTATAAATAGACTAGTGACTTTCGTACGAACTGGCAATAATATCTTTCGAGACAGTTTAGCAATAAATATTCCACCCATATTGACCAAAAAATATTTTTTCATATAATATAATTTTTAAATATTTTCATCACTTTATTAAAACTCTAACCGTTGCTTCATTGCCTTTGAAATGGGATAAGAGTTAAACATTATACTTACATCATTCAAGAAATATTAAAAAAAGAGTAGGTACAATAATTTTGTTCTGTTAGCGCTACACCACATGCTGAGCGGCGCTAAAGGAGTTTTCACTCAATTAGCCGATCAATACTCGATTTTGGTAACTATTCAGTTTCCTGAGAAAAGTGTGATCCCTATCCTTAACGTTCGTTTATCGTTGAACGACCTGCTTAGACCGACAGAGGTAATAGTAGTAAACTATTTTAAATGTGAAATGTGTTTGTAAAGGATTCTGCTATGCTTCGAAAAGTAAACGTTGAAAGTACAGATTAAGTGTTATATCTTAAGTCCCAGGGACAGGCGTAGGGCACTTCCCCTGAGGGTGATAGCAGCGTTCATACAAACGATTCTGATACAAAGTATAAACGTATAGGTAGCCAAATACCTCGAAGTTTATTCGACCCTATATAAATTGGAAGCCTTTCGATGTTTACATATTTTAACCGGTAAAAAAGACGTAAATATTATTTCACTGAAACTTTAATAACTTTTAAAGATTTCCAACCCCTTCAGAGAATTCATTAACTTATAAATAGACACTGGAATACGTTATCTGGAAATCGTTATAGTCATTTTGGATCCTTTTTAACAATAATTTTATGAATATATCTCATAATATAGTAGAGGTGAAACTGCGCACCTTTACCTTCGTATAACATGTGTTCTAAAAATATTTTGTAATTATAGTTTTTTTATTTGGGGCGGTACCACTCCTTAGGGTGAGGAGTGGTACCGCCCCAAAATAGCCTTTTTCTCCAAAATAGACCACGCAGTCTTTGTATTTATATTTTTTTTATAATCATTGCTTCATTGACTGATAACTGGTTAACCTTTGCATTACAAGATTTAATAAAATAATCAATATTGGGTTCGTAGATAGATTTCGTGAGAAATCAGGCTTTGTGTGATGTTGTCAAACAGATACATAAAATTATATAATAGATATTCAGAAAATTCAATGACAAGCTAGTGGGTGGAAGACAACTGCTCGAATTAGGAGCGAAATTAGTTAGCAAGAATGAAATTTCGGTACAATGAAATCAATGCAAGTGCGTTCGTCTGTCACCATCCTCAGCCATCAAATCTTGTATTTCGATAAATCTAAAATATTCGCAGCAAAAATATGAGAGTAGTCGATTATTTTCAAATTCACAGCGTTTTCTCTAATTTGATACGTTTTTATGACATATTCAGATTATGTCAAATCATATTTCCCTTTTGCAAGCAACTGTGTACAGGTACGTTTCACCCTGTGGTTGCCGCGCTGACGCGGACGTATTAATTAAAATCCTTTAAGCCCGCATTTATTTTTAATCGCACTCTGCCAAATAGGTATAACCGGTATCGGGGCACTCTGGCTAAGTATTAATCTCATTAATTCTGTAACGAGATTCTCGCGAATTTTGGTGCGTGCTGGGGGGGGAGTCAGATGATGAAGGATGGGGTGGAGTGGATTACCGAGATCTTTGACGATTAAAGTCTCAGAAGTAAAGAACAGGACAAGGAGAGGATGTTTTAGATGGCAGACGAACTTTCCGATTGAAAATCTAATAGATACACCATTGTGTCCCGTCATGTTAGAGTAATTCCGAGTGTAATCATTTGTGAATAGAGTCTCCGTTCATTTTTTTGCGATATTTAGTTATTGTTTATATTTGTTTAAGATAACCTTGCTTGTAATTATGAAAAGAAAAACAGCTCTCTAAAATATGAAAAGAAAAACAAATTAACCTGTCGTATTGTCCGAGTTGTATTAATAAATAAATAAACGATGTAAGTCTTAGTTGTCGAAATGATTAATAAAATTCGCCAAAAGAATAGACGAAAATTCATGTCTACGAGTCTGGTATTAAAAATACCAGATTACATGCACAAACCAATGGGTTTAGTGATGGAGGCTGAGTTTCACCTAGAGGTGTTTTACAATGTGAGGGGGGGGGGGGGTCCTAATATAAAGCACGTAAAATTCCACATTTTTTTGTATGGCAAATAATTTAGTTTTTTATTGTGATCAAATCACTCAAAGGAAATATTACTTCTAATATATCCATAAAGTACCAAAACTTTGCATATTTAATTTTATGCGAGATTCTTTCTAAGGCCAATGTGCTAATTCAACCAAACCAATGTTTCAAAAATTCTAAGAAATTATTTTGGAATTTTACGATTATCTTCTACGGCTACGCTTTTCGTCGTTCGAACATTGCGAAAAAATATTTTTTCATTTAGATTCTACATTATTTCATCCGAGTCGTTGCAACAACAATTACCTACTACGACCAAAAGATATTTTATATTCTACAGGGCGAGTTTTTAATTAGTGACATCCATAAGGTGGGTGAATTAGTAAACAAACAAGCAACTTTTAATAAAAAAAAAAAAAAAAAAAATTCTAGCGGTACGTAAAATATCAAGAATATTGTTTATTCGCGATAATTTACCTATTGCTAAATGGCGCAGCGAGCTCAACATTTGTAATTTTTTATTTATCAGTCAGGTTTTTCAAAATTCCAAAAAAAAACATTTTTACCAACTTTTTTTTATAGTTTTTTTTTTAAGAAGTTGCTTATTTGCTCGTATTAATTCACCCACTTCAAGGATGTCACTAATTGAAAACTCATTCTGTATATAATTATATTTCATATCTTATGTGAGAAAATTATATCTCTATCATATTTCTATGCATCATATTTTGCATATATTTTTGAATTGCCTATCTGTCATTTGAGTATGTATCGTGTAGTAAGTATAATAAGTATGTATTGGTGTGGATATCCTTCATTCCCTCCCTGGTTCATCCCTTTCTATTCTACTTTCAGTTTCGCTGCATTTTAAAAAAAATTAAATTGTTATCATTTAGTGCTAAATATTTTTTCGGTGTAACAGTATATTTAATATGTTCGCCTAATTATTGTTGTACACTGTTTTTTTTATGAATAATAGAAATTAAATTAAATTATGTTCGACTGTAACTATTAATCAAAGACAGCAATGAAATAGTCAGCAATAGTCAGCAAATAAAGTATAGGTAAGTGCTACGTAGTGAGAAAATCTGCTCCTTATATTCCATCTACCGCCTTTGAAGTCGCTAACTAGCGTGTTCATTATAACTATTCAGCGATTTGCAAGCACACACTCTCGCCGTATTCAGCCGCGAGGAAATTTCCACGTGGTGGAATTTAGTTATCTCTATAAATGTATACCTGCTGGTTATTAATTAACGTGCAATGGGCATTCAGAACGGGGTCAAAGTTTTTCATGTCTATGAGTTTATTTCGAGGAATTGCCTAATATTAATCTCCACAAATACTCAATTATTAAAAATGAAAATACCAATAATTAAGCTACAATTAGTACAAATACTGCTCGATGGGTCGAAAATCAATTTATTCTATTTAAATATAAATGGCTGATTTCATCGATTGCTTAGACGACTATGAAAGCATCCCTTGTAAAGTCTTTGATTCAGTTAATAATTGTAAAAAATACATCAAATCCGAGAAACATCTTAAAATAATATCACTTAATATTCGTAGCATTAGGAAAAATTTCGATGATTTTCTTCTTTTACTGCACCAACTTAACAATAAAGTGGATATCCTGATTCTTACCGAATGTTGGATCAGTGATTTCTATGTACCCAAAATACTAAATGGATACAAATGTCACTACACAAAAAATGTTAGATTGCAAAATGACGGGGTTGTGGTCTACATAAAATCAGAAATTAGTGCTATAGTAACGGAAAAAATAATCGAGGACGCTAACTGCCTGCATATAATAATAAATAAAAACATTAATCTTTTTGCAATGTACAAGACGCCTAGCAAAACAAACATTTCTAACTTCTTAGAATCGCTAAACAATGTGCTGCAACAGTATTCCCATGATGGAAGCAGTGTAATAGTAGCCGGAGATACGAATATTAATATCATTAATAATCGGCATGCACAGTCAGAGGATTATCTCAACATGCTGGCCAAAATTGGAATGACAGCTGCAATCAACAAAGCTACAAGAGTAGATCGTTATCAATCCAGTTGTATTGATCATTTCATGGTCAGATCTAAACTACTAGTAAAATCATTTATCTTGACAACTTCAATCACAGACCATTACCTCACTGGACTCTGTATATCGAGAAACACAGTAAAATCTACCCATCCGATAGTCAGTAAGCCAGTCATAGATAACGTTAAGCTATTGGATTTAATTAAAAAATCAAACTGGTCTTCAGTACTAAATGCAAAAGAGGCAAACGTTGCAGCTAATAATCTCCTAAACATAATGACCCAATGTCTCAAAGACTCGTCTTCTAATAAGAAAGTCACAAAAAGGAAAGTACACACTAAACTCAAACCGTGGATTACGGAAGGCCTTCTATTTTGTATTAAAAAACGTGACAAGATTCATAAGCAAACAAAAGACAACCCAAATGATATACAACTTTACACATACTACAAAAAATATCGAAACATATGTACAAATATTATTAAAAAAACTAAGGAAATATATTATAGCGATCAGATACGACAAGCTGGCGATGATAAAAGAAAAATTTGGAAAAGCATTAACAATATGGCCTCAAGACAAAAAATTAAACCTGCTATTGAAAAAATATTAATAGGCAAGAATTTAAAACACATGGAAACTCATAAGAATGATATTGTAAATTATGTCAATGAATTCTTCACAACAGCAGGACAGAAGTTAGCAAAATCAATACTACGTGATTCCCAAACTACAGAAACAGTTTTGGCTAACTTAATTGATGTTACTCTAAAAAAAGATAAATGTTTTAAACTCCTACCTACAAACAAACTTGAAGTATCCAAGACAATCAATAAACTTAAAACGGGATGTTCACCGGGCATCGACGGTCTACCTGTAACTATTTTTAAGGAGGCATCTGATATTATTGCGGAGCCTCTGGCGCACGTAATAAACGTTAGTTTTGAATCAGGCCAGTTCCCCCGATGGCTTAAGTCTGCGAAAGTCATCCCAATCCATAAATCTGGCAATACCGAGGACATTGGGAATTACCGTCCAATCTCGCTGCTGAATATAGCTTCAAAGGTCATCGAAAAAATTGTTAAAAATAGGCTAACTGAATACCTTGAAGAAGTAGGATTTTTTTCACCAAACCAATTTGGCTTTAGACAAGGTCAGAGTACAAACGACGCCATAAATACCCTAAATCAATATATATCGGAAAATCTAGACAAATCAAAAAAGGTGACGGCGGTATTTCTGGACTTAGCTAAAGCCTTTGACACTGTTTCTCACGCCATACTAGTAAAAAAACTAGAAATGATTGGAATTGAAAGACCTTCACTGTTGTGGTTCCAAAGTTACTTGGAGATGAGACCGCAAGTCATTTCCATAAATGGTCATCTAAGTACTGAACGCAGCACTGTTTATGGTGTACCCCAAGGCAGCGTACTGGGACCACTTCTATTCCTCATATATATCAATGACCTGTGCAATATTCGATTAGACGGCAGAATAATAACATTCGCCGATGACACAGTTTTATTAGCCGAGGCAGATACATGGCATCAAGTAATCAATAAATCACAAAACAACATAAATTTGGTTAAAAATTGGCTTGACAATAACCTCCTTACTCTTAATTCCTCTAAAACGAAATATATCAACTTCAGTCTACGACACATCGACACAAGTTTACACTTACTAACAATTCATAAACCCACATGTGTAGGAGGGGGTGTGCCTTGCCTGTGCCCTAAACTTGAGAAAGTGAACGACATGAAGTATTTAGGAATCATTATTGATTCAAATCTAAATTGGTCAAATCAAGTAATGTCTATTACTGACAGAAGCAGAAAACTAGTTTATGTTTTTTGTGATCTCCGAAATATTTTACCAAAAAAAATTATTAGAATGGTATATATGGCCCTATGCCAAAGTTTGTGGATTTACGGCATAACTGCCTGGGGAACATGCACCAAAAAACTACTTGACACAGTACAGAAGGTTCAAAAGCTTCTGCTTCGCATTATTCACAAGAAGCCCAGGCGATACAAATCGGAGCTACTGTTTACTGAAGCTAAAGTCCTAAATATCCAACAACTTTTTGTGAAGAATATACTGCTTAATTTCCATAGAAACAAACACCTAAAACCTAGAAGCCAGCAAACGCGTAATACAAGAAATGCAGAAAAACAAAACTATCTAATTCCACATGTTAAAACGACGTTTGCTCAACGACAAATTTATTTTCTGGGACCTAAAATTTATAATTGTATTGATGAAAATATTAAAAACATAAAGATAATAAGTACGTTTAAACAGAAAATCAATTCCTGGATATTAGAGTTGGGCCCATCAAAATTAAACGACGAATTACTGAACATTGCTGTTTGAAAGGTTATGTATGTATTTTTATGTATGTTTGTATATATATATATATGTATGTGTATATGTATCTGTGTGTGTATATGTATCTGTGTGTGTGTGTCATATGTATGTTTATGTTATTATATTATATTATATGTATGTTTATATATTTATGTATGTTTCTATATATTTACCTAATATATATATTTATAGATATTATAGCTAGTAAATATTTTGTTTAGTTATATGTAGTTACCTGATATGACGTGCTTATCATTGTCATTATACGTATTGTAATTAGCTCATCTAGATACAGGCCTTAGTTGACCTAGTTAGATGAGTTTTAGGCAGGTGCCAAACACGATGTGACGGTTTCTCTGAACTGTTTATGTTTGATTCTTGAACTTGTTTGGTATAATTAGTCGTAACCATTGCAATAAGTACTTATAAATAAATAAAAAAGGGAATGTCGTCTTTTGATATGTCCAAATCAATTTGCGATCCGCCGCACGTAACTGCCATCATTGTGCCATCATTAATAAGTTCGTGCATGGCCCGCTATTGCACTGAGCCATGCCGCACTGCGCGACAATGCCGCGAATTGTAATTCAAGTAGTCCGACTTCCAGAGTAAACTGTATACCCAGTAAACAAATGAATTCAGCAGCCGTTTCAATTCTCTTGATAATATTTTATTCGTTTATATTCGGCATCAACATTCTTCCTACTTTATCAGTATCCTACATGTCGTCGCCTCACTATTATAACTTGATAACTCGAATTTAGTAGTTCTCAGATAAACGCGTTTAAATGTTTTTTTAAAGTTTCAACTCGTCCACCATTTTTGATTTGTGGAAACTAATAAGTGGACCTAAATACTAACCTTAAGCTAAATAAGTGGTGATATCGAGTTTTTGCGATACGATAGCAGACAGTGCTGCGAGCTTTCAGCTAGATAAGTCTACATATCGGTTTTTAGTATTATAGCCGGACCTAATTTTCAACTTATCAACCACCGTTAACTCCTAAGGGAGGGGAAATTTCAGTTATCTGGTTTTAAGGGAATATAGAGTTGATATTTTTACATCTTCTGGCATACTTATCTTAAAAATGCCAATTTTCGAGTTATCAAGTTATAATTGTAAGGCGACGTTATATGGGAATGACAAAAATATGCAATTGTGGCGATGTTACAACCGCCGTTGTCTGCCGTTGGTTGCAACACCGCCGAAATATCGGATGCTACAAACTTTACGTGGTGAATTTATAATGTCCAACAACCACGTTGGTGTTCGATTTCGCCCGTTTGGATATTATTGTTGGATGCTGCGTTGCTGTTTTGATCAAACACCCACAGCGGATAACAGCTGAATGTTTTGAGTTTATTTTGTTGTTTTTGCGCGACGGTATGGTTGCTGGGGCGAGCGGGATAGGCATAGTACCAAGAAAATAAATGTTGTTTTTATAAGCATGAGAATAACATATGGAGAATAACATTCATAGAAGATTATTATAGGAGATAATGGAAGCCCGCGGATTATAGAATAATAATTTAATTCCCATTGGGCTTCTCAACAACATTGATCATTGAACATCCCAAACCACCACGACCTTAACGCATCGCCCACTACTCGCGTGGCTTGTGTCTACAATATTATCGCGCTATCATTACGGTTCGTGTCGTTTGGACTCGTTGCTTGGGCGGGGGCGAGAAGGCAGTCAAACCGACGCGACAGCTTCTTTGAACTTTATTTGTTATTTTAACTCGATTACTATTACCTATTTCCATTATGGCATAGATAGTAGCTATGCATGTTTTTTAAAATCATAATTACATTATATACATGTGTCACATGAACCCTATATTTAATTTAGTTCAACATCTACCTAACGACAAAAATATATATTTTTCTAAATAGGGACCAATGGTAGTATGTAAGATTCTCTTCATCAGAAAAGGTGCTGCTGTTTGGATTCTAGTTCGCGGGTTCGGCTTTCACCTAAAGTTTCGTTACCGGCATGATCACTGGTAAGGATAAATCCATCGAATAATGAAGTTTGTGTAAAAACACTCAAGCAAGTATCGGAGAAATGAAAGAACTTCTCAAACTGATAGAGTTGATTTTAAAATTCAGCATTTGCTGGTGAGCCT
Organism: Micropterix aruncella; assembly: GCA_944548615.1. Lineage (NCBI taxonomy): Eukaryota > Metazoa > Arthropoda > Insecta > Lepidoptera > Micropterigidae > Micropterix > Micropterix aruncella. The sequence goes on along the minus strand of OX155955.1, from coordinate 29,308,662 downwards.
TTCAAACATAGTCTGTATTTTCTAGTCCACGCAAGAAAGGTTTTATTATTGTTATGTAGTATGATTTATTATGATTTTTTATATGTATGATTTATATATGATTTTATTATATATTTATGATTTATGATGATTTTATTATTATTTAGGTACTATTGTGTATGATTATTATGTACTAATCCATCTTTTTCTTTTTTTTACAGGTGAGAGACAATTGGTGTTATTATCGAATCCCGCGTAAATGTACACACTGTAAGGTATGTTTGATTATTCACGTTCTTTTGCGTGATTGGACATTTTACTACGTGGTTTAATGTAATTTAAGTATCATCTTATTTCGTTTGTCTCCTTGTGTTCAATTTCTATGATCTGTGATTGCTATCAAAGTAGGCATGCCTTTATTTGATATTTATGAATCACGTATTTCAGAAACCCCTAAGTCACTTTTTTACGAAATCCGCATTTTTGTTCTTTCGTTATTTACGATGCGAGACGCATATTTTAATGCACAGAATCCCCGAAAGTCTCCACTTTCAATAAAAATAAAATATAAGAAAAACTCATTTGTAACTCCACAAGTGCTGGACTTTAGGTATTTCTACAATAATACATGATTTGATTGCGCTAACAAAATCGAGCAAATTCATTTCATAAGAGGATACTAGTTACTATACCCTGCGATCGAAATTTCGTAAAAATAAATTGAAAAACCAAAACCATCCACCGAGTTTACACCCTGAAAATTACGCTGATCATCGTCTAAAAATATTGACTGCTTCACCGTTGCGAAATGATATTCTGGACGTTAATGAGTAGGTGTTATTGACTAATATTTAAATGCAGTTTTATATTTTATGCAATAGCTTTAAAATGTAAAAACAGTTAAAGTTGTTTATTGTAGAAATTCCTTTTTTAAAATAAAATAAATATAGAAGGACCATATAAAACATAAAATAATTTACGTAATAAAAAGTGCTTTTATGTTTAATTTAGGCATGTTTCGTGTCTTAGGGAAAAATGCGAGGAGGTTTTTGAAGGTTTCCCTAAAGTTTGCTGAGTTTCGCTTTTGGGGCTTCTAATTCGTGTTTCATATAGACATTTAATAGATTAATTATTGTATTTATTTAGTTTCATCGAGGTACGTAAACGTTTGTACTTACATAACATTATTGACCATAAACCTAAAAAAAATGCACGTGCAATTGAATAATGAAGGTACTCTATTTCGATGAGGGACATCCCCAGTTTGACTAAAAAAAGAAATGTTTTATTCTGTCAACTTTGTAAATAAATAAATGTTTTGTTTTGTCAACAGAGTGGGTGAGTCATAGTGTAGAAATAATAGAGAAAAGTTTACGAGGGCGCTGCTAATAACAGATATTTAAAAAATCCTGAACTAAGTAGATCGTGAAAACTGCTAAGTAGAGCGTCAGTCATTTGGAATACTTTTCAATTAATCACTGCGTTGCTTCCATTTGATGCGAGAGAATATGTAGGTTGGGGTTTTGTTTTTAGCGTTTTTCTGTATAAACTAGCTGGATGTCATCCAGCATTGCTCAGGTCACCCCTCAGACACCTCCTTTCTACCCCTTTTCGATTAAACAATAATTGATTAACATTTATTTCCCATGTGTGTGTAATGTTATTACAGTATTTTGCGAATTTTCTAAAATGTATTTTTTGGACATCAATACGTAGACCATCAAAAGTTAAATGGAGGTATTAATGTTTATTTTAATTATGTTGATGTTCTTAATTAGCTTCAATGACTTCTTAAAGGTTTTGCTCTTCCAGTTTTCTATTATTTACGAATTCGGAAATCCTACCTGAATTACAACTCTGTAGTTTGCCCGAGTCTGTCATTATATGAGTCCATATACAAATAAAAGTCGACAAATGTCAATGGGACATGAAAAACTGATCCAAACGGTTCAACAATCTTTCTGCAATATGTATCACTATGACGAGCTCAAATTACTCCAATAGCAAGGAAACTCACTGGACATATCCTGAAATGTATCCCATTGACAGTTTATGGTGTATTAATGGTAGTGTCCAGGAAACACAGATTTTAGAGGCAGTAATTCGAGTATAGTTTCCGGAACCGAAAATCAATAGAAACTGAAAAAAATCATGGATCATACCCAAACCCTCCAAAAAATCATCCAACCTAATGGAGAATATCATACTATAATAATCAAAAAAACATCTCTCTTATTTTATACAAGTTTTATTATAAATAACTTTTTAAAAATCATTACATATGTTCATTTTCATTCGCACTCTACTGTGTGTCATAAGTTCACTTTCTGGTATTTACGAATAAAAACTGACCTATTATTGTTGATGTTGGGTCGTTTAATTTATCATTACGATTTATTGGCCTTTTATCAGCCGTATTTTATCTTGCGGCTTCCGGTTGCTTTCAAAACGTCCGTAGCTGTTCAGCTCTTTGACGGTGACTTTTTGCAAGGGAGCGAAACCAATGACAGATTAAAAGCAGCTTTAATCGCGTTTCTCCGGTTGAACGTCGGAAAAGTTGTTAACGAAACCAGGAGAGACGTAATGGAGGCTAATCTCCTATCTACGGATTCTCTCTTGTTTTATAAGAGATGCAGTCACGTTTATAGCTATATCAGTCGTGTTTTTATTCCTGCCGATTTCATCGCTGTTTAATGTTTACGAACATAGAATTCACGTAAAGAACCTAAAAAAGTAGAGTAGTTTAATTGATTCGCTGTTTAAATATTTAGTTGCAAGAAAAAACATCTAAAGAGTGGTCCAAAAATAACGCTATTTTTCGATTTGATTAAGAACTCATGTATAATTTAGGACGTAGTCATATTTTTATAGCTTTGTGAAATACTTAAGTTCTGATTAATTATGGAATAGAATGTCTTTCAAATAGCCCCCGCAACTGACGGCTTTACCCTTGTTCTCTTGATGAATTTGTCGATATCATTCGCGCAGAGATGCGGCTCTACTTCATTGATGATTGATGTTTCGTGCGAGCGGTCGGTACGAACACGTAACACGGAACACTTGCTGTCCATAATCGCCCGGTTTGCTCATTTTTTTTATCAATCTTCGAATAGTAGACCAATTAGGTGCACTGTCTTGACCGAAAGTTACACGAAGTTTGCCAACAGTTTCAGCATAACTTTCCCCGTTCTTAGGGTTTTATCATAATAATGCGTTGTTCTTTTGTATTAGCGCTCCAATATAAATAATAGAGATAATCGTAGATGACAGCTATCAAATATTTATGGTGGCCACGCTTACAGAAAAAAAGGCACACTATTTAAAGATGGTGTTCTTATTCGGGCACTACTTATTACATTATTTGGTTATTATACTATGTTTTTGTCTGCAGTTAAAATATATCTGACGTAAACAAACCAAATTTTAAAACCAAGTAAACGCATCTTCAATTAGCGAAAATAAACATCTATGAAGCAAAGTTATTGTTTGGTCAGCAAGATTATATAATTGACCAGAAACAAAATAACATCGATATGCTGTAGTATTTATGTGATGTGATTATATCGCTGTAATATTTATGTGTTATATGATAAGCTATAATATGTATGTGTTATTATTATTTAGGGCCCATCAAGTTTTCTTTGATGACATATTGTGTACAGGCGTGTTTTTTAGTTTTTTAAAAATCTGTAATCATTTATATTCTATGATTACAGGCATGTTCTGTACCTATAATACATATAACGCATGCTTGTATTCTTTATGTCGACTGACGTAGTCTCCTCTTTGTCTACTCTATCGAGAGCAGATCACGAGAAGCGGGAAACTTTTCACAAGGACTATTTTCTCTTTTAATGCAATGTCGCGTAATTCGGACCAATCGCCTCGATTGCAGGATTTGCCCTCCTCCGGCTGTTCAATTATTTAAAGGAGTATCGGCTTCCGACCAACCCCTGCGGCCCGCAAACTTTTTAATAGAGTAACTTTTGTTTGCGGATTCTGCAGCGTCCTCGTCCGCGCTGCCCACCTCCTTCACCCCGAACCGCATTCGAGCGGCAACTCCTTTTCAGGAGCCGGATGAATGGAAGTCACGCTGCCACCACTAATAATTTTCTTTCAACTCCACGCTCGAACGGCCTCCCTGAAACGAGTTGTCAACTTAACGAGAATATATTCGTTTAACCGTAACAGCTTCACAAGCTAGGTCGAACGAAGTGCTGCGACGTGTCGGCACCGATTATGAGCCAAACAGTTACATGCATGTTGCAGTGCAGGATTTACGTATAAGCTACACAAGGTATAGCTTAGAGTCCCCATCGTCGTCAGAATGTTTGATAACCCAAAGAAGCCCCGAAAAGTGCAAAGCCCTCACCCCCCCCTCCCCGAGATTTTGACGACCCTACATGGGTTAATTCGGCCTTGCATGTTGGGGCGGTGGCTTATTTGTGTTGTTAGTCGTCCTAATTCATGTTAGCCTACTCGAAGAGGAGAACCATTTTGTGTAGTAGTCTTTATTCATAAAAAAGATACAATTTGCAGTGCACCGGGGTCCACAACTCATGGTTCCACTCCTATTCAGACGCCTCTTCGACGAAGTGAATCGCATAAAACAATTCTCTCGGACTAACCCTGGGTAGTACAATATACAAAACCAGTGTTGTATCTAACAGATTACCGGAGGAGTCTCAAAGCGTATTTTTTTTCCTAATAAGTGGGGTACTTGTTGCCTTGTTGTCATCTACCTTTGAAGTGACAGCGGGCAAAGGTCGCTACGGGCTGTATTTCCCCACAATAGGTAGAAGCTCGCGTAAATGACTTCAAACTGTGACTAGTCAAGTGAGGGCCAAATGCATCTCATTTCTGATGGCCAGTTTGTATTTTTAGTCGACCTAACTAATAATTAATTTCCTATTCGGTAGCTTGAAAGGCCACAGGAACTCTGTATTCAACTCCTCGGGCGGCTCTTTGGCGGTTGAGCCTGCATGCGCATGCGCATAGCTACGCCTGCTCGACCGGCGAAGTCAGGAAGTGGGAGTCAGGAAACGTACGTCTCCTACGACAGCGGTGGTAGATGTTGGTCTGTCCATAGAAACGACCCGTTGGCCACCCGATCCTGAGTGAGCGGGCATAGGACGTCAGGGGCCGCGACGAATTTTCCGCTGACATCAGGTAGATGTCGGTACTGTCGCGACGTCGAATCTGGAACCACTAAATGGCGGAGGAATCTATCCAAATCTGGTAGACGGAACTGATATAAGCCATTAAAGATAATATCTTGAACATACGTACAATACAAAAATAAGTAAAGGTAATGTGTTATCCTCGGTTTCTCAAGTATTCCATATATTACCTTGTATTATTTTACAAGCATAACTATAATTCCAACCCACCGAGTTGCACCTTTATCCATCACACACCCTCGCATAAAATGCAGCAATTTCATCGACAAACACACACCCCGATTTAATATTTACGTTATTTTCGCGCTTTCGTATGATCGATGGCGCGGCACGCGACCCAACCCCGGCGCATTATGGTAATTACATACAGACGTGCTTTTTTATTTATGGGTGCCGCGCCGCACAGTGTTTTTTCGTTTTATACAAAAACATAAAAGCTAGGAATCGAAAGATACCGAGTTTAAAAAAAACACCACAAAGCGTGTGTCAAGTAAACGTTTTCAGTCTAATACAATCTAATATTGCACTAATATAATAATGTATTAATTATAACAATATAATAATGTACCTTATATGATTTGTTACTTTCCCGGCCAACCAACGGTTAAGGAAAGTATTGTGAACGCGATTTTGTTTTTGTTTGAGATGACGACAAAAGTATCTACCCCCCCCCCCCTCCCCTCTCCCCCCTGAGACGATAAGGACCGTTTTCAGATGAAAGTCTTTCTGTACGTGTGAGTATTCTCCACGATAGCACCGAAATGCTTCATCGTAATGAGCTGAAATTTGGCATGCAGGCATCATTTGATCATGGCAAGAGTTGGAAAGAGGCGATTGAAATCAGTCCACCAGGGGGGCGCGCTAGTCTTACTTCAATCTTGAAATATTGGGCTGAAACCAAATTGGGAAATTTCGGTTGGAATATCTCTTATACAAGCGATACAAAGAATTTTATAATTCTGTTGTATTTAAGAACATACTAAATCAGATTGGAAAATAGCTTTTTGTTGTTACCACGGAAATACTACAAAAATACTACATTTGCGATCATATCACTTAAGACAATCATTATCAGGCTTGTCTGCTTGCCGGTAACGTCTTGGGGTGACACATCCGTTTTTTTTTGTTGCAACCACCAGACGGTATTGGAACGCCTAGACAAAATTTTGTAAGCGTTATGAGTTGCCAGTGATTGTTTATATTGCCTCTGTAAAATTTTAAAAATGTAACGGGGAATACTATACGTTTATATGGACGATGTATACTTATTTTAATATAATTTATGAATTTAAATATTACATAAAACAATATTTTTTTCTAATTAAACCTCAAAATGTCTAAATGAGATTACCTATTATAATGATTATTTTAATGCCCCAGGATTATGAGTCATTTAAAATGTTAGCGCGCGTTAGTAGGTCTCTACGAAACACTGTGCGCCGCAAACGCACCGGCTGTTGTCTCGCGATCTACGCACTGTAAACGTGCGTGACGTTTCCAAGTTCACGTGCATGCAGCAACAGACCCCACCTCCACGCGTCTGAAGGGGTACGATAATACCTTTAATGCAATGGGGAAATATTAGGTTGTTTTTTCGTCGTCATTCTTTCATTTATTAATGCTTTCTACATGTCAACGTCGTCGGGGCGACATGCGACACCTCGTAGTCCTAATTTATTAGGCCACAGGGATTTTTTAGGCCCCAGTTTTGGTCGTCATACTTTACGACGTTCATTGACATCATCATACAGATTTGTTCATCTTCTCGAAACGCCATTCTCCTATACAGCACCGAAGATTTTGCGGAATATTAGCTCAAGGATGTCTAGTGAATTTCCACCTGTTTTAGTGAGGGTCCACAATTGTACGCACGATTACGCACTTTATGCAAGGTTGTGGTTTCAGAGAGCTCTTGTTAACCATTGTAATGGTCATAAAACCATTACGGGTTTAACAAACAATATAATAAACAATTATTGCCAAAATTAGTTAATAAAAATAAAATAACAATAATATAGGATACAAGCGAATTTTATCGCACAATAGGCATCACTAGCGATTAGATGGAACACGGGTGTAGAGAATCGCTAGTGAGAGTTTTTTTTTTTTTTGGCCCGAAGCACTCGCCGGACAAGGTCGTCGTTTCAGCGCGGCGGTCGGTTTTTGCCTCGCGGCGATTACCGGCCGCCGGAGCTCATTTCACGACTTCGAAGTGGCCTACCTACATCTACGAATAAAATATAAAAGTCAAAGTCATCTTTAGAAATTATAACTAGAATCAAGTGCGGCGCAGGCAAAGCATTCCAGCGTGATCTCCACATCCTATTTGGGGCAAGTAGATTATATTCTCATTTTCGGTTTTTTTAAAGTAAAATTCAATTTCTTTTATTCTAACTTGCAATACCACAATCGTGCAATACTTTTAGTCCTTCAGACCCGTCTTGCACGACATATACGTGCTAACCCGTTTTTCTGAATATAGGAATCCGTAGTTTCTAATATAGGATCAACGATAGACACCGCCAATAAATCTAAAATCATTTCGGCGATCTCTACTTAAAATGTAGGCTGTAAAAAATATATAAATATAATTAAAATCCACGTTAGACAATCTTGGGATTAAAACGTGGCGAAATCAGAGTGGCATTGAGTTCTTCCCGAGGCAATTAAAAATCAGATAAATTAATAAAATAGCTTATGAAGTAAAATACCAAATTATAGATAAATATAAATGCAAGTCATCGTCAGGGAATACGTAATATTTCCAAATTTAAATATCAGGGAAAATGATAGAGCAAAAGACTACCGTCGTTTACGATAGTTGAAAGTGCAGCGTACCCGACACTAAAATTGCCAAATCATTGTAGGGCAAAAAATAGGAAAAACCAGTTACGAATAATGCTCATCGAAACGCGGGTAAAATGTAATAATTGTAACGTACGCTCGTAAAATCTCGCAAGGCCTTCGACGATCGACGGATTAAAATTAAGTTTCATAAATAATATAAATATTCAATATCACACATATAGTTTCGGGAAATGTCTTCGCAACAGGTTATAGAAAAATAAATAGTAAATTTGGGTCGAAAAAGTATCTTTTATTTTACTCATAATCATCTCAATATCAGAATAATGTCAATTTTAAATATCATCATATATCATATATTTCATTTTCATTTTTTTATATAAATAAAATAGAACAAAAGAAAACCATAAAAGGAAAGGATTGGTTGAGATACATTTATAAAATATTAAAATCAGTTTCCAGTATTATTTGGGAAAATTCATTAAATTCAGAACTCTTTATCAAGGAAAATAAAGCACACTTATTTATGTTACAAGTTGATTTTGCGCATATTCCAGCAAGATTTAATTTAAATTAACCGAATCCGCCGTCGCGTCCGCGCCATCTAGCGGCGAAACGCGGGCATTAGTAGCACAATGCAGGTTGAGCAAAATGATATCAATTTTGCTAAGTAACTCGCCGCGCCACCGCTAGAGGGCGTTCGAACGAGAATAATAATATATTATTTAGTAAGGGAAATGGTTCAAATAATTTAGCAATTCAATATCCATAAAAGGCCGTTCATCCCATAGGGATGGTCATCTTACCGTAGACTGGGTCACTAAGGGATTCTAAATACCCCCGTGCCTGAGATGGACTGAGCGAACCGACGCAAATCCCGACGCAGCCTACATACCCCTGCCCCAGAAGAATTCTAAACGGTGGAAGGACTCTGGCACTTGTTCATAGATCCGAAATAAATCTTCGTCTTCTTCCGGGCTGGCGCCCACTATATAAACAAATCTTTCCATATCGTCCGGAAGTATATTGGTAAAATAATAATATTGTAATCTATAAAATTAACTGATATATTAAAAATTATTCGGGTCTCATGACAAATTGGCGCCCAACGTGGGGCTAATTTTTCTTTTCAAACTTTCAAACAAATTGGCGAGCCAACGGGGGCTAATTTTTTTTTTCAAACATTCCAAACAGTATTCTTTTTCAAAACAATTTTATCTTCTGTTTGACTAAATGACCAAGTTGGACGCATGACAAAATTGGCTTCCAACTTGGGGCTTATAGATCTTTACATAATAATTTTTTTACAAACAATTTTTTTCAAAATAATTTATCTTTTGATTTAAAGCGATCACGCTGGTCGCCTACAAATTTCCCGCCCTCCCACCCTTTCTTTCTTATATATCGCAACTTTTCAAAATATTAATATATTACTGTTGCGAAACTATTATTAAATATTTATTATTATTTTTATACAGGCAACGAACTTGGTACTAATTAATTTTTTTAAAATATAAATTAAACACAACACACACGTACACGTTTACACACCGGCACGCCCTTAAAAACACTTTAAAATTTTAATAAAATTTTCATAAAATATTTATAAATACAATTTTCATATAACATCTCTAATATATGATTCAGTTTTAGCTTCTATAAACGAAAGATAAACATTGCGGCAACTATACTAATAGCAAAAATTTCTCTGTTCTTATATAAAATTGCAAGCACTTATACATTGACACGGAATACCTAGCGTCGCAAGTGAACCATAAGGAACTCTAACAAATGTGAAAACTAGAAATACGTACGAACACTACTGTGTGCGTCGAACAGTACATGGGCTTTAGGCACTTAGGAAAATTATGATCACAGGAAGTTCAATATATCTGATAGTGACAAAATAAATAAATGAATGAGAAACAAAACACTGCAAACAAAAACGTAAAGAAAGGAATAAACTTTAGGAAAAACGAAACAAACTAATTTCGAAAAATAATAATATTAAATTATGGTAACAAGGAACTACACTTAGAGGTGCACACGAATACAGGGTGTCAAAAAAATAATACACGCAGTAAAATTTAAAACTTACTTAACCTCATGCAAAGTTAAATAACGTATTTCTGGCGTACGGAACACCTGCGGTAATAACGTTAGACAACGCATCATATTTTAGGTCAAAAGCATTCAAAAATTTTACGGAAAAATATAAAATCCCAAAATTATTCTATGGATGCGTATATGCTCCTCAATCGAACGCAGTCGAACGTTATAATCAAACTATAAAAACGAGTTTATCAATTCTAGCAGGAAAAGATCAAAGATCGTGGGATAAACATTTATCTTTAATCCAAAACGCGTTAAATAATCATCAAAATCTGGCAACAGGCTTTACCCCATCATACCTTATGTACGCTCGTGAACCAATGGTTGATGGCCGCTACCATAAAATGTGTAGTTTCATTCCAAAAGAAAAATCCAAAATAGCAATAGACAGTCCACAGGAATTCGCAAAAGGACTCGAGACGCTCGCGGACGCATATGACGTCGTGCGGGAAAGACTCATGGAAGCTTTCAAAAATAACGCCTCAAAATATAACCTGAGGAGAAAGCACGTCGAATTTTCAGTCGGTGATTTCGTATGGGCGAAAAATCACATGCAATCGCGAAAAGCAGAGTTTTTCTCAAACAAACTAGCGCCCAGATATTCAAAATGCAAAATCATCGCGAAAAAGTCCCCCATAGCCTATGTATTGGTTGACGAACACGGCAAAAATCGTGGGACGTACCACATAAAAGACCTGTGTAAAAATTAGGGTCACACAAAAAATACGCAGAACATTTCACATTGCAAATAACATTCGCATAATATCCACATGTAATCCGGAATATGCAAAATCACAAAAAGCAACGACTATATTGGGTACACCGTGAGATAGTTGCAAGTGAAAAGTAAAAGAAAAAATATAAAAACAGAGCAAAAATACAAAATATTAAGTAAATAAATGTAACAGATAAAGTATATAAGTATTCGATACAAGTATTCAAGGCTAAAAAAAAAATAATAATCACACATAAAGAAAAAGTAACAGACACATAAGGGCGTAGCATGATAAAAATAAAAACACATACAACACTAAATTTTCAATAAGTAAAATAAATAAATATATAATTTCACATACAATAGATAACATCATTAAAAAAAAAAATTTTTTTTAATAAAAAAAAAATTTTTTTTCTTAACATCTTATCCGGCTAAGAACCCGGATTGTCTAAAAAAAAAATAGGGAGAAAGAATAGTACCAAGTTTCGCGTCAAAATATATTTATATAAAATATCATATATATGTATATATTTAACATATAATATAGTAAAAAGGAGCCATGCGGATAAGTCTAAGGATTGAGATACTTCTATACCTATCATTTTATACTATATATTTGCATATAAGCAAAATCTGAAGGGTTCGGTGATCTAACCCTGCTCATGGAATAAAAACACCTGGGTGCTTGATACCCGTCTATTGTAAACATCACCTGACAGGTAGAATTAAAATTTACTTTGATCAGCTCTGAAGGATACAAATTATTTTATAGTATTATATTTTAAATAGAGTATACCGGACGTTAAGCCGTTCGCGTTCAAATTAAAATTGTTCACGGACAAGTCCTAAATTCATTTATGAATAAACTCTACTATTATTATTTATTTCTACTACTATGTAATTACATGGCAAAAACTGCTGACATTTCTAATTAGCGACTAGAATGATCACGATAAAAAAAACCATTGTATATTACAACATATAGCTACAGAAAGATCTCATCCGATCCTGAATTTATCAGGACATGGAATATATTTCCATACCATGAATTGTTTTTATTGTCTTTTTTCTTCAAAAAAGACTTATAGATTTTCCGTTATGTCCCGCTGAAACGCTGCTCAAAATTAGTTTGTCCATAAACGCTTATAGTTAGTAGCGAATTAATCTTAGCTGAACACGTAATTTCTGGAGAAATGTACAATACTATAGAGAGGAATCATTTGTACTGTCAAGAATTGGTAAAAATAATAAATACAAGGCAGACAGTTTTAGGTATGAAAGGTTAAACATAAATAGGGCTTTGAACGGAGAGGTAAGAAAGTAGAATGAATGAGCCCATGAAAGAGAAAAACTTAAGCTAAATATTGAAAATTTTATCATTCACACTCAAGACAACAATAATAACATCTCAGTAAAATATATGTTCAACACAAACATTAAATTCGGAAGGCTTAAAAACCTGATAAGTTAAATAAATTCTTGCCGAACAAGGTATATAAGATTTACTATTAACCTACTACTACTAGAGTAAATTACGTAGTTAATATGCGCTTTAGATCGCAGAACAGTCACCATATATAGTATCAAAAAAAAAAATTTTTTTTAAAAAAATCTAAAGATTTCCCATATTTTTCTATTAAATTAAAGACTATAGTGTCCACGCTTCCGCATGAATTAAAATTATGTGGATCGACGTCTATTATTGTTTCAACAGAGACTGGTCACCAATATATAGTTCATTTCTATACAAAAAAAAAAACTTATAAATATTGTTAAAAGGGAAATCTCATATATATATATATATCTTATATTTCACTCGGGGAGACCAATACCACTGAGACGGTGAACAATCTATTATATGAAAAATTATCAATGTCATTGGAACCCTCACCATGACATACTATTAACAAAAATACTTGGTGTAAATTATATAAATAATTTTTTTAATAAATTTAACATAAAAGTGCGAGATACTGTCCACGTCTCACAACACATAAATTTCATATAATTATACACTCTTCAATTTTTCCATACTCTTAAAAAGATATCACGCTAGAAATCTGCCCATAATTTATTAAGCCAGCCACACATATAAATAAAGATCGACGTTGAGACATAATTTACTTTGTAACATTTGATTTTGTAGTAATTAAGATAAGCTCTCACAAGAAGTGGAGCGTTATCAAAATGTTTATTTTTCTTTTTACTTAAATATTGAAATACGAAAAACCTCAACACTTGTTTGAAGAAGAAAATCTGAAAAATCGGAAGGTGTATCCATACGAACACCTAATAAAATATAGTCTTAAATTTAGTTACTGGAAGCTTATTTGAAAAGCAATGTGGGAGAATTTTTGTTTTAAAAAAAAAAAAAAGTAAAATAAAAATGTTTTTTTATTAAATAGTAAGAATAGATGTAGTAGTTTAAAAATTTCTGTAATTTGTAAAGAAAACGCAGAAGCACGTCTCTTTTGGTTCCGTCAAAAATTTTTGAAATAAAAATAAAGTTGTATACGAGAATATGCCCTTCCTGTCAAACCCTTCCTAATGAATTGCCAGCCAACCGCAATCCTAGTAAAAAATAAGAGACCATATGATGCAGCAAAGAAAATTATACATTCCAGAAAGAGACAGAGCGACGAGAAAGAGGACGCCGATAATAAAAGGACAAAATGGAAACGCTATATGGCAGCTGGAAGAGCCACGACGCGGACGACAGAGATCAGCAGCAATGGCTCACGACTCCTCGAAAGCGCAGCACACCCATAAAAATAGCAAAGGAAGATACCGAGGATCGACCGAAGTAAATAAGATCCAATCACGCTTATCCGACTCCAGACCACGCAGAAACCTAAGGTAAAAAGTCGAACTATTTCCTTTTTCACCGCAACAGGAAGGCCAGGAGGCACGTAAATAGACGAAACTACCTATGACGTCAGCACCGGCAACATGCGACCTGCAGTATTACCAGGGACGGTATCGTGGACCGACCAGTAAAGCAAAAACGGACAAGCGCGTGAACGAGACAATTTCCCCAAGATTGTGAGAGAAAATGCGGACTGCATTGTTTAGATAGAGACTAATATACCAATCGACAGTGCATTGATCTTCAATTCAGTGTAGCAACTTTTGAAAAAGTGCATTGGTGCAGTGAGGGGCAAAAATGGGAAAAACGGGATAAAGAAGTTAGAAATTGGACAAAATTTTAAACATTTTTTTGAAACAGTACATCTACACTTCGATAGACTTTATAAAAGCATCTGATGATGTGTCCAGATTTACATGTATAAATTGACATTTTCGTGTTCAAGCTCCGAAGCAAAAAGCTTTGGGAGCGAACCTCTACTAATATGACTTTCTTCTCTACATCTCTTACCAAGGTGACGAGTTCCGGACGTAACGAGCCAAAGACGACAATTGAGCATCATATGGGCAAATACGAACACAAATGAAGGAAAAATACATAAAAGGAAATACGGCAAAACGGCAGACAATGACAAGACCCTGGACGGAGCGGAATAGACGACACAGGCCACTGTATTCACTGTATCAAAATTGTAAAATGTAAGGTTATAAAGGACGTGTTTCGCAGAGCATTTTTTCTAACTTGGATAAATAGCTTTCTTTTAATAACTTAGTAGAAAATCGGAAAACCTCAAAAATTTCCAACTTCGGAAAATTTATTATAAAATATAATTTCTTTAAATAATAGGAGGCTAGAAGCAGGGGTTATCTCTTAATAATAATGTACTTTAAACTGTCAAGGCAGAATATAATAGAACTTTTAGAAATTTTTATGTCGTAGCAAGCGTAGCACGGCAACTGAAGAACCGTAGCGATGGCTACGCTTTAGGTGGTAGATTCTTATAGTAGTTCGTTTAGTCTTTGGTGTTTGAGGTCTTCGTGGGCGAAGACTGAACATCTTTTCCGGCATGTAATGGTCATAAAACCATTACGGGTTTAACAAACAATATAATAAACAATTATTGCCAAAATTAGTTAATAAAAATAAAATAACAATAATATAGGATACAAGCGAATTTTATCGCACAATAGGCATCACTAGCGATTAGATGGAACACGGGTGTAGAGAATCGCTAGTGAGAGTTTTTTTTTTTTTTGGCCCGAAGCACTCGCCGGACAAGGTCGTCGTTTCAGCGCGGCGGTCGGTTTTTGCCTCGCGGCGATTACCGGCCGCCGGAGCTCATTTCACGACTTCGAAGTGGCCTACCTACATCTACGAATAAAATATAAAAGTCAAAGTCATCTTTAGAAATTATAACTAGAATCAAGTGCGGCGCAGGCAAAGCATTCCAGCGTGATCTCCACATCCTATTTGGGGCAAGTAGATTATATTCTCATTTTCGGTTTTTTTAAAGTAAAATTCAATTTCTTTTATTCTAACTTGCAATACCACAATCGTGCAATACTTTTAGTCCTTCAGACCCGTCTTGCACGACATATACGTGCTAACCCGTTTTTCTGAATATAGGAATCCGTAGTTTCTAATATAGGATCAACGATAGACACCGCCAATAAATCTAAAATCATTTCGGCGATCTCTACTTAAAATGTAGGCTGTAAAAAATATATAAATATAATTAAAATCCACGTTAGACAATCTTGGGATTAAAACGTGGCGAAATCAGAGTGGCATTGAGTTCTTCCCGAGGCAATTAAAAATCAGATAAATTAATAAAATAGCTTATGAAGTAAAATACCAAATTATAGATAAATATAAATGCAAGTCATCGTCAGGGAATACGTAATATTTCCAAATTTAAATATCAGGGAAAATGATAGAGCAAAAGACTACCGTCGTTTACGATAGTTGAAAGTGCAGCGTACCCGACACTAAAATTGCCAAATCATTGTAGGGCAAAAAATAGGAAAAACCAGTTACGAATAATGCTCATCGAAACGCGGGTAAAATGTAATAATTGTAACGTACGCTCGTAAAATCTCGCAAGGCCTTCGACGATCGACGGATTAAAATTAAGTTTCATAAATAATATAAATATTCAATATCACACATATAGTTTCGGGAAATGTCTTCGCAACAGGTTATAGAAAAATAAATAGTAAATTTGGGTCGAAAAAGTATCTTTTATTTTACTCATAATCATCTCAATATCAGAATAATGTCAATTTTAAATATCATCATATATCATATATTTCATTTTCATTTTTTTATATAAATAAAATAGAACAAAAGAAAACCATAAAAGGAAAGGATTGGTTGAGATACATTTATAAAATATTAAAATCAGTTTCCAGTATTATTTGGGAAAATTCATTAAATTCAGAACTCTTTATCAAGGAAAATAAAGCACACTTATTTATGTTACAAGTTGATTTTGCGCATATTCCAGCAAGATTTAATTTAAATTAACCGAATCCGCCGTCGCGTCCGCGCCATCTAGCGGCGAAACGCGGGCATTAGTAGCACAATGCAGGTTGAGCAAAATGATATCAATTTTGCTAAGTAACTCGCCGCGCCACCGCTAGAGGGCGTTCGAACGAGAATAATAATATATTATTTAGTAAGGGAAATGGTTCAAATAATTTAGCAATTCAATATCCATAAAAGGCCGTTCATCCCATAGGGATGGTCATCTTACCGTAGACTGGGTCACTAAGGGATTCTAAATACCCCCGTGCCTGAGATGGACTGAGCGAACCGACGCAAATCCCGACGCAGCCTACATACCCCTGCCCCAGAAGAATTCTAAACGGTGGAAGGACTCTGGCACTTGTTCATAGATCCGAAATAAATCTTCGTCTTCTTCCGGGCTGGCGCCCACTATATAAACAAATCTTTCCATATCGTCCGGAAGTATATTGGTAAAATAATAATATTGTAATCTATAAAATTAACTGATATATTAAAAATTATTCGGGTCTCATGACACCATGCAGATGTAATGTGACATTTTCATGCAATGATTTTGTATGATTTTAAAGTCAGCCTAAGCAAAATGGACTATTTATGTATTTTCATTTATTTAAGCCCATAAAACATTAACATTTAATTACAAAAAAAAACATTATCTTAGCTTAATAATTAATAAGTAAACATTTCTTTTTGTTGCCTAATTTGGATAGAGATTCAGCTCTGATAGTTTATGGTTTACTACCTCACTATTCGAGTAAGGAAAGCTGCAATATTTTTGAAGTTTCGACGGAAGATTACACCTATCAATATAACCCAGAAACCAAGCTGTAGTCGGCGGTTTTGTGTGTTTCCAAACGAGGATCACCCATGAAGTCAAGCGCGGACGCAGCAGCAATGACAAGAAAATGGCTGCGACATTTTTACCTGTTAGTGGCCATGTGGCGACAGTTTCGTAAGAAGATAGTAGGCAATCAATGCCAAGTGATACGGTGAAGTCTACTTGCCATTTTTCTTCAATAAGTTGAAATTGAAATGTCTACGGTACCGATTGAGAGGGCTCCTTTTGCATTATGACGATGCATCGCCTGATAAAGCCATTCTCAGCAATGATCTTTTTGAAGACCACCGATATTCAAGAACTACCGCATCCGAATAAATACCCCGATTTGATAAAAATCTTAATTCAGAAAGCGCTAACATTGCAAATGACGTTTATAAGTCATACTAGCTGTACCTTGCGCGCGTTGCTACGCCACCAACTAAAATAAATTTGAAGGAAAGACATTACACCAATATTCAATTCATTTCTTAAATTTGAGGGCGCTACAATACATGCAAATTTTATCCATTTTTCCAATGACGACACTTGGATGAAGACTGTAATAAATATTCAATTCATTTATTAAATTTGAGGGCGCTACAATACATGCAAATTTTATCAATTTTTCCAATGACGACACTTGGATGAAGACTGTAATAATTATTACTGTCATAATGGAATCCTCAGTCTGGATGAGGGAATCGGACAACCGATCCGGGTGGAAAGTGATTGGAGAGGCGTATGCCCAACGGTGGGCGAATGAGCGCTGATGATGAAGAAGAAGAAGAATGGAATCCACCAAGATTTAAATCAGCGTGCAGTGTTCGTCTTGATCGAGCGGTGCTTATTCGAACATTTTGCAACCTTCTTTCCTGTTGTTCAGTTGTCTCAGACGAACGGGCCTGAGTAGTACGTATTCGATCAGTTTCTAACCTTACTTCGCGTTGTTCAGATGATTCAGACGAACGGACCTCAGCGGCATGTACTCGAAGATTTTCTAGCCTTAATGCTCGTTGCTCGTCTGATTCTGAGGCTCGTAATGCTCTTTTGTTCCGTGCTTGTGTAGATCGGCCAATTGCTTGTCGCTTTGGAGGCATAATTGTACGGGAACGACTGCCACCATAAAAGTTACGCCTGTAAAGATAAAATTAATTTAAATCACAATGAAATGCGCAAAATTTTCTCTCCCTTTTCTGTAGCTCTGACAGATGAGGTGTCCAAAGATAGTTTAGCTATGTGTATTACACGTATTATTACGCTAGCACGTATTATTTTAAAAATTCATTTAAAAAACAACCTACCTTGAAAACATCAAACTCACTCCTGTCTTCGCGGTCGCATTCGAAATTCAAATTCGCCGCTTTAAAATTCATTCGACTATAAAAAAAAAGAAGAACTCACTCCTGTCTTGTCGCATTCGAAATTCAAATTCGCCGCTTTAAAAAAAAGAAGAATTTTGGTTTTATTGAGGACACTAAAAAAATTCCTTTGGTCCGATCGGCACCAAACTTCACAGGAACCATCTCCAAACTAATCTAAAGTTTCCCTCATAATTTCATCAACATCGGTCGAGCGGTTTAGTATTCCATAGCGGACATACAGACGAACATTCATTTTATATAATATATAGACGACATTTTCCAGTGTTTACAAGAAGATGAATGAAATATTCGAAAAGCCACTTTTTTATCGGCAGATTTATTCGCCTGTTTCAAATCCCTTCGTTTGCTACGCTCTGAATGACGGATAAAACTTGAAACCCAGTAACATGAATAATACGATACTCCACTGGAAAAAACCATCAAAAGTTTTTATTCAGCGCATGCACACGGGTGATTATTTTCATTTCATTCCTCCCCTGAAAATTGTAAAATATTCCCGTATGTGGAGCAAAGCCGCTTATATTTATTTGCACATGATTGTTAATTGGCGCATTGTAATCGGAGATGTGCGCACTTTGTGCAAATATTCTGTTCACCATATTGAACGAGTACCAAATTTTAATTACATTCATTGCATTCACAGATCCGCGCTAATTACCGAATTTTCAACGTTTTAATGATTCAGCTTGAGCAGTTAGCGTCAATCAATTTCGAATAGTGGTTAGCATTAATTCGTTTAATTTATGGTATCTGTTTAAAATGTGTAATTAACGCCGTATAGTTATGGATAAAGCTCAGGATCTATCACGAGTATAATATTTAAAAAAAATCAATATACCGTCGGTATACTGGAAGATGTAGACTTGAGAAGAGAACTATTTGGTAAATCTGCCCCGATTTGTCAAATATTTTCCGGTTGATATAACCGGAAAAGTACATTGCTTTTTTCCAAAAGAGTCATTTCTGATTATTCATTTCTAGTTTTAGCGGCGGTAAAATCCCAAACCCCAGCCGTAAATCGATCTAATGTGAAGATTCGCTGGCGATCAGCTGGGCTAATATAGGGTTTTCCGATAAAGGCGGGTCGATGTTGACAGTCTATGTTGTTTTGGCGGCGTCTGTCAAACCTGTTGTTTATTTATTGAGCCACTGATGCCAAATCACCATGGCAAGTTACATAATTGAGCAGCACGTTTAAAATTTAATATAAAAATGAGTATTCGTTAGTGCATGGTTATCATTCGCGGAGGTAACGTGAATTGTTCACCAAGATCGGGTGATTTGACTCCGCTGGACTTTTTCTTGTAGGTTTTTCTGAAGTCACAGGTCTATGCCAATAAGCCACAATTGATCGATGTCCTCATAGTCAACATAGCTTGGGTCATCGCTCAAATTCAGACGGATCTTTGCAGCAGTCATTGAAAATTGGACCGTTCGGATCTGTGCCACCGTGCGAAGCCGCGGCGGACATCTGAACAATGTCATATTCCCATATATGGTATAATAGCATACACTGAGAAAAATATTGGATTTCTTCCTACAATGTCGTTATTTTATTACGGTTTTATACAGAATAATGATGTTTCAATCGTAAGTTCGTTGAATTGTAAGGAATATTGCTGAAACTCCATTACTCGATTATATGTTTCACCATTCTTCGTACGGTTAATACAAAAATAACGGTATAATGTAGTTTCAACATGATTCTTGTATTTGACTATAACCTAACGGATGTAATAACATGCTATCATGCTAAAAGCAAGATCTCGTTGTGCCCCGTAATGAATTTGCGGTGTAGTTACTATGCCCGTGACACGGTAATGTTCTAATGTTAATACGTAATCCCTTTTGAAACATGCTTATTTCCGGGTATTACAGCGTTATTTTTCTCAGTGTCGTACACTAAGAAAATATTATTTTTCTCAGTGTACGAGGGACTTTTAAATAAAAAAGAATTTAGTTAAACCTCACATACAGCCTGTTTTATTGCACAACATGTCAGCGTATACCCGTCCTTATTGGAAAACCCTGTACCTACATCATGCGCGACGGATAGTAAAACAATTGTATATGTTTAGTGATCAGAACGTGTTCTGATCACTAAAACACCGTGAGCTGATCAAAGGAGGATAGATAAACAGGTTTCTCAGTTTGGCAATTTTGGTGCACTGATTTACACGAAAGCATGGATTGAGGCTCCTTTGGCAGCCTAAGCACCAGGCACCGATCTATAACTGTGGAAAAAATCGAAACATAGGAAGCTATTTCTCTGGAAATCGGAAATGATGCATGGAGTGTCTTAGAACCTCTTTTTTTTAAATTTTATTTGTTGTGTCTAACGTCTTTATGAGCCTTGTAACACTGCGACCATTGTTGATCTATTGTATTCGCCAGCTACTATAGTTTTGCGCTAAGCCTCGTGTCATTTAAGAACCGCAACAGGCTTTTGGCGCCAGATTGTTTTACCTTCTCAGATTGGAGGTAATGACCATCCAAGTGGGTGTATCTTTTACGCATCAGCGGGCCACACTCGCACATGAGGTGCAGGGGAGTCTCCTCTGCCCCTTGGCAGAACCTGCACATTTTCGTGTCCCGGAGCTTGAGGTTGTACATGTGTTTGTTCAGGCCACAATGCCGCGTGAGCGCCCTTACCAGTATGCGTAGATTGTTCCTATTTAGCGATAAGGTCACGGGCAGTCACGGTTGTAAGCCTTAATTAGCGCTTTGGAATGATTCAACCCTGGCGTGTTGTTCCAGTGGTTGACGGATGTTCGTCTTAGAACCTCACTTGTGGTACTTGTCTGGTGAGCTCGTAAGCCTTGCCTTATTTTCCGACTAGGTAATGTGTATTGAGAGAGTAGCCATTTGTGAGGGGATATAATAAAATACAATACATTCTACCTCAGTTGGTAGGCATTCCTACACTTAGATGTGTCATTATGAAAGTTGAAGCTGGCTATCGCTTGGTTTACAGGCAGCCCTGCGATTTTAACGAGGACAACCGTAAGAGCCTTTTTCAACAAAAATGACACGCAAACACTTTCTCTGCTGGGCATAAAATACTAATTCTTGGCATTACTCTGGAGAGTTAAGTCGACAATTTTGATTATCTTCAAGGCAACGATCGAGTTTAAAACTACCGGTCGTAAACGATACAGCGGAAAAAGTTGTTAAATTATTTAAATATTATAATCTTACTCACCAAGGATGGGGACGAAATGCAATTATCTTGCATGTTCTAGAACAAAACAGGATAAGTGTCCACTGAGTCGACTATAATAATAACAACATTTTATACATATATATTTTTCAGTTTTTAAAAAGTTTTTTAATTTAAAAATAATATATTGAATACGAATAAATTTTTTATATTTATACGAATAAATTATATTTTTTCCAAGCTATTGAGACATCAGAAATTTAATATTAGCAAAAAAAAATATGTTTAAAAATATACTGTTTTTTTAAATATCGCAAATGACCAACGTAATCTGGTGATTTTATATAAATAAATAAAATATTTGTGGCGACTTTTTAAATTTGTTTTTTTTTTTCGTTTAGTCCTTTTTTTTGTACGTATGATTTCTGAGTTACATAATAAAATATTTAAATGTTGAAAAGTTGTAACTTTCCATCTTACCACAGGGACACTTATGTCACATCAATTTATATCAATATACACAAAACTTAACATACATGCAATTTACATCGCCCGCAACAAAACAGTTTATACCGCAAAGATTATTGCCCTCAAAAGGTTATGGTACTCGAACAATATCATGGTTAAAGGCTTTAATGTCATTAAGGAAAAACAAGTGAAGATGGAAACTGGTTTATTAAAGGATACATCAGTTTAACTGCAATTATGTAAGTTATTGTTAATTGGACATAATTGGTTATCAGAATATCCACCGTGTACATTTATTATCATCAGTAAGATATCACAAATTATATAACTTTATTATATATGCTTTGCTCAATGATTGCCCCGATCGGAAGTGGATAATCATAAGATTAGTATATGGTAATAATAATGAACTCGAAACTGGTTCTCATGCTCTCTAACAGGATTAAACGTTGTCTATGATAAAGATCGGGCAGCATTATTCGTAATTGTAGCAACACGCCCACAGGATTTTAAGTTACTCATTAAAGCCGCTTGCTTGCTCTGAATACGTAACGAACTAATTCGTCCCGTTATGATGGAGGAGCGACCCCAAATTTTTGATCTTGCATAAATTAATTAAAGCCTTGATTAATATAGGCAAACGGTGTGATTAACTCTTGATTTTCTTGTAAAAGAAGCGTTTATATTTTCTAATTTACAGATCAAGAGAGTTTTTGATGACATTGCATCGTTTTCGCCATTGCATTGCTTATGGAAAAAACTACATAGTGAGATTTTTCATAAATCGTTAGTCCGGAAGAAAACTGTCAGTTTTTATAAAATTCAATATTTATAGAGAAGCTTTAAATCTTCACATTTTTAAATCTAAAGCTCCGAACAATTTCAATGTATGACACAATCTAATATATCGTGAAAGATTATATTACTTAGTTCTTTCATATTTTAACAAAATATATTTTGATTTTTGACATTCAATAGATGACATGCGATAGATGGCACTTATATTTGAAAATTGTTATTGTTATCGTTGGTTAAATTACTGAATTTGTATAATCAATTAGTCCTTTATAAAACAAGCAATTATTGTCAATGTTATTATAGATGGCCAAATAAATTTCTAGTAATTTCGCCGGACAGTGTTGTCGGCGCCACCTGCATGTCGCCGGCGTAGAAGGATTGCCGAAACGTTCTATGGCATTGAGCAATAGAATACCCTATATAATAAATTGTTCAACCAATGTTCTCGAGTAATGGAGAAAACACTGAGTAGATAAAGAAAAAAACGTAAAAAAAATGTTACTGAGAAATTTTCTAGGGTTGTTTGCCATTTCCTAAAAAAATACGTTTGTTTTCTGATGTGATGTTTTGGCTAGCTTTTTATTTTTTAAACAACTTTTATGCATTTTTTCGTGCTGTACTTATGGCGGAAGCAGACTGTATATATTTGTCATACACAATTCTTGGTTTTTAATTTAATTTATAGAATGGCAACTTCATAGCATTGATAATATATGGTATTAGATTGCTCAACTCCATAGTACGATTTGGCAACCTTTCTGCGCCTATAGTTGGCGTTGATAGCATTGACGGTCAGGCTAATAGCAATTTATTTGACTATATATAATGTTTTGTATAAAGGACTGATTGATTATAAAAACACAATAATTTACCCAATAATAACATTAAATTATTATTGCTATCTATCGCATTTTTATATAGACTGATTACATCACAGAAATAATAAGGAGAGATAGAATGCCATCTATTAGTCTACCTAAACTTAGTGCATAATTATGACTTTTTTTGTAATTTTATAATCTCTAAGGAAACGTACAGATGTTGTAATACATTTGGTACAAAATTACTAAGTTTCAAAAATACCTAAAGCTAATTACATGTTTCCACTTAAACATTCATAATTTAAACTCTTAACACATATTTTTTTCTGAAGAATAAATACACATAGGGGGAGGTGGGAACTGGTAAGGAAGGAGTTATAATAAGTAATAAAATATACATAGCTTTTAAAGATATTCTTGAAAACATTTTGGGCTCGTGCGTTTTTTCGTGAACTAACATCGGAAATTAGTTCGTGTGAACGAACTGGACAGGGCAATACGTTAGAGCGGAATGTGAAATGAACGGTTGTAACTTTCTCGCATTAAAACTACCCACCAAAGGTAACCAAAGGCATCCACCATTACGTATTGAAACTTGTATACAAAATTAAAAATAGCTTTATGTAAATAATATTAAAATAATAAGAGCTATAGTTTAAAAATTCGTCAGTTATTATATTATTATTTTATACTGTATAGGCGTGTTTAGAACGCCATCTACAGTGCGCCGCCATACTGTTATACTACAAATGTCGCCATATTGAACATAATAACAGATAATTAATCAGTTTTTGGAACTATGATATCTACGATATCTATGATATGTACACGTTGCGTTTCGTAGTAAAATTCTGGTTGCCAAATCGTAGTACGACGTTGAGCAATCTAACAAACGATATAATCAATGTTCATAGGTAAGGACTTAATATAATTATCATTTAACGAATTTTCCAAGATTTCCACAAATGCAAATCACGAAAAAAAAAATATTTTTAATTTCATGGAAAGATATTGACAGGGGCAGGGGCCTTACAAAGTCCACCCTCTATTATCCGTTTGTACTCTCTGTAAACTTGTAATCTATTATATTAAATTTATTCTCATAGTCGCATTATCTCGGAAAAAGTTTACATTAAAACAGAGTAATCCGAAGGCATTCACGCACACGTCGTGGTGACGTGTTCGCTGGAGGGAAGCGGGCGGCGTGTACGTATGCAAATTGGGACTATATTAAAATATGTTCGGACACGAAACTTTTAATTGTGGGAGCGCGAACGGAAGTGGATACGGCCATTGCGGGGTGGTTGAAAAAAGAAAGGTACATTTCGATGACGAAATGCAGCGAGCGGGAGCGCCGCGTTCACGCCCTCATCGTACGAAAACGAACTTAATTACGGAACGGAACGAATGCGCTCATTGCGTATGCAGAGCGTGAACTGCTTAGGTGATTGTCAGGTTCTCTAATGTCTAATATATATTTTTTAATTTGTCAAAATACACGAGTAATCCAAATCTGTCCATATTACTTAGGGAGACAGCGACAAAAAAAGTGCAAAAGTTTTGGAAATACCGATACTTTCAGATCAGACAGTATTTTGGCCATAGAATACCGGGATACAGTCAGCAGGCCAGATTCTGTCTTAGTTTTAAAAAAAATAAATTAGCTTTTATCAAATTTGTTCTGTATTTTGTCACCGTAGTTTTGATTTTATTGTAAAACTTGTTGTTTATTAACTGATTATTTTAAAATTTCTTGATTGACTATTTTTAAAACTTATTGATAGATTATTTAAAAATTTTGTTTACATTTTTTTTTTGTTATTTGAGTCTGTAAGATTGAATTTTTATAATTGATCCGATGGTGTCTTGCTTTTACATATAAAAAGTATATGTACACGTAATGAAGTCGTAATAACTTCTAGAAAATGTAAAATGACGTATTCCACAGTATGTACTTTTTGGAATTAATAAAATATGACTATGACTATGACTATGACTATTCCGGAACACCAGAACGAAAAAAGTTGTGATTTTAATTAGTACCCCTAAATAGTTTTGGAGAGGCTGAAAATTCATCAGTATACAATGGATGCAATAAAGAACTAGAAACATATGGTCGGACTGCTTCATAATCGAACGCGTGGCGTCAGCATCTCCATACCATTATATTGCGCCATTGCGACCATTATATTGCGCGGCACAACCGATGCGTGACATGTATGTGGAAAGACTAACGCCACGCGTTCGATTATGAAGCAGTCTTATCATATTTTATGTTTCGAGTCGTTTATTGCAATCCACTTTTTACTGATGAATTTTTGGCTTTTCCAAAACAGGGTACTAATTAAAATTACTCCCTTCCTAGTACGCCAGCTTTCCTAGTGTCGCTGGCTCTTGGCCTGTATTTCGTCTAACCTAAATATGAAAAGATGTAAATTTTCCTTTTCTAATAAATATTAAACAGTTTTTAATTTAGTTTTTTGCATTTTTATTCGTTTGCTCTTAAAATATCAAATTATTATTTTAATTTTTCAATATAATAGTAGTAAATTCATTGACGAAAGGATATATACCATTTCTATAAACACAGCTTTGAGCGAGCACATACAAAATGAAATGTTTGCCTTAGAACGGGTCCCGGCCTAGTTAGGTGCCACTGGATGCGATGTATTCATTTTCTGTTATGGATTCAATGTTAAAAATATTTTGTGCCTAGTTCCTAAGTTCTAAAATAAACTCCACGCTCAGCAGAGTCCTACCTCAAACCGCGAGGGTTCTGGCACAGCAGTGGGGCTCTATCATTCCCTGCTTATCAGTTTTGGAAGCACAACTTCTTTCACTTTTCAGTTTAAGCATTTACGAACCGTACCCTTTGCCTGCTTTTATCACCGGTGTCTGGTGACCAAAGAGCTATTTTAAAGGTAATATAAAGTTGACATAATACACAATGCTTAAGGAAACATCTTCTCCAGACTCCCCGGTAGTCAGCCAGATACGAGACTGCTTTGCAAAGTGCACTGCCCAGAGCTCGCCCGAATGGGAGCTGAACCATGAGTTGGACCAGCCGCAAAACAAACTGGCCCAAGATGCATGGAACTTTTTTAATTTCTCAATTTTTAATTCAAGGCAAAATAGTCGAAGTAATAGGTCCGTGACGAAGACGAGCATCTTGGCTCCGTATTCTACGGGAATAGTTTTGGGAAATCTACCACTTGTTTCTTTCGATCGGCGCGGCGGCTAATATAGTGGTAATAGCCAATACCATAGATTATTTATTTATTTAAGGATTAATTACTATAAAACATTGATTTGCTTACAAAAATAACAGGAACCGAATGGCAAAATCTTAACCTTTTGCTTATTTGATTCTGTCACCCAACTGGGACTAGCCCGTTCTAGGGTGGAGGGACAGATGGTTTGAAAGGTAAAATATAAAATTGATAAAGCATTCATTTAGGTACATAGTTGATCCGAGCAAATCGCGCAGATATGACCTTTCTTGTCGTTAAAGCCATTTTGTGATATGGCTTTTATAGAAATGAACTGTTTTCCATTTTAATTTCTTTTTCATTCCATTAAATATCTTCACCACTGACACTGAATAAATTCTCTGTCTCAGGCATATAAGGGAGATGAGGGTATTACCGTACAGCAGCTAATATCGTACAGGGCTATTTTGATAGAAGGAAATGTATGAAAATTATCCCTCTTTGTCTATCATACTGTTGATCCATATCAGATATTCTGCGATAAATGCTGTGCCTTCGCCGACTCAAAATAATAAACTGTGCGCCCTTCTCTTGTAAGCATCAAAGGAGAAGATAATTGAAAAGTCTGTTACATGGGTAGATTGGTATTTCGGCATGCGGCATTTCACTGTCACTTTTTCCGATTTTGATTTCAGATATCATCCATTTTTTCATCGGCACATTTCACTCGATTCATTCACTGTTTCGTTTTATCCGCAATGTACGACACTCACGGCTCCACGGAAAAAATCTACTCTATCCAATATTTTGAAGTTTTCGGGAAAATCTTTAAAATTGTGGATGCGCCAAAAAGAGTTTTTACGAGCTCTTATTTACCTTGCAATGTTTGTTAGTTCGTTAGTTTGTTAGTTTATTAAGGTCAAAGTTGAAGTTCTAGTTCATCCGATGACAATGCATTTTTATGGTGAGCATGACCTGATTACTACACCTACTCAGGATCGGCTCCCGACAAGGCTAACTCTTCCACGGTCAGCGGAACAGACACACAATTTTGTATACGCATTTAATTATAATAGCCCATTTTAAATTTCACAATGAAATGGCTGCTGCACCCTGGATTGGCTCTCGACGTGGGGATACCTCAATTGTCAACAGCACAGAAATGAAATTTTGTATACGCATTCAATTATGATAGCCCATTCTAAGTTTTACCGTTACAGGGCTGCTGCACTCAGGGTTGGCTTCCGACGAGGGTGTTCCTCAACGGTCAACAGCACAAACACGAAATTCTGTATAGCATTCAATTAGTCCGTTCTAAGGTCCACTATGACATGGCTGCTGCACCCAGGGTTGGCTTTCGACGAGGGCAACCCCTGGGTGCAGTTGGGCGCGACAGAGCATTTTAATAAAAGCTTATTTATTTTAATGTGTTTTTACTATTAACTTATTTTAAAAGAAGTTGCAATATGGGTAGGTTGAAATATTGGGTGTAGTCGCCGAATCGAGAAAGCTGCACCTCGTTGGGAGGAGCCCGTTGATTGGCACATTTTCATTCCCGAAGGACGGGAATAATTCGGCGGTTTCGGCGCGGGGCGCGTTTCGGTTCCTGCGTCGATATAAAAGTATGAAAAAGGAGCAAAAAGCCGTCGCGCGTCTGGCGATGCGCCGGTGTGCGTCCGTCGCGTCAGCCGCCAGCGTCAGCCGGCTGGCGCTCGTTCCGTTGGCTGAGCATCTCGTCATGCCTCGTGGAGGCAGACGGGCTGAGCTGCGTCAGCTTGCGCCGCCCGCACCCTGCACCACTGCACGCTGGACACGTGCAACATTTCAAACCTGAAATTGCCGATTTAACACAAAGCTACGCCGAAAAACACGGGATATACATACACTACTGTCAAATAAATAATAATGGACAACGTAATAAATTATATTTTAAAATAAACTTCCTTACATAATTGTTGTCATACATTATAATAAATTTTATATTATTTCTTTGATTATTTGTTTTATAAACTTTATCTTACCGACATTTCAAATTATTTTTATTTATATGATCTGACTCCTAAAAGCTACCGTACTACTGAAGTAAAAAATACCGTTTTTCGACAAAAATACCGTACATTCAGAGAAATGCCGTTTTTTTAAGAAAAAAACACGAGTAAAATATTATAGATAGCGGTGACCTGAAACTTCTGCAACCAGCTTGACCACTGCAGTCACACGCCATTGAGGAGGCGCATAATTCAAAGTGAGACTCATGGCTGGTCTATAAGGCCTCTCCTCGCTGCCTGTGAGAGGTAATGGAATAATAATAATAATCTGAATTAAAATAAAATACGGTAAAAGTGGAAGAACTCTAGTTTTATTCTTTCAACATAACCTCTCCCTAGGGTGGTCGAATTACCGTATACCGACAGGTCATTACTGTATAGTATACCGTACCGACGACGAAATTACCGTATGCCCCCACAATTACCGGACGGGTTGGCAACGCTGGCCGGATGGCCGTGGAGGTCGCAGGCCGGGCCGGACGCCCCTACACACGTCCGGCCAAATCCGGCCGCGCCTTCAGTCCAGGCCTCTCCGGCCGGGCGTCATCGTGTGTAGGGCGCATTATGTTGTTTAGCGACCAGATACTGAGCAGGAAATGAAAGGCTGGAAAATCTTTGTATTCGTGGAAAAACTCATTGGACAAAGACACGACTACTGCCACATACCAATGGAGGAATTGGACAAACTGACTAAATTTTCAATGAAAGGTCATATCTTTTGTGCATTCGTGTGCATATTTTAAAGGGATTACATTCCAACAGAAGGAAACCTCCATTGGAAATAGACAGCTGCCATGAAAGTAGAAAATGTCCTATCTAGCGAGGTAAAGGAGTTAAACATGGTTGTTTTTTATCTCCTCTTTTATTTATCCATGACTCTTAATAAGAAGAGGCAATAGTACTGTTAAAGACATTAGTGTAAATGGTGACAGGATGAATAATATCCGATATGCGAATGATACTATCGTACTAGCAGATAATAGTGATGATTACAGGCTCTACTTGCACAGCAGTAAAACAAATTATATGACTATAGATAGAGAGGCATAGCAATGACATTTGCCTATAACAGGTAACATTTGCCTGTAACAGGTAACATCTCTGGAAACTATCTGGAATCTTGCCTTAATGATCAATAAAACTACAGTCGGAGAATAAAAATTCGGATGGAAGCCACTGTAGCTAACGTTAGAAACTTCTCTCATCATATCACTGACCTCAGAATGCCGATATCACTACATGCCGAGGTGATACATATTCTCCACTTCTTCTATGGAATAAAGGAATTAACTGCACTGTCGCCTAGACTCTGTACAACTGGAGGTCTTCCGAAAGTGGGTTTACAGAAGAATGCTCCTTATTGCCTGAACTGAAGGGATCCATTGAAAAAGGGAAACTGTGGATTGAATCCCGGGTCGCTGAAGGCCAGGTAGAAGAATAACGGCTTCGTTAAAAAACCTAATGATACGGACATGGTAAAGAAATGGTATGGCCAAAGGTCGACATCTCTGTTTCGTGCGTAAAGATTCGTGAATAGAGATGACTATGACGATCGCATTGTTACGTTAGAAAAAGGTACTATAAGAAGAAGATAGTCTACGGGGGTGAATTCAATACTTATAAATCGACCTTCTTTGTTACTTGCAATGCATAGAAATAGACTGCATAAAATGCAATAGAATGCATAGAAATGCAAAAAAATGAATTAAACGACGCAGAGTAATAAAAGCGAAGGTCGGTTTATATTCGATCGACGTAAGTATTTCGAATTCGCGTGCATTCCGTTGGTAGAGATTACATCGTCGGAGCGAATCAAACTCACTATTGTAGCAATGCCGGCGTGAACATACGCATCGGTCCCATCTTAATCACGGCGCACCGTGGCGTTTACGTGGGTGCAATTAGCTCAACAGACGGACGGCCGCTTCGCTCTCAATCCGACGATCGCTCGCCTGGAAACTATTGAGGCTGTCGGCGAGCGTTTCGAATTGAAGCGATGCCGAAATCAACGCCATTATGCTTTCTTGGCAGAATTCTTTGCTGTGGCTAATGCATAATGACTGTTGCAGCTGTTGATATAGCAGGAAAAGAATCAGCAAGTGTGGATTGGATTCTTCCAACATGAATACAATTCACACAAAAATTCATACACAATGTCATACGACGATGTACTGATGTGACAAAGAAAAACTAATATCACAATTATCTAACTAATACCAATCACTGACTAATAGCAATGTGTCACTAAATTATATCTCTAAATATTTTTTTTTATAAAATCGGTGTAATATACTCGTCTGTTGCGGAACTACTTCAAAACAAATGTCACGAAAACAAAACATTCATAGAAACGTAACATATTCATTTAAATAATTCTATTAATAAAAAATAATCAATAAAAAGAGGAGGACTCAAAAGGAACTTGTCCTTTTAGTGCCGAACTATGTCATTGTTGTCAGATGACATTCTATTAGTTATTTTATATCGTAATTTAGTTTACAGTTTAATAATACAACAAAAATGTTTTAATGGATTTAGTCTACTAGTAATTTTTATTTTTGTACACGACGGATAACAAAAAATATTCAGGATCAGTTACGCAGTCCAAACTGGGCCTGGATATATTTTTTTAACCCTTTAGTTAGAGAATTAACATCAGGGTGTTTGACTATGACGTTTTTTTACCTAGAAATAGGTAACAAAACGGATAACCCTAGTAGCTTGACAAAGATAAGATCTATATATATAAATATATATATATATATATATATATATATATATATATATATATATATATATATATATATATATATATATATATATATATATATATATATATATATATATATATATATATATATATATATATATATATATATATATATATATATATATATATATATATATATATATATATATATATATATATATATATATATATATATATATATATATATATATATATATATATATATATATATATATATATATATATATATATATATATATATATATATATATAGGGGAGCGGAACCCATTATGGGATAGGTGCCTAATATGGGATAGTGGGTTATTTCGAATCTGAGGCACTGCCATCTATCGCACTATGGGTGTATCAGTAGCCCGTATGGTCGCACGGCTATGTTGAACCGCCTGG
Organism: Micropterix aruncella; assembly: GCA_944548615.1. NCBI lineage: Eukaryota > Metazoa > Arthropoda > Insecta > Lepidoptera > Micropterigidae > Micropterix > Micropterix aruncella. Next base: position 29,276,610 of record OX155955.1, on the reverse strand, counting down.
ACGCCAGTCTGCTCGTACCAACGAACGAGTGCAGTCCACGCAAAATTTTTGCTCCGGAGATTGTTACGTGCATGTATTGGAAGTTTACTTTTGCTAAGGTAGGTTTGCTAATTCATCTTTATAATGTGTTTTTGCTTAAACTAAAAACATTTATTTTGACTTTCATGTGTTATTTGTTGCTAATATCACATAGTATTTTTGTTTTGAACACGTGTTTGCAAAACATGACCTTGCCCTAATATGGGATAGCGTGGGGTGCCATGTATGGGATATCCCATATTAGGATAACTACTTTTATAATGTAATTTTAAATGTTTTTTTTTTAAGATGGATAAAGATGAAAATAAAAAGCGGAAGAAATGGGATCCCGAGCAAATGATACGTGCATACAATGCAGTAAAAAACAAGGAAATGGGATACCTTAGAGCTTCTAAATTATTTTCTATCCCAAAGTCGACTCTTGAGCGTTATTGCAAAAATGAAACGCGTACAATAGAAGATCTGAATGCACTGAAATTGGGTAGAAAGCCGATTTTCTCTGAGGATTTGGAACGGGAACTGGTAGAATATAGTTTACTAATGGTGAATAAATTTTATGGGCTAAGAGCTTCGGACATTCGCACTTTAGCGTTCCAACTTGCTTTAAAGAATAATATACCACATCAGTTTAATGCGAAAACAAATACCGCTGGCAAAAAGTGGATGAAAAAATTTTTAAAACGAAATCCTACTTTGTCCTTTAGGACACCTCAAGCGACATCAGCAAATCGCGCAAAAGGATTTACAAAAGCAAAAGTTGACGCATTTAACGACATCCTCGAAGTCGAACTTCCAAAAATCAACTTCGATGCAACCAAAATCTACAACATAGATGAGACCGGAGTAACTGTAGTACAACATAAAATGGAAAAAGTGTTAAGTTTAAAGGGCCAAAAACAAGTTGGCGGGATTTCATCAGCAGAACGGGGGGCTCTTATAACATTAGTTACTTGTATGAGCGCATCAGGACATTTCGTTCCTCCATTATTCGTTTTCCCCCGAGTGCATATGAAGGAGGAGTTGAAGACTGGTGCCCCACCAGGCTCTCAGTTTGCATGCCATAAATCTGGATGGATACAGAGTTATATTTTCACACAGTGGGTGGTGCATTTCATTGCAACTGTCAGGCCAACCAAGGAAAATCCAGTTATAATGATTCTCGATGGCCACTTTTCTCACACCAGGAATATGGATGTTATTGACTTATGTCGAGATAATGGGGTTATACTTATATGCCTCCCACCGCATTCGTCTCACAGGATGCAACCATTAGACGTTTCGTTCATGAGTCCTTTTAAAACCTACTACGCTAAAGAAATTGATACATGGCTGAAGCACCACCCAGGGCGTGTTGTGACGGCGTTTCAAGTCGCAGAGCTTGTTGGGAAAGCATACCTAAGGTCTGCTACAGTGGAGGTCGCTGTAAATGGATTTAGAAGAAGCGGCATATTTCCATTCGACCGCGATCATTTCAGAGACCACGAATTTGCCGTGCATGATGATGATGGAGTAGATGTGGACACATCTATACCGCTAGTCGTAAATGCTTCGCCGACCACGCCTCTACCAATTTTAAGCGCTGAACCAAAAACACCCCCCTTGACTTTAAGTGCTAGATCAACCACATCTAAACCCACACCAACGTTTACAGCTGCATCAAATCTATCTCCACAGCCATCAACATCAACTTGTGGTGTTAAGATAACGCCGTGTTTCCTTATTAAGCCCACTGATATCAGCCCTGTACCTCAATTAAAAAACAAGCCACCTGATGCACAGAAAGCTCAGGGTAGAACAGGAAAGGCTCTATTAGTGACTAGTTCACCATACAAAGAAGAGCTCCAAAAACAGCTAACACACAAAAACACAACAGGCCCAAAAGTAAAATCCAAAGGTAAAGAAAGTAGGAATAACAAAAAAGGACCAAAGAAGATGCCTTATAAAAGGAAGATAGTTGAAGAAAGTTCATCTTCATCTGACAGCGAGGAGCCACCACTGATGGAATCTGATGACAGCGAGGCAAACGAGGATGTGGACTGCATTTACTGCTTGAATCCATACTCAAACGATATTGCAGGAGAAAAATGGATCAGGTGTACCAAATGCTTTCGTTGGTCTCATGAAATGTGTGCTGGCGTGGACGCACTTATTGTTAACTTTATATGTGAATTTTGTCTCTCTTCTTGAATTGTTATAATTTATTTTGAATAAAAGTGTGTTTTGTAAACATGGAATTTAAATCTCACAATTAAACAAATATGTAAACCTAATATGGGATACCATCCCATATTAGGAGTATATGACGTCCCATATTAGGACACCTTTTTTTTGTTGTACAAAAAGTCAATTTTTTGTTCTTTTTAATGTGGTGGAAAATATTAAAGAACTAGGGACATACTTTTCATAGGACTATAAGAACATGGAATTTGTAATGAAATCTACTTGGTTTAGTATGTATTACATTAAAGTTATTAATATTACATTATATATATATATATATATATATATATATATATATATATATATATATATATATATATATATATATATATATATATATATATATATATATATATATATATATATATATATACATACATACATACATACATACATATATATATATATATATATATATATATATATATATATATATATATATATATATATATATATATATATATATATATATATATATATATATATATATATATATATATATATATATATATATATATATATATATATATATATATATATCTATATATATATATATATATATATATATATATATATATATATATATATGAGTGTAAAGCAAACTAAAATATTTCACATTTTGATTTTTGAAATAACGTATCCCAGTGTCAATTTATGAAGTAGATGATTCGTCTACTTGGAGTTGTAGTAAGTCTTTAGAAATTCGTTAGTTTTTCATTAATTGCTCATAAATCTTCAACTATTTCGCTCTGAGGTAAACCAAAGATTTTTCGTTTTATATATTTATCGCGATTATTATGATCCTCACGGGAAAAGTCTTTTTGAGCGTTTTACCGATTTTCGTTCATGGACTTCTCGCTACATGGGATATATCACGTTATACATGTTCATTTGTTTCCATCTTATCTTGGTCCTTTATATAGAAAATCCATATGTAGTCATAGCAGAATCATTTGTAAATCACTCGTGCATTTTGCCTGTTACTGGGCCTTAAGATAATATTTGTCTTTTAGATTTAATATTCAGAATGCGTGATTGGCCGCCAATCTCCATTCGTAGCGGACCGTAAAGCGATTGGACGAGCCGATCGTAGCGCGCGGAGGGCGGGCGGTACTTTATACGTTGCAGGTGTTCGCTCGCAATGCTATCAATTTGAAGTGACTTTCAATGTGGCAAGGTCGTCCTCGGGCTCCCGCCCAGACGACCGGCTAGACGCCGTATATCTTATTTTAGAAGAATCTCAGCCGCGGGCGCGGGGTGGGTTAGTTTGGGGGAGGGTGACTGCCGTGCCGCACAGTGGTTCGTATCGTCATTGATTATATATAGATTGATAAACTCCATAGTAGATTTTGGCAAACCTTCTGCGCCGACAATGTGCAGGTGGCGCTGATAGCATGTACGGCGAAACTAATATCAATTTATTTGGTGCTCTAAACACTCTTATGCGGTATCCTATCTCGAAATAATATAATAATATAATAACAAACGAAGTATAAAATCGTAGATCTTCTTATTTTAATATTATTTACATAAAGATGTCAATTTTCAATTTAGTGTACAGGTTTCAATACGTAATAATTACGCACTATAAGTTGAGATAGAATAATAGATGGCCTTCTATCTTTTCGTATTATTTTTATAATGTAATCAGCCTATAAATAAATGCGATGGATGACACTAATAATTAAATATTATTATTGTTATTATTGGGTTTTATAATCAATTAGTCCTTAAAAAACATTTATAATCAATGTTATTATAGTTGGCCTAATAAATTGCTATTAGTTTCGCCAGACAACGCTAACAGCGCCACCTGCATGTCGCCGGCGTAGATGGGTAGACAAAACGTACTGTGACACGTAGCTGACGGGCGAGTGGCGTAACTAGACTGTGGATTGTTTTTCGTCCCAAGTCTTCTGCGCTCACCTCACGGGGGACAGAATGATCTAATATCGTTAAAACTTCCTGAGGTGATGAGTTGGCCCGATGTAGTTGACAGGTTTAGTTGTGAAATTAAGCAATCTAATAGCCTATTTAATCAATGGAATTCACTAAACTTATATCTAAAAATTTTAATTTTTGTTTTGATAATTTTTATGTTTTTATTATTTTATTCCAGACAATATTTGATCTATTTTTTACCATTTCATTGTTTAATTGTTTTTCAGAATTCACTGTAAACTTATTTCTAAAATTTTTAATTTTTGTTTTGATAATTTTTAAGAATATTAATTTTTGTACTGATAATTTTTGATAATTTTGATAATTTTGTAAATCATGAGATACGGCACATACGCAATTATAAATTAAGCATGCGGAGTACGCATATACTATTATACCCTAATTAGAAACAAAGTAAAAATGTTAGCGATAGCCATGTAATATTAGAGTATTGTTTGTGTACCTTTTATAATAAATAAAAATAAATAAATGGTATCACCAATCTATGTGAGAGGACAATTTTATTTGACCAAATATTGTTTAGGAGTACTAATATGATAGAATGATTTTTCAAGACTATGCAGACGACTATACATACGTATTATTCGCCCTACAAACCTATAAAGTGACATCTCCAACATTGTGAAAAATCTGTTGTTATACTAAATCTGACTCATTTGACCATAATATTAAAACTTAAAAAACAAATCCGTAAAAGTTTTTTAAGTATAATTTATCACATAGGAGTATTCGTCGAATATTTCAAATTTAAATATAGCAATTGCATTATGCAGCAGGAATTGAAAATACCTTACAATATTTCACATTGAAATAAATTTTAATTCAAAGTCAGTTATTTCTTATTCAAAATATTTTACTGATTGTTGATTGTTTTAAAAAATATATACTGACTGAATATTGTTCATGTAAATATTCTCTCCATGACAACAAAAATAAAAAAAAGGAAATAAATAATTAAAGAAAGAGATTGGTGTAATGGTAAATTATGGCCCCAGAAATTTCCTGACATTTAGATAAGATTTACTATTCTAAACGATCCACTGTGCGACGCTCCCAAGGGAACCACCTTACGAGGTTATTAATTCTGCTTTCGAGTTAAACACTCCTTCTCAGTGTGAAAAGCTAAAGACACTAAGCCCCGCTGAGAGGGGTTGGCAAAGTGTACATAGAATCGATGTACACGAGACTAACTCAGGCATTAAAGTTGATTTCAAATTGACGTTGATATCAAACAAGAACAACCAGACTGCTTATGACGCTGTTTCAGGTTGATGACCGCACGTGAAGTTGACGCAAAATCATGTTGGGTTGTTTGTTAAAATACGTCAAACGATATTGTAATTATCTTTGAATTCTTTTATTATAAAATCTCTCTGGATTTGGTCGAATATGTCACTGGAAAAGTCATTTAAAGAATATCTTCTTCTAGCAAAAAAATCGTTGGCAACCCTAAAAAAAAAGATTTCAAGATCTGATTAGGAAGCTGAATTGTCGTGAATATTGAGGTCATCGATGTACATGAAGAGTTGACCTATTTTCGAAGCGATGAACTGGTCATTCACGAAAGCGAAGAAAAGAAAGTTCCTTAGGGCAGAACTCTACGGTACACCATCCGACGCAAATCCGTCGTTCGATTTTGAGGAATTACTTTTCACAAAAGTGGTGTGCATTCGATTCACAAGGTAGGATCTAATCAAGTCAAGGGCATGTCCTCTTGTGCCGTAGTGCTCGAGTTTTAACAAAAGAAAGAAGTGGTCAACCAAAATAAACCATTGGGAGAGATCAAGGAAGTGGGGGGCGACGCGCAGTCCTTGATCCAGACGGTCAAGCAGAGAGCGCACGGACCATTATGAAGGAGATGGAAAAGGAAGTAACCCTTCTTCAACGCTGTTTAGGTATGTCCACACTTAGACGATTTTTATTTCATCGCGTTTTCCTCTGACGCATGGAAGTGATACCATGGCGCATGCAATAACGCATGCGTCTAAACTACCGCTCCGTCCACTTAATGAGACAAAATAGCGGATGATAAAGAGAAAGCCTTGCAATTTATTGAAGGTTATTGAAATTGTCATGTATTCTGATACCAGAATCATATATATTACAATATTTAAAAAAAACTGGGTCGACTGTATAGCTGATCTGGGCCTAAAATACAATTTTAATGTTATCAGTCTTTCATCCAGATTGATAGTCGTCGTTCACGTTTTCGTTCACGTTCACGTTCTTGTACATCTTAACACTAAATATGCCGCACTAATTGCTACAAGTTCACTTTCTTCCATCGTAATTTCCACCATGATACTGTCAGTGATCGTATTTGAATAAACGAAAGCGCATAAGTGTAGTAGATATCTCTGTTTGCGTCTTTAAGGTATGCAATAATGCATACACTAAACGCAAGATGAAATTAAAAGTGACGATGCCAGATGAAGTCGAAAGCGCACGAGTGTGGAAATATCTTTTCAGCGCTAAACTCGCGTTGCTTCTGAAATTTGAAAAGAAATGATGATCCCAAATATTACAAAGCTCAAAGCTTCTATACAAACTCTGAGCATTCTCCCACAGCTCATTAGCGGTTGAATAAGAAAACGTAACGCTATCCGCGTCGTCTGTGGAATATGATAGTAGGCCGTAAGGGTGGTAGCTCGCTATTAATACGCTTCATTAATTGAGGTAAACCGCTGAAGGCGGCGAACACTGAATCCCAATGAAGATGGCTCGAGCTCAGGCGTAGAGCGTTGCGCTCGCAATGAGAGAAAGGTTAGACGGGATGCTCGTATAAAAGATAATGATAATTAAGGGTTCATTCCACGCGCGCTCGCCGGCATTGTGCACATTAAATGAACCGTCTCTGTGTGTGGGCGATAGATCCGAGCAATTATGATAAGAAGCGGATCTTCGGTTTAGTTGTAATTGGATCAAGAGTCGATTGAAAGCTCGGTAGCGTATAGTCGAATACAGTCCCTTTCTGACGACACAAAGGGTCCGTTCTGCAGATGCCGGGGCTAGTCGTGTGCGTCAGTAAATTTGGTCAAAGCGCCGATGCCGATCTAAAATGCCGGCGTGGACAAGCTGCGTGATGGCACCTAAGATTTTCATTTAGAAAACTACAAGCCAATGAAAATATGTTGAAACATATTGCACAATAAACATGCATATTGATTGCATTATTGATCAAGTTAGAGGGTATGATGTTCTATAGTCTTTATACGAATCAACAGAAAAACCAAAGTTATTACAATTTCCTTTAAATAAAATGAATGACATGAATGATTTTCGTTTTCAATAACTAAAAAAGGTTGATATGCATTAAAAGGCAAATGTAGCAAATATAGTGGTGAAACCCACCCAACATAGGGGTGACAAGTTTAAAGCTACAAATAATGTATGTCTTAAATATACCATGCTATTATGTGACACATAACATTGAAGTTTATGGAATTGAAAACCTAAACTATATTAAACTTGAGAGGGTCATACGATTTGTCTGGAATCTGAATGCTAGTGTCAAACTCCGAGACCTTTCATTCGTAATTTCGGTTTAAAATCTAAGTCGTCGAGAACGAATGGGTGAAATTGCGGTCGATAAATCTTCCGACGACGCATACGCCTATTTGCCTAGGCCTCGATGGCAAGCAGCCTTTTCATGACTTCCAAGTCATGGAAAGGCTGTATAAGTAAATTCTTCAAGCGCCTCGCGAAAAGCTTCGATATCATTTGATTTTCACGAATTAATACGAAAATCTAAAAAAACGACCGGCTACGTTTATCTGACGAATTGACAGATGACAGATGATTGACAGATGACAGATGATTGACAGATGACAGACAACCAAATGGCTCTTTCACTCTCAAACCCGAGAACGCATCCAAGCAAAAACGTCAAAATATCAGCTGTTTTTTGAGCGTCGGCCATTTTAGTAGCCTAAACTGCCCTTAAACTAGACCCAGCCGATGGCTAACGGCATTTTAAGAGCCATACATTGCCAAGCTCTGATCAACGGGTGGTCAAAGCTCGGTTTAGCTTGGACAACGTTTATTTAAGCTTAGACAGCCTTGTTTAAATTTAAAATGCGTTTATTTCTAAGGCTGGTAAAGTCGGCAACGACGTGTTACATGCCAATGGTCATACTACATTTTTCAAGCATGGTGGTGATACGTCTTGACGAAACCGTGTCCTCGTTTGGCCATTATTAACCGACTTCAAAAAAAGGAGGAGGTTATCAATTCGGTTGTATCTTTTTTTTTATTTTTGTTACCTCAGAACTCTGCGATTTATGAACCGATTTGGAAAATTATTTTTTTCATTCGAAAGAATATACTTACAGATTGGTCCCATTTTTATCAAAATCCTGTTCTGATGATGGGATCCATGAGCAATTGAAGGAACTCCTTAAATATTATCATATGAAATTGAAAATCTACATGTTGATTCAATTCCGATGACAATTCATTTAGTTTTATGGTAAGCATGACCTGATTCTACACCCTGAGTTGGCTCCCGACGATGGAACTCCTCAACAATCAACAGCACAGACCCCAAATTTTGTATATTCATTCAGTTATGATAGCCCGTTCTAAGTTTTATCATGAAATGGCTGCTGCACCTAGGGTTGGCTCCCGACGAGGGATCTCCTCAACGGTTAACAGCACAGACACAAAATTTTGTAAATGTATTCAATAACGACAGCCCGTTCTAAGTTTCACCATGGACTGCTGCACCCAGGGTTGTCTTCCAACAAGGGAACTCCTCAACGGTCAACAGCACATGCATACAATTTTGTATACGCATTCAATTATGATAGCCCGTTCTAAGTATCACCATGACATGTGATAAAAATTTGGAGTCGGTTTTTCTTTTTGTTAAAATTTTGTCTATCATTTTAGTCAGAAAGATCGTTATTTAAAGAGCTCACCTCTTTGTTTTTTCTCAGTGTATGACTACTAATTGTTTTTTTTAAGGTTCAAGTTGCATAATTCATGCTCGGCATATTTACCACTCAGAATGCTTCTGATACCAACGAATCGTCGCTTTTCAGTCGGGTGTAATATAATACATTGCCGTGATACGGCATCCGAAGAGCTTGTGTACTGTGTACACAATGTGCCATCGCGCGCATAATTTGACGGGTCGTTAGCGGCAAATGGTGCGAGAATGTCGCTCTTGTCGTATTATGGGCACTAAGCAGCGTCTGTGGAAAAACTGAAGGCAGCCTAGCCTTTCGTACTACGGCGACAATTCACCCTCAGAACCCCCACCGCAGATTAAGGAGGGGGGGGGGGGGGGGAGGCAGTCGAAAGATTCTTTCTGTCTGATGGTTTGTGTCAATTGAAATACATAACGGAGTCTAGACACAGAGTTTATACTTGTAAAGATAAACGCGTAAGAAAGCGCTGCTAAAAATCTTTTACAGGTTTGCAACTTTCTGCAATTTTCAATTCAACGGAAAATCTAATTATTTAATTAGGAAATCACATATGTTGTTTGTTTATTAAGACACTACTGCTAGGAATATTATATAACGCTTCTATAATATACCTGTTGTATAGTGGCGTTGGTACAGTACGTACCTAAGTGGGGCGCACCCAAATATCGGAAATAAAAAAACGATAAACAGAAAATAAATTAAAAAAATATTTCTATCATTTACGACTCCACCATTAAAATCAATGTATCCACTCCTTTGTCTTACTTTATTATATATATGCGATAAGTTGCACGCGACCTTAGTTTTTTAAACACGCCATAAACCCTATATGCAGTTGAGATCGACTATAAGTATTATAATATTTCTAAAAGTTAAATAAGCTTAATTTTAATATGACGAGATTAGACTGGGCCTAAATCTTCTGTTACAGGTCTGGTCACGAGGGTTTCGTCTATTTAAAGAAATTAAAACATTGTTACCGATTCAGGGAAAACCCCCATTTAAATGAATTAAAATTTAGAGCTCCTCATTTTATGGTGCTCGTCACGTATATACTTATTATATTGACTGGGATTGTTTTTCGAATTATTAGAAATAGCGTTTTCGATGGTTCGTCTCAACGATACTTTCCGGGCACGATCGTCAATGGCAAGCGCCGATGTGTGATAGGGGAAGTACGAGTACACTCCAGCATCACCCTCGGCTCGGAAAAAATCGCGCTCTCTGACGGCCGGCGATCCTCTTTGTGCTGGAGATGGTATGTAACGATAGGCGGTCCGAGCATAATGGTGGAGTGAGCGTCATTGGAGCGACGCTATTTGCGCGATTACAATGTGAGGTGTCGTCATCTGTCGGGCGCTGAAACAATGAATCACGAAACGGGGAATGTTTGTTCATTTATAAACGCACTTGTGGAAGGGTGCCACCGCAGCGGCACCGACGGGCGCCATGGAGAGAGCTTGCCTGGCCGCGTGATGCGTCATTGCGGGTCTTATCGTCTGTCGCCATCAGATTTGCTGAAAAATAAACTAGCGTTTTAATAATAAAGGGTGGCGTTTATTATACCTTTTTGAGCCCCTTTGCATTTGCAGAGGGGCCTGATACCTGATTGCAGCAGGTATCTGATAAGGAGGCGACAATACTGGCAATGGCCAGAATTATTGTGAGAAGGTTTATTTATGTAATTAATTGTATTTATTAATTTATTTCATTTTGGAGTAAACTTACAGATAGTATATAAATACACGATACGAGTATTTGCAAAACATAATTACACAAAAAGTAATTTACTATCCTATGACTAGCTTACAACCCTTGCATAATAACTTATGATTAAAATAACATGATCAATGTAAGTGACAAAAATACGGTGTATAAAACAAAATGAATAATTGGATATTAATATCTGTAATATATAATATGATATAATGTAATATAAGGGTATGGTATAATATAATAAATTCATATAATACAGTAGGATGGCAGTTAGATACATCTTAAGAAGTAGGAGATTTGATCGAATCTTTAATTAAAATTATGGAATCATTAAATATGTCCAATCTTTTACATGTGGTATCAAAAACACGCCACATTCGGTTGAGTAGTACTGTTGTAATAGCAATATCGTGTCTATTCGACACGATATTGCTATTGCAAGCGACAACAGAAAAATTACGCAAGCTCCTCGTTAGTAATAATAATAGTGATAATAATAAAATGCTATATACGTAAGGAAAGGCGAGCTGGCACACGAAATTAAACATTTACTAGCCTGCGAGTTTTTAAATGTATGAGTTTCAAGGGCGAAAGCCGCTCTACATAACCTCTCAGAATATTTGTAGCTCTTGTTCTAGCAGGTCTGGTTCGATAATGTAGAGCCTGTTTAAACACGACTGCCATACAAAAAGGAGTGTAATGTGTTCAGGATTCATCTATGTATGTTTTCCGTTTCTTTATTCCATTATAACTTCTAAACCAGAGGTACCCAATCTATTTTGTCACGTAGACCAGTTGCTGTTTCCCGTAGACCCCCTGCCTAAAAATTATTGAATTTTCCTAAACCTTTAAATGTGTTTTTGTCAGCTGGTACAGTAGGTACTGGTCACTTACATAAAATATGGTTTTTGGTAAAGTGCACAGTTGTAAAAAAATAAAAACATGTAGGTACAATTTTTAGTTGTTCATTTCTAAGCGTCCGCGACTTTGAAGCAGTTGAGAAAGCCGCACATAACTGCACCTTTAGCACTATCTCTCGCAATAATACCAATTGAAGTGCATTTTTTTCACATATGTCATTCGCAACTACCCTCGTTGGTCATGTACGTTGGCCTCCTCTATCGACTAGTGATGCGATTTGAGTTGAGTGTTGATTTCCTTTCATGACACGAAACATGCTCGTTTGTTTATTGCGATTAATATAACTTTGACATACTATGCTGTACACACAACCTGTTTTAGGTGTAATAAGACATTTACTGATCAACTAAACGTTTATAATGACCTTCCTAAATGGGATCCGCTTACGTAAACCCCCATTTACATTTTATGCCCACCCATTTTTTCTCTTTGACATGGACCCCCTGCAATTCGAAATCGACCCCTGGGGGTCTATATAGACCACTTTGGGAATCACTGTTCTAAACGCTTGAACCGATTTAGAAGTCCAAATGCCATGTGTCAAGTAATTGTCTATATGTCCAAATATCAATAAATTTAGATAAATATATCTTGCTTAGTATCAAATGAATTTTTAGAGTGAGTAGGTACATTCCAAAAAATGTATACATGTATCTATATGGATAAATACAAAATTGTAAAATATTTCTTAAAAACCTGTTTTATTGCTTGAGTGAGAACTGAGGGCAACCGATTGAGTGGGGCGACGGCGGCGCGCAATCGTTTTGAGATACCTGCCGCAGGGCACGCAGCCCTGCTATGTCACACTCTGTCAGCCTTATTGCCTGCAGGCAATATTTTAGAGCTAACCTATACTATTGTAAGAACATTATTTGCGAGTAGACTACATAACTTAACCTATATTAAAGAGTATGACAAATAAAATAAAGGAGGATAGAAAGAAATATATACTTTACTCTTTGTGTGCACAGATTTGCCACATCAAAATAATCTAACACCTATAAGGACGCTAAAGTTGTAAAAGGAGGGGAATGGGAGGGGAAAGGGAGTTTATCTGGAGGATTTCAAATGCTCTCTAAGTCTGTTTTTAAAAGTTGTTATGCTTGGCGCGGTTCTCATATTTTTTAAATTAAATTTCATTCTTTGTGTTGTGTTGTGTATTGATATTACGTATGATTTGTGTTACGATTATTGTAATTGATGTACACATTGCCGTAATAAAAAAAAAGTTCCTATTTATCTATCCTTAAAGCGATTATTATGATCCTCGCCAAGTTATAATGATCCAGGTTCTTTTTTTAAAAATTTTGTTCATGAGTTTCTTGCAAATGTTTATTGACATCGTACCTCGGGTTTTTGGCTGTCCAGCTATATATTTTTTCAGCAGAAAGATTTATAAAATACTAATATCACCCTCAAGGGAACTGCTCTTTGACTGTCACTCGTACCTTTGGGGAAAAAAATGTATTTTTTAGTAGTAGTAGTAGTAGTAGTAGTAGATGGAGTGGGGGGCTTGTTTCCAGCCCTTGATGTCACCTAGATCTGTAAGGTCTTTTGTAACTACCCACTGTGTGATTAGGTCAGTGGTCAGCTAGTAGCCCGGTACTTCTTACCAGTCCAAGTAGGTCACTGACCTTCAAGTTGGGCAGATCGCTGGGTTCGAGAAAGGCTCGTCCCAGTAAACTGTGTCTTTTGGCGGCGAGCCCTGGACAGCGACCAACAATGTGTATGCTGTCTTCAGGTTCCTCGCCACATATTCGGCAATCCTTGCTCTCAGTCAAACCAAGGTTGAATAGATGAGCTCTAAGGGTCGTGTGTCCGGTGAGGAGACCGATAGTGGTTCTAAGGTTCTTCTTGCTCATGTCAAGTAGGGCCTTGGTTTTCTTCTGTAGTGGTTGCTCCATCATGGCTTTTGCCTAGCGACATCCCTGACTCTGTTTCCAGGAAGCCCAATGTTCCTGCTCCAAGCGGTCCCTGATGAGTTTCTTACCTGTAGCGAAGGGGACCCCTACAGCTGGCTCCACTGGGCAATCCAGTGTGCCCAGTTTTGCCAGTCTGTCGGCCTCTTCGTTTCCGGGTATGCCTTGGTGACCCGGTATCCATATTAGGGTGATTTTGTTGGATTTTCCCAATTTGTTGAGCTCCTGCATGCAGTCCCAGACCACAGAAGATTCTGTGGTGGCTTTAGCCAGAGCGTCCAGTGCTGCTCTGCTGTCAGAGCAGATGAGGATTTGTCTGTTTTTTACCTCAAGTCGACTTTGTAGTTTTATGCATTCCAATATGGCAAGTACATCGGCTTGGAAAACCGTAGCGTATTGTCCAAGGGGGGATGCTGATTCTGTTTTTAGTAACACAAGCTTATTTTGTGTATCAATCAGATAGATTTGGTTCGGATCGCGTACCATCCTAATTAAAAGCGATTCTAGGAATATAATTACTGTCTACATTATTTATGATATTGCCAATGCCACAAATAATGTCAATTAAATAAAATAAATTACCTCTTAGTAAAATATATTACCGATAGATGTCAGACCAACCGCCTATAAATAACCGTTAGTCTTTTAAGCATTGCGCCATACAATTTTCCTCTAAGCACATCTCAATTTATGGTAACTGTTTACCCGCGTAATCCAACCGTTTTATCTGGCCAGCTGATTCATTTCATTTTGATTTTGAGCTGGAAACGTTTCAAGCGATATGCCAGCGTGTGTTATTTCCCTATATTTTTTAGTTGTAACAAGGAAGGCGAACAGATCTGTGTTTCATTAGTTAATTTGTTTCCGGCTCAAGGAGGTAAAAATAACTGGAAACAAATGTGAGAGATTAGTCACACTACACTAGAAACGGGTCTTCTCACTTAGATGCCATTGGTCGCGGTTACTAAATTTTATTGTCCCAAACCTATCTTCTGAGACCCATATGACGCAACACGACCAAACCGTATTATTGTTTTTTTTCGGAATATGATTCATGCGCCACCCAAGTATAAGAGAGACGACTTTATAAGAGCTCATGGACAGGGAGGAGTGATGATTTTCAGAAAACTAGTTTAACGACTACATATTATTTTTTTTTAAAAATGGTGAATTTAATCTTTTTGTTATGATGGTATATTATATCGTGAAGTGAATCTTCGTTTACATAGATTCCATCGTAATTCCACGTTTCACACAAATTCGCCTTGCATTAATGGCCAAACCACAAGTCTCCAAATGATTTTAACACTAAAATGTGAGATATTCCTATTAATCAACATATTAGGAGCGCTATAAAAACATTCCTAAGAAATGATATAGAATGATTTTTACAAGGCTGCCCAGCAAGAAAGGAGTGTATGTGTTCAGGGTTTATTTATGTATGTTTCCGTTTCTTTATTCCACCATAACTTCAAAACGCACCGATTTAGATGTGTGTGGTAGGTATTGTTACAATCGTTATGTCATCGCGAGTGTCATAGGGTACCTACCTTTTCAGGTAGCGAGTAAGTAGTTGTCTAAATGTCCGAATGTCAATAAATTAACATAAATTTATCGTGTTAAGTGTCAAATGAAAGGTCTGATAGAGTACACTCCGGAAATATACATGTATCTTTATGGATAAATACATAAACCACAAAGATTTCATTAAAACTCGTAATAAAAATATTTATTACTACAATATTTGACTTTCTGTAACGGTAGTCGTGTTGTTATTCTTTGTAATATATTTCCTTTTTTTATTTTTTTAACTCCGTTGTACTTTATTTCACGATAGAATCACATTTGTTAACTTTCCTAGAGCGATCCAGTAAGTCGAAATCAGGGGAAAATAATTAGTTGGCTAAAATATACAAGATAGACAAAAAATCTGAGAGGTAACAATATAAGTGTACATTGTAACACTTTTGAGTACCTACTTTAGACCCAAGATTCGTGTAGGTGATTTGATCTAGATAGAAATCCGAATATTTATTTCAACAATGAAGATTTTCTCAAGAAAAAAAACGAAAATGACAGTTTTTATTTCATCAAAATTGAAGTCACAACTGCTTTCAGCATCTTTGTCCATCTTGTATAGTTTAGGATTTTCCCAAATTGACTCCTAGGTACAACTCAACCTGTATATACGTTATAGCTTTAATATAGTTATTATCAGTTATGTAGATAATTAGGAGACTTGTCATTTGGTCAGTGATCCACTTCGAAAATGAGTAGCAGTCGAAAATTTGGATAAATTTAGAGTAAGTGCTCGTAACATTTGAATATACAACAACATTATTTTATCATCCTCGATAAATTTGAAAGCTTCCTAGAGATTCGCAAGTGTAAGGCCATAACATCACCCGCAGCACAATATAAGTTCGCGGGGCGTTTGCGAGATCTTCCACTAAAGTGAGCATTACACGGGGTTAATGGTTCCGTAATAAATAATTACGTACAGCGCCAAGTAAGCGCTTGCACGGCCCGCCCACAGAGCGACGATAAAGCGTATTAAGAGGCCACATTTCTGTGTAAGTTGAACGAACGTTCTCGCGACTTTCGCGCAGTACTTCATGTACTACGCTTAATTCAGTTAGGGGATGAAGAAGCGGTTTTTTCTTTACATCTGTCATTTTTAATCTTTCATTTTATCTGTCATTTTCTTTACATCTGTCGTTTACAACATGTCATTTTCATCGATAATATATCGATGGTCATTTTACTTACTACCTACCACGCGTGGTTCGCTCTCCTCGTACGTTCGACGCCCTTCGCTTGTACTAGATGCACCCAAAATTCCATCGTATACAGCTTACAATAATCGATTCCGGAATATCAACTCATACAATATGAAGGATACTAAATAAGAATTTTGGGCCCACTTTTGCAATGGCTGTAAATCATCATATACCAATGGAAAGATCTTTTTATCTTAGAACATTCTCTTAGAAGATCTTTAGAACATTTATTACTATATCGACTGATCTCAATTATGAGCCGTTTCTGAGTTATCCTATGTAATTAGCTATATTTATCCTATTAAATATAGCTAATTACATATATCTTCTAACCTAGCATCCAGAAATTGTATTTTTAAAAACTGTTTCAACGAAAATCGTCGCAGAATACCTGAAATGATAAACTGTATACGCTGTGTGGGTACAAACTATATATTCCTAAGAATGCTCGACGTTGTCAGCAGTATATGGAAGGAAAATACTGGGATATATTGCTTGAACTCTGTAATGTGTCTCATGATTTCATTCCTGCTCTGTTTCCTTACGTATGTAAGATGCTAAGGTCAGCTATTCATTATGGTGTGCCCAGTGACCGTACATCATAATATACTACCTTGTATAGGTTTTCACTGCAAAAAAACATATTTTAAATAAATAATTGCCATTGTGTATTCCTGTAATTAACCATTTTTAAGAAAATTCCGATCATCAAAACTTTGAAGCGGCTCATAATTGAGGTAAGTTGTAACAGTCATAAATATTGTAAATAAATAGATCTTTCTAATGGTTTTGTTATTGGAGAGGTCTGTTTTGTTATTTGAGATTGGAGAGCGCCCTTACATTTTCGCCCATTGTCCTTTAAAGAAAGCATCTACATATATAAACTTAATGGACAATGTCAAGCCCTGGCACTTATGTAGTTGGGCAGCAGCAGTGCATACATGCCAATGCTCATATTTATTTATTTTTAATAATGAAAATTCTAGTATATTGCTATGAATATTAGTGATATGTATGCCTTGTTAATGCGTTTTTTAATTAATTAATTAAATACATAAATAAATGCTGCTAATGCTCATATCGACCACGTTATTTTTATTTTTTTAATAATGAAAATTCTAGTATATTGCTATGAATATTAGTGATACGTATGCCTTGTTAATGCGTTGTTTAATTAATTAATTAAATACATAAATAAATGCGAGATAGACATTTAAAAAGGAATATTTATATTTTAGACGACTGTTTGATTTTATTTTATTTTTGGCAATTTAATCTACATTTAATATTGTTTTATTTTAAACATTTTTATTGTATTGACAGTTTATTATTGCTTTCGATTACATGACTTGGTTGATTAGGAATCTTGATTTCATTAGCTTATTTCCTTTGACTAATACGAAGAAAAAAATCTTTTATAAGATTATTTAAAACAATTGCCTTGCGTATTCTACCTATTTTTCTTTTTATATAAAGTGTTTTATTTTTCGTATGCAACACCGCCCATTTCTTCCTCTCCCTTCTCCCATCCCCTACTGAAGGCAATGTACGTATTGGAGACTTAATTCAATGAAACTATTGTTGAAAACATGACATCGGCCAGAAATGCTATATTTAATGTAATTGCATTATTTTTTATAGCTCTGTGTGTTTTCCTTAATAAGTTAATTAATAAAATATTAACGTCGTTCGATCCAATAATTAGCGGGTTTTGCTGCGGTCGTTTTCTTCTGTTGTGAGATTTTTTAAGCTGGAAATAACATTGGTCTTTATTGCGCAATTACGACCATGCTTACCGAGCAATATCACAATGGCTTCGTATACGGGAACGGAGAAATTTGCACATCCTTTCTTTGCTATAAAATGTAATACATAACCCTATATCTCCCTTCTACCTCAACGAGGCTTTTACCGGGTTAGGAAGTCATATCCTCTCACTTCGTTGAAGTCAGAATAATATCAGAATAATACCTGTGCATCTCAAATCACAAAACTACAATTTGTCTTATTAATTTTTCGTACATTTAGCTTGGATATGCGATCAGCGTCTCTTTATATTATATGCATATGACGCACACAACCTTCAAGCATTAATTGAAAATGCACTTCTTTTCACAACAAATATAAACCACAAATTCTGACCCTTCCCTTATCTTTGTGAGCTCTTCTATCTATTCAATTGTGAAAAGTAGATTGGAAACGAATGCAGTTATATGGAATCCACATGTGGATCTTTACATCACAATACTGAAAAAAAAATCAAAATGTTTTTTACGATTTGTATATTTCAAGATATGCGGTTATTATCCCTACGTGGTATACGTAGGGATAATAACCGCATTTCTACTAATTATTTACTAGACATGGTGGGCTATAATTCCCTTGAACTCCGTAGAGAAATGCTTACCATGGCCTACGTTTTTAAGCTGGTCTGGGGCAAAGTTTGTAATCCTAGCATGCTAGCGAAGATTTGCCTCTTTGTTCCGAAGTACTACATTCGAGCTCGGTCACACACTATATTTCCTGGGCCGTCCTCGCGTACCAACTTAAGTCTATGGAGTCTCCTTACGCGTGCCTTGCGAGCCCACATCTCTTCAAGGTATGGGCATTGCACTACCTGTTTATGCTAGAATAAGATCGATTGTTTTGTTATTGTTTTTTAAGAGCCCTATCACATATTTTTTCCAGAAAGGCAAGAAAAGTGGATTTTTGGCGTTCTAATTCCAAGAAATGAAGAGATTTCTACAAACTTTAATTACTGAATTACCTGGACCATTTCTTGATGTTGACCATAGCGGCCTTTAATTTTAGATATAACGAATATTATTTACTTATTCAGCCCATTTTCCGAAAGTCGTTATTCGTAAAACGCTCGGAAGGCAAACTTTGAGCTCCTTAATACAGTAATATCACTACAACGAAAACCGTATACTATTTTTTTTTATGTCCGTCATGTATTCTTGATGTACACTACGGCTTTATTTTTTCGTTTTTTGACCACATATCCAAGGTATACATTACTTACAATTACACAAAATTTAAAAAAAATCTTCCTGTATCATTCTAATTTTCTCAGAAATAAAATAAGATTCTTATATAATACTTATACTATATTAAAGTTCACTCTTTTAGCAATACGACATAATATAAATTATTGTCATTAGAAAGGAGAAAACACTGCAAAAAACAATTAGAAATTGTGTATATATTTGCTTGCGCAAGAGAAGAGCGCTCAGTGCCGCGGTTTTCTCCCAGGGTTGAATAGTTATTTATTTATTTATTTGTTTATTTATCCTATCTTTTATAGTTACATCCAAAAAAAAATGCGTTCATTTTTTCAACTCATTTTAAAAGAATACCTACGCTATTTTGTAATAAGGCTCTTAATGAATTTTGTTACTCTTACTATTTGTAATGATTCAGCTTGCATATTTAATGCCTTTTATATTTATGTAGGTGTATTACATCTTAACAATTTGTGTGTAATATTGATTTGTTAAATAAATAAATAAATAAAATAAATAAATCTTATCCCTTTCCTTACCTTCTATTGGCAGCATATTTATTTAATAATATATGTATTCATTTATTATTTGGATAACTATTTTTTTCTTTATGTTTGTATTACATAACATACATGCATAAGATGTATAGGATGTATGTATGCATAAGATGTTTGCACGACGTGCATAACATATGCATAGATGCATAACAATCTCTTTAATTTAAAAATTAATTTTAAAGTTTATTGTAGCAGTACTGCGACTTTGCCGCCACACATCTATGTATGTTGGTTGACTATGAGATATTGTTTAATTATAGTTACTTGTGATATATTGTTACTAGGAGATATTGTTTAACTAGAAGTTATTGCTATATCAATAAGTTCGCAGTTGCACTTAAAATGCTTTTATTATGCAATAAGGAGACTTTTTTGTTTTATTTCATTGCAAGATTAACCGCTAGTCGGAGATATGCTGTGTATATTTTTTCTCAACACTTAATGAAATGGCTTCATGAATAATCATTGCGATGCATAACATATATAAATATTCTTGTTTCTTCCTCTACCTAAATCGGAGTATCGTTTATACAGGCTGGCTGACAAAAAATGCAACAAACTTTACACCGATCCAGCTATGTTAGAGCCAACAATGGCAGAGCGCTCAAAATTATACCAATGACAGTTCATACTGTTGTTGACAAGCTTACGAAGCATTTTGGTTTTAATTTTATATAATAAAAATATACTTGATGGAATTCAAACGTGATAGTGTGACCGATTTATATTTGGCTGTAAAATCACATGTGTCTATTGTTTGAGCCCTTCAACACCTAAGTGTGAATAAATCATTTGTGATCAAAAAAAAGTTAGACTCGACAGAGCCAAACAGTTGCTTCGTTTGGCCGAAAGTGGTGAGTTGCAAATTTGTATTTTTCCGACGAGTCCCATTCCTAATTGAACAGTATGTAAACAAACCAAATGATCAGGTCAGCTGAAAATGGCCACCAGAAAGCAAGCGCCGCCGATATGGTGATGGTGTGGGCGACTGATGGCCGCTCTCCGCTCGTACTCATCGACCGTGGAGTCAAAATAAATTCGCAAAATTATCTAGAAACTGTCTTAGAGGTAGTATTGAAGCCCTGGGCAGACAAACATTTCGGCCGTAGACGTTGGACACTCCAACAGGACTCCATCGCACAAAGCACGCGTCAACGAAGAATGGTTGAAAAACAACGTTCCGTGCTTCATTTCATCAACACAATTGCCACCGTATTTATCAGATGCAAACCCTTTGGAATTCTCGATGTGGGGTATTTTGCATGACAAGGTTAACGCTAAAAATACCAAAGTGTTGACCATCTCAAGCAAGCGCTTCGGCGAGAATGGGCAAAATACAGCAAAGCCACTTGTGGGCTGCGTGCGATAGCTTCAAGGCTATAATGAATGCCAATATTGAACTAAAATGAATTGATTCTAAAATTTGAACTATTTTGATTTTTCTCAATAAAATTCAACGAGAAATAAAGAAAAAATAGTGTTTTACTTCGTTATATTTTTCGTCAGCCACTCTGTGTTATGGACATCCTATGTATATTAATTTTACTGAAAGCGTCCTTCGAATTAGTACGGACGGTCGCCAGGGGCGCGATACCCATTGTTGTCGTATGTCCATTGTTTTAGATTTTATGTACTCAGACTTATTGTTGGCAGCCGGACGCTCCTAGCTAGCAGTGTTCAACCATGCGTCCATTGTGGACAGTACAGATACACTGGCACCTGCGGTTGCGCGGGCGCTGCTGATATTAACTGAAGGGGCTTTTTGCCTATCGGCGAACACAGCAAAATCCTTCCTCCACTCAATGGCTGGACGAAGCCCTTTAACTTTATACCAGCAACGTTAACTCGCCGAGGCATGGCAGGCATGATTTTCCGCTTTTGGGCGAGTGACTGATTTTTACTATTGGATAACAATTTAATTAAATATAGGTTTCTTTAAGTATTACTTTAGCCATTGTGCCTTAAATTCTATAACAGACTTGTGCATCAAACATATTTCAGTATTAACAATAATTGATTATATTTTGTTTGTAGTATACAATTTCTAGTTATTGAAAAGGAGAGAGAGAGGGGAAAGGGTGGGGGAGAGGAGACTCATGAAATCAGCGAAGTTTTATGAGCAACTATGTTTTATGAGCATTTTAACGATACATTATTACTGAATTATTATTATATTAGTGAACTATCTATCTGTCTGACAAATTAAACGAGACAATAATGATTACATTTAGCCATTTTCAATTTAAGGTTTTCTGATTTATTTTTAAATTTCGAAAAAAAAAAACAGTGGTAATGTAAAGAAAAGTAACAATGAATGTGCTCGTGTGCCCATAATCTGAAAAATAACTTACACTACGATGATTTTCAAAGAAAAATGTTTCGTGTTATACCAAACTAAAAATTATCCAGAAATAAGTCTCAATCATAGTTAAATAAAAATCTACTTCTAACATTTTTTCGGCGTAAAACACAGTGAGGCGGACTCGTGTAATCTGGTATTAGGATGACCGTAAATTTTACATGAGATGATATATCAATATGCCGTTTAATCTTCGCTTGGGATATCTATCTATCACTTCAAAATATTCTGCATCCGAAATGAATCATCTGTATTCTCTTACCAATGCGATATTTTAAAATATTACTGACAAATCTTTATGTTTTTAGCATTTATATAAGCGGAAGACCATTCGTTTATATAGGGTTGGTCCATGTTGATAGTCTGTGGCGGCCATGTTGTTTTAGCAGCGTCTATCAAATCTGTTGTTTATTATTTAGTCACTGATGCCGAATCACCATGGCAAGTTACACGATTGAGCAGCACGTTAAAACTTTATTATCGAAATGAGTTTTCGTTAGTGCATGGTTATCTCTCGCGGTCTATGCCAATAAACCGCAATCGACCGATGCCTTCAAAGTCAACATTTATTTATTTATTTAATAATATTATTACTGGTAGAGAGTTAATAGTGTGATCGTACAGATATAATTTGTAACTGTTTATATAAGCAATAGGAAGTGAACACAACCCATACGATCATTCTAGACGAATGCCCAACTAGACCAAACAGCCTGTATCTGGGCATACGAAATATACCGCCTTTGTTTTTTGAGTCGTACTGTCGTTATTTGAATAATACTACTTTTAATACTAACACTAAGATAATGGCATAAAATAGTAACCATATTAATACAAATATATATGATAAGGGGTTAGTTACATACACATATACACATATACACATTCAAACATACATACATACATATATGATATACACACATTCACATACACTACATACACACATTTTAAATTATTGTATGAAGCAATTCTATTTCAGTCTTTGCATGACCTACATCGTAAAGGAGCCTTTTTTTTATTTTTGTCTTAAATATGTGTACATTTTGAACATTTCTTACTGACTCTTCTAAAGTATTAAAAAATCTTGAGCAAAGGTTGTATGTACGTGAGACTATATAACATAGCCCAGGCTATCGCCCACTAAAAAGACAATAGCCTTAGTGGGCTGTTGTGACATGTAATTTGTTTTTTTTTATGAATAAACATTACTACTACCAACAAAAAAAACAGGCGGATCTAATAAACAGCGGCAGCCATTGATAATTGAACCTCTCGGAACCGCGCCACCGTGCGAAGCCGTGGCGGACATTTGAACGATGTCATATTCCATTAATGATGGCATACCACATGTATGCCATGGCATGAAGGCATACCCATGTAACCTTTCAAACAAAAAAAGAATTTCATTAATACCAAACACACAGCTTGTTTTATTGCAGACTGTCAACATCCACTCGCCCTTATTGGAAAAACCGCATAGTGTATTTGATAGCCGTCGCTTCAGTGTTATTACAGCAAATAACAAAATATGTTGGGTTCTCACAAAAATAAAACGAATTAAAGACGTACGTTCTAAAAATGGAACAGGTATATTTATATAAATTAGGTATATTTAATTTGTAGTGATTATTTATAGAGATTAAAATCTGGGTGACACATGAATGACTGACATGGTCATAAAGAATTACATTTTAATATTGTGTATTTCTAGAGAGAAATAGCTTGCGTATGTAACACCAGATTCAAAACGGAATCGTAAGGGTATCATTAGGTAAGTGGCAGGATTATATATTTATATCAATTTTTTTATCATTTCTTTTGCCTTGTGTATCTTATCTTGGGTATCTTCCTGTACTCCTTTTCTGTTGACAACTAAATAAATACTTAGTTTTGAAACTCGTGTCAAGGCACACTCGTACGAAACCGAGTTTTATGGCATTTTCTCATGGCTGAAAAGTTGTACGTAGCCGTTGTAGTCCTAATTTATTTTTTAATTTTAATTTAATCTATACTAATATTATAAAAAGTAATGTCTGTAAGTTTGTAAGTTTATATGTAGGAGGTAATCTCCGAAACTACTCATCCGATTTCGAAAATACTTTCAGTAATGGAAAGCTCCATTATTGATGAGTGCTATAGGCTATATTTTATTGTGATAAATATTGGTTTACAATACGAAATCATGATGTTTGTAAATCAAGTCGGAGAAAATGAGCTGGTGAGTTGCTTTATCGGAGTGCGCTGGCGAAAACTTTATATGTGAAAAAAATATTTGACTAAAATATTGACCTCAGAGAGGTCTATAAAAAAGTCAGCGTGTATCCAACTTTTATATTTAAGCTACAATAACTGATATTGTGCCCTAAAAAGTAACAAACATAAGTATGCAGTGTTTGTTGAAGACATTGGCAATAAAATAAGAATCCTTATCAAAATAAATTAATCCATTATCACCGGTGTTAAATAACGGTATTTACTGTAAGTTTTTAGGTGGAATAGTTATATAAATATATTGACATTAGTAATGCGTGCAAGCACCCAGAAATACCTAACAGGCAGCGGCGGCGGCTGATGGTCAGCGTTCGGTCAGCAAGGTCAGCGTTCAGCGGAAATTGGCGCGGGTGGCTAGGAACAAAACGCGTAGGTCTACAAAATAGGCAAATAAACGTCTAAAAAGGCAAATAAACGCTACACTACTTGAATTAACAAATCGATTCGAAACTTTACGCGAAGCAAAGCCGCGGGCAACAGCTAGTTTTATAATATGTTTTAAATATGCTACACTTGGTAGAGTGAAACTTAATAAAATTTACTTCTTGGATGTGCAATGCATCTTCATGATGAGATATATTCATATGAAGGTGGCACATTGAAGTGCAGACTTTCTAGGTTATAATAAACAAAATTTTTCGATATTTTTTCAATCCAAAATCTTCGATTATTTCACAAAATTATATGGATAATAGTACTAATAATCAATCATAATTACGTGATAATTTCACAAATCGCCGTGTGGACAGTGATAAAAGTAATTTAAAAATACAAATAGTAACACATTATTAATAATAATAGTAACCAATCGCCAATAGTCACAATGAAAATTTACAATGATAAATATTCAATAATAGAAAGAAGAAAGATAGTCAAGAAAGGCCAGAAAACTGTCAAAATTCGATTTTGTTAAAATCCTAAATGCCA
Organism: Micropterix aruncella; assembly: GCA_944548615.1. NCBI lineage: Eukaryota > Metazoa > Arthropoda > Insecta > Lepidoptera > Micropterigidae > Micropterix > Micropterix aruncella. The sequence goes on along the minus strand of OX155955.1, from coordinate 29,251,003 downwards.
TAAATCGGGTTGAAAATGCCTACTAAAGTTGCAACTATCTGTGGAGTGAAACTACTTCATAGGCCGAATTAATTTGTGTTCAAGGTATCGTTGTCAGATTTCACTACGTCGATATTTTCAGTGCCATGCCCTTGTCTATTTAGTGCTCCAAGAAACTTGTCGTCTTCTATAGAAGAAATAGCGATAACATTACACCTACAGACTTTTCATGGGATATTTTACTGCCAAAGACTTATGATACCAAGCTCTTGAAAATGCTAAGCTTCCATGTGCAAAATTGGTAATGTTCAACGTGGCAAAGGTACTCTTGTTCTCGCGAGAAGGTAGAGAGAGAAGCCATTTAAAAATTCAGCATTTTTTTCCGTAGATTTTGCCTGCAAAAGTTTGTTGTTAACTGTTCAAGCGGTTTGCTGCGATTTGCGATCTGGTGTGATAGAGCAGCAGTACATAGGGGAAAAGGATATATGCTAGTGGCAGACTATTCACTGCGCGCGGCAGTTAAATTTCACTTTATAATCGACAGTAACTTCCGCGTCGTTAAAGTTAACTGCTAATGTTATTATCTCAGATTTCTCGGACAAAGGAAAATACCACCAAACGGTTATTTACACGTATGACGATAAATTATAGGCTCACTGTGCGCGTCGTTTATTTTCCGACTCCTTTTCAAACCGATTCCAAGTGACTTGTTGTTAGACTTACAATAAAAAGGAATGGCGTTGGCGAGATTTATATACAGGCGAGATATATATATATATATATATATATATATATATATATATATATATATATATATATATATATATATATATATATATATATATATATATATATATATATATATATATATATATATATATATATATATATATATATATATATATATATATATATATATATATATATATATATATATATAGGTATATATATATATATATATATATATATATATAGGTATATATATAGGTATATATATATATATATATATATATATATATATATATATATATATATATATATATATATATATATATATATATATATATATATATATATATATATATATATATATATATATATATATATATATATATATATATATATATATATATATATATATATATATATATATAGGCATACATGGCCACTCATCCAGGCATACATCTCATTTAAAATAAGCATTTCCCAATCCAGTCCGGGAAAACCTTCCAGCTATGTAAGTGGCTTTTATTATTTTTATTTTTTCTTCAAAGTGTCATCCTTTAAACGAATTCTTAAAAAAAGAAATTTAAAAAAAAACCAATGAATATATATATATATATATATATATATATATATATATATATATATATATATATATATATATATATATATATATATATATATATATATATATATATATATATATATATATATATATATATATATATATATATATATATATATATATATATATATATATATATATATATATATATATATATATATATATATATATATATATATATATATATATATATATAAATAGGATAGAAAACGAATTTACCGCGTGAAATTTGTAGGACCCGACGTTTCGGTGACGTTGCAGCCGCCGTTGTCTAGGGTAGACTAAAGAGCTGTCAGTCCGTTGTTTTGCGGGTAGGCCGCAAACCGCTGCCGCCACTGCGTAGGTTATAACGGTGGTGGGGGGCCGGGCTCAGAGCGCGGGAATTTTTAAAATCCGTCTTGCACACAACACTCACTGTATCCTGTTTTACGTCTTTGCGTTCGGCGTTCGGCGGCGGGAACATTTTAAGAAGAGGGTTCCACGTAGAAGAAAGTTTGTAGCCGTCATCTCTATTGAAGTTCGGAGTTCTTCTTATTTCAATGGCTTCCCGGATCATGCGAGGAAAGTAGAATTGTTCCTTGGATAGAACAATGGGATTTTGAAACTGCATCCAGTGGTTACTTCCGCTATCCAATATATGTTCGCAGATCGCCGATTTTTCTCGCTGAACGTTTTTAACAGCTTTGATGTGTTCTGTCAGTCGCGTAGCTATGGGCCGTTTCGTTTGTCCAACGTAGGCTAGACCGCAGCTGCATTCGACTTTATACACACCCGGGGTTTGCAGTGGTATTACATCCTTTACAGGCCTCAAAAATCGAGCTATATTTTGGGTCGGTTTGAAGATCGTTTTTATATCGAATCTGTTTAGCATCTTACTTATTCGATCAGTCACGCCCAATTTTGGAGGTTTAAACCTCCAAAATTAAACCCATTCTCTGGCTTCGCTACGTGGATGATACCTTCTGCATCCTGAAAGGCAACATTCAAACGGTGAAAGAATTCCTGGGTCATCTAAACTCCATACACCCAAAAATCAGTTTCACCTATGAAGTAGAGAAGGACGGCTCCTTACCATTTTTGGATGTCAAAGTGACGAGGAGAAGTGACAATACTCTCGGACATACGGTATATCGGAAGCCCACACATACGGACAGATATTTGCATGCAAGCTCACACCATCATCCCTACCATCTACGTTCAGTGCAAACGTCGCTCGTGAATCGAGCACGCGATCTATGCGACACTGAGCATTTTCCGAAGGAGATGGAACATGTCAATGATGTCCTTAGGAAAAATGGATACGGAAAATATCACGAGACACGCACACGATCTAATACGGACGAAACTCAAAAACCGAGCAGATCAAGAGCATTCTTACCATACGTCAAGGGGGTGACTGATCGAATAAGTAAGATGCTAAACAGATTCGATATAAAAACGATCTTCAAAACGACCCAAAATATAGCTCGATTTTTGAGGCCTGTAAAGGATGTAATACCACTGCAAACCCCGGGTGTGTATAAAGTCGAATGCAGCTGCGGTCTAGCCTACGTTGGACAAACGAAACGGCCCATAGCCACGCGACTGACAGAACACATCAAAGCTGTTAAAAACGTTCAGCGAGAAAAATCGGCGATCTGCGAACATATATTGGATAGCGGAAGTAACCACTGGATGCAGTTTCAAAATCCCATTGTTCTATCCAAGGAACAATTCTACTTTCCTCGCATGATCCGGGAAGCCATTGAAATAAGAAGAACTCCGAACTTCAATAGAGATGACGGCTACAAACTCTCTTCTACGTGGAACCCTCTTCTTAAAATGTTCCCGCCGCCGAACGCCGAACGCAAAGACGTAAAACAGGATACAGTGAGTGTTGTGTGCAAGACGGATTTTAAAAATTCCCGCGCTCTGAGCCCGGCCCCCCACCACCGTTATAACCTACGCAGTGGCGGCAGCGGTTTGCGGCCTACCCGCAAAACAACGGACTGACAGCTCTTTAGTCTACCCTAGACAACGGCGGCTGCAACGTCACCGAAACGTCGGGTCCTACAAATTTCACGCGGTAAATTCGTTTTCTATCCTATTTATAATGTCAAACAACCGCGATAGTCTTCGATTTTATATGAATCGGTTATTTGAAAAAGGGCACTTGTCACATTTTTGGCAAAAATTGTTTTTTTACACGATTGTGCTATTTTTGAGCCTACGCACATTGTGTGTAAAAATGACACTTGTCCTATGATTATTCCTAGAGATATGGTCAGGTAATTTTCTTCGTTTATTACAAAGAGGGCACTTTTCCATGGACAAGTGTCCTTTTCGCAATATATTTATTATTTTATGTGGCAACATTGTCAGTTGTCAAGATCAGCTGTTATGTTTTTACTCTGTGGTGTGGTGTGCGTTTACTCTGTGTCTGTTTTAATTCTTTTATGGTAGGTAACTGCTGAAGAAATTTGTTGCTAAAATGAGTGAGGAAGGGCTAGAGCAGCGGAAACGAAAGAAAGGAGTTCGACATGACGACGAGTACAAGCGAAATGTTATAAAGAATGCGAAGGTCAAGGGAACGGAACATGTCAATCATCGCGGACAGCGAGTTCGTGCCAAGAATGATCACTTTAACCTTATCAGGATCAACTGGTTAGTACACAACCTCCAATCATTATTATGTAGGTAAATATTGTGTAGTGCATGAGTAATTCACTTTGATGGGGTGCACAAAAGTAATCATAACCTATGTTTGTTACAGTTGCAAGAAACGGTGCTTAGCTAAAATAAATTCGCCCGATCTTTTGGAAAATGTCCTCATTTCTTTCTACGAACTCAATACAAAGGATCAGCAGGATTTGCATCTGCAGCGAATGATGGAGATTGCAGGAGTAGCGAGAAAACGCGGCCGAGAAGAAACAATACAAGAAAACCGTAAACCTAAATCAAAAACTTTAAACTACTTTTTGCTAATTGACAGAGAGCGTGTTCCGGTTTGCAAAACTGCGTTTGTTAATGCGCATAACATAACCAGTAAGAGAGTCCGGCGCATTGCAAATTTGCTAGAACAAGACATTGCTCCACATGATTCACGGGGCAAAACACCAAGCGCCAATACTATTTCTCAAGAAGTGTGCAGCAAAATTCACGACCACATTGAATCTTTCCCACAAAAAGAGTCACACTACACTACACACATAAAAAAGTATCTTAGTGGAGAATTGACAGTAAAGAAAATGTACGAGTTATTTCTCAACGCTTATCCAGATCTCGAAGGAGTTGTCAAATATTCGTTCTACCGACTATATTTTAAACGAAATTTCGACTTGAGTTTCGGCCGTCCTGTTAAAGATACGTGCTCAGAATGTGAAGCGCTGGGTAACAAAAATAATAGTGATACCCTAAACGACACTGCTAAACGTGTTGCTTCCGCCGAACTTTTGGTGCACAAACATCGCAGTAAGAAGTTTTATACATCAATGAAAAACAGCACAACATTGGCCAAAAATGATGCTAAAATATTAACATTATGCTTTGATTTTATGGCAGTTCTAGATCTACCTAAAATACCAGTACAAGAAGTTTATTACTTCCGGCAGTTAAGCGTGAACACCTTTGGTATTTATAATACCAAAACCGACAAAGTAACAACGTACGTGTATCACGAAGGCATAGCCAGAAAATCGCCAGATGACGTGTGTTCATTCATCCTTCACTATTTAAAAAATTTTGTTGACACTGAAGTTAAGGAATTGCACTTATATTGCGATAATTGCTGGGGACAGAATAAGAATCATGCCATTGTCAGAATGATGATGTGTTTGACTGAACTAAAAATATTTGAAAAAATAAAACTACACTACCCGATTCGCGGTCATTCATTTTTACCGTGTGACCGCGCGTTTGGACTGATAAAAAGAAAACTACGACAACATGACAGATTATACACTGTGGACGAATACATTGAAAAGATAATACTGGCATCATCCAACATTGAAAATAAATTCACAGTGTTCTTTGTGGACTCGTCTGTTATTCTAGACTTTCAAAACTGGTTTCCAGCATTCTACTACAGGAATAAAAAATCCGAACCAGGAAATGGACCGATCACAAACTTTACTCTTTCTCGCTACCATTATTTTGAATTTAAATCTAACACGCCTCATGTAATACAAACAAAACAATTTATTGGAGGGTTAACGAAGGATTATTTCCGCCTACGTAAAGGAAATCGTGCACCTATAACACTGCCAACTGACATCCTGTACAGAAATAAAATTCCCATGCTCGAGGCGAAAATCACAGACCTGAAAAAACTCTCTCCGTACATTCCTAACAACTGTAAAACATTTTGGGATGATATCTTTGGGTGGCCTACTGAAAATAGGGCAGAACGAAATAACCGTACTAATCAGCACTAAACTTGTAAACTTTTTCTTAATAAATGTTGTAACTATTAATTTTTTTAATTAGATCCCTTCCTTTCCGTGATATAAATGTTGTGTTAAAAGGGCACATGTCCTGTAGCTTTAGTGCAAAAAGGGCACATGCGCCTGTTTAGGTGAGAAAGGGCTCATGTCCGAAAATCTAAAATGGCCGTTTATCAGGCATTTCAGGATTTACACCTATATATTCAGACATGATAATAAAAGGGTGTTTTACCAAACCTCCTTAATTATTTTTAGAATTTTCTGCTGGTCCAAATAAAAATTATTCAGTTTTTTCCTTCTCCTGTAAAGTTGTCCCGAGTGGACAAGTGCCCTTTTTCAAATAACCGGTTCATATATATATATATATATATATATATATATATATATATATATATATATATATATATATATATATATATATATATATATATATATATATATATATATATATATATATATATATATATATATATATATATATATATATATATATATATATATATATATATATATATATATATATATATATATATATATATATATATATATATATATATATATATATATATATATATATATATATATATATATATATATATATACATATATTAAATCTCCATTTAAAAAAATATGAAGTTTGGTTCTAATAAAAATGACCTGGATTTTTAAATGGCTTCGAAGCTTTTTAAATGTCTTAAATTCCGCTCCCCCGAAAAAGGTCTCGTCCGAGCGTCTCTGATCCGAACCGTCAAAGACGGGAAGAGAGCATACGTTAGGCAGCCTATACCAGCACCATTTCATCTCCATAGGATACCAGACAGTAGCTTCTCTTATAACAAAATTGAAATCAAATCGAGCTACGTCACGAGTCCTAAGGGCCCGCATATGGCCGCCATATGGCCAACCTATGTCTAAAACGTAATACTTTTCGGATTTGTTTTCCTTCAACTTGCGAAGTGAACATATATTTAATTATAGAAAAATACTTATTGTACGCCTGATTGGTAAACTGTATAGCACATATAATAGTACCTATCCATTTTGTACGACCTACTTACAGTTCACAATAAAGAATTATTATTATTAAAGAATTATTATTATATGTCTGATACTCCGCCGACTATTATTAAATGAATATATCAGGTTTTGTTTATATAATTTGATTTAACTATTATACATTTTTTTATAATTTTAAGTATTTTTAAAGTATTCAATAAAAGTCACTGTGTTTGTACGTTTTGTTGTCATCGAGAGTATGTAAAGTTTCTTTACATTTATAAATTCCAGGAGTAGCTCAGTCACTAAATTGAGTTTTTTTTATTACATTCAACTTTTCTTTTATTAGAAACTTTATAATTGATATTCGCATTTACCTCTCACTTGTATTATGCTTGTATGTACTCAACAGTCATGCTTATAAAATATGCATCTTTTCCGGCTCCCCGCACCGCCCCGCCGCCGCACTAAATCTTATTCAGGAAACTTCACATTATTCGACGTCCTAGCTAGCCAAAGTTAACTCGCATACATAATGTATACACTTTTAGCGTTGTGTTGGAAGTAGTTTAGCGCCGGATTACACAGTATGGAACCGGCGGACCGTTAGTTATTGATTTGCCGTGAAAATAGGGATATATGGTCGGCGAGCAGTGTTGGGCAAAATTTAGTCGACTAACGACTGACAATTGAATACGTTAATCGCGATTGGCGACTAACGATTGATTCGTTCAATCGTCAATTGGCGACTAACGACATTGATTAATTTCAATCGTTAGTCACGATTCACGATTCACGATAAACGTTTGCAATAGATATTCTCGACAGCGGTCAACTTCAGTTTAGCGTTTTTTCGTCGGTCGGTGCGACGCGACCGCAAACGAGACCGCAAACGCGACCTCAAACGCGACCGCGACCGCGAACGCGAGGGCGACCGGCCGACCGACCGATGAGAATGAATTGTCGGGTGCTATCTAATGAGCAAGTTAGTCGCGATTGACGATTAACGACTAACTGATTTAGTCGCGATTACTTCAATCGTGATTAACGTTAGTCGCGACTAAATCAATCGTGATTAAATTAATAGTGAGTGATTGATTAGTCGATTGAAATATTCAATCGATTGACCCAACACTGTCGACGACGTAGTAAATATTTTTAGGACCTATTTTCCCAGTTTGTGAAAGCAATGAAATCTGGTCTATTATTGATGCTAATCAAGAAATTCCGAGTTTGGCGAGGATTATGCGGTGGGTGGGTTAGGCGGCAGGTGCAATTGTAATGTACTTATTTTCCCAATTATAAATTTATTCCTTTCACTGGAGTCGATCATTAAGAACACAAAAAAAGCAATCTGGTTTATTAACAGTTAAACGAAGCTAGTCAACAACTACAAAAACGGAAAATCGATATGATTTACGGATAAGTCGTCCTTATTTTAACAGGATTAAAGCTTATAATTCAACTTGATTTTATCACACATTATCATTTGAAAGAAGTCCGGCTACTTTAATGCGTCTCGGAGTGCGTTTGGCAGGATTTAGAAAATAGGCAAAAATAACAAATTGATTGCTCTCATTTTCAGTCTTGAAATTTTTGTACAGGTTAATTGATCCTATAATTCTACGAAAAAACACATCTGGTTTATGTTCATAAGAACTAAAGCCTCGCCAGACTCTACTAAAGTTTGTGGCAGTGCGAAGTAATTCGTTTTATGCGCGTCAGCATTGTCTGAAAATGATACACGTGTCACTCATTAAAATGGTAATATCTTTAAATGGTACACGTGTCACTCATTAAACGTGTCTGGCAAGGCTTTGGCGATTGCAAATCACAGCCAGATGTTATCCTAAGCTATCGTTATAATGTTAAGTATCATATGACCGATTTTCAGGTTTGCAAAAAAAAGATCGCCATTTTGTTAGGTTTTCAGGTGCCAGACACGTTTGCCATACCTATGGAACAGCAAGATTATTTTTTTCTAATCAATGCTGCATTCGACTTGACAGTGAAACGATTTTTATTAGTGCTAAAAAAAGGGCAGCACATTTGTATTTTCAAAAGCATTTTCCAGCTCAACGCACCGGAAAACCCCCATACAAAATACATGTCCGCTACTTTAGCGAATTAGCCACTGAATAATCCAATCGACGTTTGGTGACTCGGAAAATCAGAACCGAAAATATCACTGGCTTCCCAACTAATAGACATATATACGACATATTTTGATTTCTTTATTGACGTTAGGTATTAATGATTTTATAACTTACTGATGGGCTGTTTGATGTATAAGGTTGGAATATAGCCGTACGTACACTACTACATGCTGTCATATTAGAAGCGATATCCCTAGGTCGCGACGTCATGAAATAACTATATTTTAACGTTACGGCAACTACCGTCACGACAACACCGTTACGCGTCATGCTAATTCATACGTATGAACCACAGTCCGAGTTATATACGTAATCCTTATTGAAACATGCGTATTTCCGTGTATTACCTCGTCGGATTTTTCTCAGTGTAACGTGATTGTTTTATTTTCATTTTTTTATTCAAATTTTACTAATTTTGTTTCATCTTATTTTACTGTTGTCGCTTACTATTATATCTATTACTGTTTATATATCTATTCGGCGTGTATAATTTACTATTTCTTGACGTGTATTAATTGGCTTCCTTTTGACTATTTTATTTTAATTTTAATAGAGATAAATATTACGATTTACATACCTAGGTCTACATTTACATACTAGGACAGTTTTTATTTCAGTTTCGATTATACTTGTATAACTATATAATTTAAGGGATAGTTTCATAACGACGCTAGGTTATGCGGTAATTTAAGACCGGGAAACCGTAGATGTTTTTTTCTCCTACTCGTAATTTAATTTATTCAATTGATATATTAATAGTGATAAGTACTTAACCCTTTAAGGACTAGGGGTCATATGTGGCTCATAACTTCAAAAACCAGTTTATAAAAAATCAAATACGTATAATTTATAAATTATATTTTTTTCCATATTATTGAAACATAAGAATTCGATATATCCATTTCGATTTTTTTTCTTTAAGTACCTACTTTTTTTTAGTAGGTACGTATAGTTTCTGGAAATTCAATCAATTCAAATTTTGGAAAATGTTGTGTTATCTTTATGGACCACAGGGACACTTATGTCCCAAATTTATACAAAATATATTGAATAAATTTTCACAAAACTTAAACATGTTATTTAAATCGCCCTTTAACAGTTTTATGTATCAAAAGTTTCCATGCTCTACCGCAAACCTTATGGTCCTCAAAGGGTTCAATGTTGTCAATTGCTTACGCATTATTGGTATTGTGAAATAAATAACTAAACTGAACTGAACGCGTTGCGTTTCTCTGCGCCGCCTCCGCGCCGATCGAAAAATGCGTCTTGTCGACCGGCCGACACTCGTTAACCGGTCCATATCCGACAAGACGGACGATTCAATCATTTTTTGGATCGGCTTTTTGATTTGTTGCGCTGTCCGTTATGACTGCGTCGCGTCCCGCCGTTACAGCTTTCTCCAGCGCTCCTTTTTGGGCGTACAATAAATACCAGGCGCTGCCACTCTAGACTCTCATGCGCGCGCGTGCTCGACTCGTTTCGGGAGACAGCAACCCGAGCGATGCACTCTGTTTCGCGTAGTGGACAAAACACACTCCCAAAAGAGAATGGGCATTTTAGGCCCACTGTTCCAATAGCTGTAAATTATATACCAATGGAAAGATACCTTTGTATATAACATTTATTGCTAGAACGACTGATCTCAATAATTGAGAGCCGAGAGGAATCTCATACAATTATTGTAAGCCGTTTCTGAGTTATATCCTATATAAAATATGTCTAATTACCTGATATCCCCTAGGGCACCTAACACATTCACGCATTGTATTTAAAAAATGTTTAAACGAAAACCGTTGCAAAATACTTGAGACGATAAAGTACATAGGTACGCTGTGTGAGTACAAACTATATATTCATAAGAATGCTTGAGTTTGTCAGCAGTATATGTAGGGGATATACTGGGATATGTTGCTTGAACTCTGTAATGCGTCTCATGATTTCATTGCCGCTCTGTTTACTGACGTTTGTAATATGTTAAGGTCACCTGTCCAACAAGGTGTGCTCAGTGATTATGGTGTGCTATCTTTTATGGGTCTTCACTGCAAATAATATATTTTAAATAAATAATTGGCATTGGGGTTTTCGAGTAATTAGCTATATTTAAGAATATTCCAAACTTCGAAACTTCGAAACGTTTTATAAATGAGGTAAGTTGTGGTAGTAGTCATAAATATTCTAGATACACAGATCTTTCCGATGGTGCATACGCTATTGTTATTGGAAAGGTGGGTCCAGCACCCATACATTTTTGCCCGTTTCCAATTTTCCCTTTCCCAAATTTCCACAATGAAAGCTTATTAAAAATAACGATCACGATTCCAGATTCACCACAATGAGATTGGGAGTCAAAGTTAGTGATAAAACCATTAAATTGGTTCAAATGAATTAGTTACCATTCTATTACAAGATTGACAGGATCTCACAGTTTTCCTCATGAGTTCATTGCGATTTTTAACACTGGGATTATCCATAGATGTCAATATGGATGTAAAAGGTTTATTAATATACTTATAGCCCCTATACTATAGTATCTAGGTAAAATTTCAAAGACGTGAACTTTTTCTTTCAAAATCCAGGTTATCTAGACAGTAATAATTATAAACAAAGTCCAAAAAAGCGTTTGTCTCCCTGATAGTCTGTCCGTTTGATCGCGCTAATCCCAAGAACCGGTATACGGGTTTCGATGTGGTTTTCACCGTTCTTTAGAGTGTATTTCAAGGTACCCTGAGAAAAAGAATTGATTCTTATATTACCATTTTGTTATTACTGTTTTTTACAGAATATCGATTTTTCAGTCGTAATTTTGTTGAATTACAAGGAATTTTGTTGAAACTCTATTTCTCGATTATATGTATCGACATTTTTTGTACGGTTAATACGGAAACAACAGTATACTGTAGTTTCAACATGTTTCATGTGTACGACTATATCCGTTCATATCCTACTACATGCTGTCGTGTTAGAAGCGAGATCTAAAGGTCGTGTTGGAAGCGAGATCTTTGTAATAAATCCGCCAATTGTATGTACGAGTATACTCGTATATATAATAGATATGCAACAAAAAATATATTTTTTGACTTACAGTATTCTCTTTGTTTTATTTTCAAAACAGTTCATGTTGCAGCATTGTCAAAAGAGTAGTACGTAATCTACTAAAAAAATGAGCAAACTGATGACTAGTTGCCTCTTTATCCAATAATAGTACTTAGAACGAAAAACTATCTAATTCGCGTAAAAAGTTTTTGGACTTTAATATAGGTTTTGATTAGGTGATGATAAAGTAACATTACGATATCGGTTAAGTTATAGGACGTTTTTGATTAACCCCTTCAGTAATCATTAAAAAAAATATGGAAAAAAACACCTTTTTTTAATGAATGAATTTTATTTACTGAAAATTTTGCATATCCTTTATAAAAGCCATTTAAGGCCCGAATGGGATTGAGTGGATATTATGGTGCATAGTGTAAATTTAGAAATAAAGGAAATTCATTTTTTTAATAATAATTAATAATTATGCCTTTGTATCTATCTTTGCAACGCACGACAATTTATTTAGTATCACTTATCTATTTTTCTTAATTAAATTTTATTAAATTACAACTATAAATGTATATATTTATTACATAGCTATATTTTTTATAAAATTGGTATATTTATGTGTATATACAGGTGGTGGGTCCAAATAATTTATTAAAAAAAAAAATACTTCATTTCTTAAAATTGCATAAAAATATGCACATCTAGAGACGGGCCAAATTATCGCCTAGTTAGATGTGCTATTGGCAGTAAAGGTCATGTAAGATGTGTTAAACCTCCCTATATTAATTATTAAATAATTTATATAATTATTATAAGATTACATGACCTATGAATGAACTGTATACCTAATCCTATGTACCTAAATAAATAAATAAAAATTAATGCAAAGAACTAATGAAAAAAATAAAATATAAAAAAAATCATCATTAAAATTGTTCTTTGGTGTGGTAAATGCTAAAACGAGCGTTCAAAACACACAACGTCACTGCTCAAAACATTGGGCAGTACTCAAAGATAATATAATAATGGCTGTACTAACATCGCATGATCTCACCAGATTTGCAGAGATTGGGAGATAGTGGGGTAGTGGTACCTCATTTGAATCATCGTAGGTTTCTCGCTTCCATATACCATAAATCATATTTATTTTGGCCCGAAATATTCGGGAGTGATCTTTTCTGCAGTTTAAGCTTGCCCGATTTATCTCGTGTGTGGGAATTTTCGCACACAATGGCCACCCGTGTATACTCGGGCCTAGTCCTTAAGTGGTTAAGTGATGATATGTTTTTAGTAAAATGGCAGGATGTAAAATGTTTTTAATAAAAAGGTAACCCATTGAGTTTTAGAAATCATCATCTTAATGCAAATTTCATTAAAACGACGATTTGAATGGAAAAAATAATATTTATGGACTTTGTTTTCCTAATGTGTATAATTTCGTTAAAGAAAAAACATATTTCAGTACGCCATTACATTGTATTTGTCATTGTTACATTGTATGTAATTTAATTTTCGTTTTCTTTTTTCAGACCCTGATATTTTGGCCAATAAGAAGAAGAAAAAGAAGGCCAACCCTTATGCTGGAGTATCAGTGTCACAGTTGTTGGCCCAGAAAGAACGAATACAACACCAGCAGCAACAACAACAACAATGCAATCAGTTACAACAACCAGCTCATTTAGATAGGGTAAATATTATACTTATTTGTATTTAAATTTATTACACTTCAAATCATAATGAAGTGTTTGCAGCATTAAACATATTTTTAAAAACCTCTTTCGGGGAACTATTGGTCAGATTATGGAAGCCGAGTGCCATTTTTAAAAAAAAATTTATTCTTTGTCTGATTCTACCCTTCCTACTTAATAACTCAAAAACTGCTAAACCGACAGTCATTACAGTCTTATGGGTAGATAAGGTTATATTTTAGTATGTCTAAATAGTGAAGTTTTTAAAAATCTATATTGCTCGACTTCGTTTAGAAATTGACTGTGAAGAAAGTGTTCACAGAATAGACTATTTTTATTGGTTTTATATTGGTTATATACAGGGGAGTTTCTAATTAGTGTCATCCTTCTAGGGGTTTAATCAGTAAGACGAAATAAGCAACTTTTAAACAAAAAATTGGGTTGAAAAAAAATTTTTTTTTGTTAAATTTGTCAATTATATTTATTGAAGAAAAGTTTATAAAGCGTTGAGCGCGTTGCGCCATCTAGCGGTAGTTAAAATATAGCTAATAAACAATATTAGCGATATTTTACCTACCGCTAGATAGCGTATTGTGCTCATAGCTTTTATATTTAAAAAAAAAAGTTTTTAGATTTTTTTTTCCAAAAATTTGTAATAAATGTTGCTTAGTTCGTCGTACTGATTCACTCACTGCAAGATGTCACTAATAAGTCATATAAAAGATGTCAATAATAGATAAAAAACTCACCTGTAGATACCTATTATACAAAATAGCATTATAAATATATACACATTAGTAATTTATAACAAATAACTGAGGAAAATAACTGGTACAGCCAAAATTAGAAAAAAAACAATTACACAACAGTTCGTTATAGTTATTACAATTAATAAACCCAATTATATATTTTTTATGGAATGTGGCTACTGAGAAACATTAACTCATTAATAATACTTGTTCTCTGGCCTGTTTTACCATTCCAATCCGGTTTAGGTTAAATATATCTATTGTTGATGAACTACTGTTTTATTACTGGCATATCATGTCAATAGTGGTGTTTTGGCCACAATAGGAACGGTTCCGACTTCTCCAAATAGGTATATTAAACTTAATTTCGGTTAGTTATGCAGAAGAGTCAATTTTCCCATTTATTATATCAAACAGAAATAGCGAGTATTTGAGATACTGATTATATTTTAGAAAGGAGAGTAGCCCGATTTAGAATCGGAATTATTTCGCTACTCCCCCAGATGAATCAAAAACTCGTATTACAGACTGTACTGAATTATATTTGAAGACTTTTCTGTTGCTCAAATGATTTATTTCTACTTCACAGATTTGGCACGGTGACAACAGCTCTGATCCAAATCGAACGGCATCACCAACGATACCTCTAATGCGACCGAATAACCAATTATGCCAGCCACAATCAATGTTACTTCCGTCATCTATCATCCAAAATAATACTCCATCTCAGGATAATACGAATACGAATTTTGCAATGAACAATGAAGCTTTAGTGAATAAACAAAATCTTTCGCATTTTATTACTGTCAATAACGGTATGTTGTTCAATATGACTGAAAATCAACAAAAACTTACACAAAATAATGTCACGACCAAGAATGACGGAGGAATGATATTGAATAATATTCAAACGTCATACCCGAGTAATGCGCAAGTGAATCACGTTATCGGTCCTAATGGTCAGATCATCGGCGTACATACAAATGCGCCGCGAATGAATATGTTGACAAATCCTAACGATGGTAAACGATATGTGAGTAATGTGGTTGCAAGCGGGTTTCAGAATAAAATCGATAAACCTGAAGAGACATCATTTATGCCCCAAATGCAGCTACAGGCGCAGGGCCATCCAACTCCTCAGATGGTCAGCGAGCCGCTTACGCAGACGGGGCAAAATCTGGCAAACGTTTTAATAGGACCAAATCCACAATCCTTGACGCCTGAAGTCATGCAGAGGATCAATCAGCAGCAGCAAATGTTCATTCAGCAGAATCAGAAACAGATCGAAATGGCTATGAAAGGCATTCGAGCGCAGTTCACTCCCAATAATCAAATGAACTTCACCGCAAAGCAAAAGAATTTGCAGACGAATGTGAATACGCAGCCTCTTCCTCAAGGCCAGTTAATCGTTCAAAATGGAACTGTGATGATGGCTAATCAACAATCAAAGACGCCACCTTGGCAGTTTGGTGCGGCAAAATTGAATGAAACTCAAATGCAGAGCAATCAGAAAATGAAATTAGAAATGCAGATGCAAAACAACCAAACAAATACATATCAAGGTCAGATGATGAACCAGAATGCATTTTCCAGAGTGCCTCCTATTCACCAACATTGTGTGCAATCGACGTGGAATGAGGAAGTATCGAAGAAGAAGAAAGCTCCTAAGAACAGTAAGAAAGCTCGCCAGACAAACAACGATAATCCGAATGCATGCCCGAACGTTACCATAAATCAAATGAATCAGAATAGAAACGGCTTCACTGGACACACTTTGAATTCGAAGAGCCCATCGTTCATGGAAGATCCAAGCGGGTACTTAGCCCAACAAACCGCTTTACTTAACAGCACGATTTCAAGGCAGATTGACGTTCATACGCAACCTGGTAACTCGATGCTGAATCAAGACCACAAAAATTTCAATCCCCGAATCGGAAATCAGATGAATCTCCATAGGCCTCCTTCACAGTGCCATACCCCAGACAGTAGCAATCAATGTGATAAACAAATCGAATATAATTCGAATCAATGTAAAGGATGTATGATTATGAATAATGGAAATAAACGAAACGATGTGCAATTTAAATGTGAAAATGTCGAAATGCCCATTCGACCGAATTCTGGATTTATGCCGAAGTATCCTTCGTCGACGTGTAAATCGGAATCCGGTTCGCAACCCGGTACGCCGAGCTCCAGCAGTATGGAAGATAACCCCGTTACGTCTTCCACAATTTGCGACCGGTCGTTCAGTTATAACCAAGGATTTTCCGATTCGAGAGGACCTATACAAGGTGGAACGATTAGCCAGAGTAACGGATCTCCAGTCGAAGCGTTTCATTTACCGGAACCATCGCCCACGCCGTCGAACAGTTCAAGAAACACAGACACTCCTCAAAGTAATAATAGCGGAAGTGGGAATTGCTCATTTGCCATTCCGAGCCCGGCTCATTCGCGAGACAGCAATTCGACGACACCGACTCCCATGCAAATCTCATTCAACAATACGCAACAATACAATACACAAATGGTGTTTAACGGAAGTCAAATGGTGTTCAATGGAAATCAAAATAAGACGATGATGGAATGTGAAAATGCATCGCCGCCTTTAGTCAGAACGATGCAGGTTCCACAGCAACAACCGATGACCAATCAAACTATCAACATTTTTAACAATAGAATGAACAACTTCAATATGCAATCGATCGGTATGGTGACAACTATGGCGAGTGGTCACACTGTCATCCGCGACACAATCACATCTGTTTTGGCAGGCAAAGCTCAAACTGCGACAACTTCAATTACGTCCGGTTCAAATTTGCAGTACGGCCGGTCTATGCCATATGGGGATGGAATGAACTCATCCGTGTCGAGTTTGCCTTCTAATTACCCAATGCACGTAGCTGGGAACGTTGCTCAGACGATAATATCAAAATCGCCTTTAGAAATGGTGCAAAGTATCGTCAGCAGTATTAAAGTATCGCAACCATCATCTAGTCCCATTGCTGTGAATCAAGCTGCTCAACACCAACAGCACATACCGAATGTATCGTCGCATAATATCTCGGCACCTCAAATATTGATGTCTTCCAATGGGCAATTACTTGTCGCCGGATCGGGGCAAGGGCAAGTTATGCCTCCTCCTCCGCCAAAAGGACAAGTCATATCTCCATTACCTCCTTTAGGAGGACCGAGTTTAGTTTCGAATTCAGCAGGGACAGTTACGCAAGTTTTGCCGACGGTCAATGGAGTACAGCAAATGATTAACCAACCGGCTATGTTAGTCAACGCCTTGCCAGCGCCATTTGTTATTCAACCTCAAGTTTTAACAGTGGAAGGACAGGTCGTGCCTCAGAGCACAATGCTACCGCAGATTATGGCAAACGGCATCCTCAATCATGGACGGCCGCACAGCCCCGGCCAGTCCAAAACCGTCGTACAAAACATTCAAAGGAACGCAATGCTGTCGCCGGATACCAGCAAAAAGAAGAGTAAAAAGAAAAAGGTCCAACCGCAGCAGCCGGTTGGAATGTTGCAACTAGCGACGCAGCACAGCCCCGGAAGCGTTATCTTACAGCAGGGAAATCAACAGCAGAACTTCCAAGTTTCGCCGAATCAAAACATGCAACCGACGCCCGTGTTGCAAGCTCTGACGATAGTCCCGGGAAAGGCGGGTACGCCCGCGCATATTCTGATGAACGGCCAGCCGACCGCTGGAAATTTTGGCTCGCAATCTATCATCACCAATTCGCAACCGCCGCAACAAATTAATTTGCTGCAACCCGTTAATCTATTGAATAGCACGACGAGCATGGTGCAAAATTTCCCCACTTTCCAACAATTCATCGTGCCGGGTCTCGGCAGTATGGTGATGACTGCAGACGGCACTCTAATTCAAGACACATCAGGAATGCCCGTGCAACTACAAATACAAAACGTCAACGGCCAGAATGTTCTGACACCTGTACAAAATCAAGGAATACTGGCCGGAAATACAGGAATGGTGATTCGTACTCCTAATGGGCCAGGAAAAATTATGCAGACCCAGCACAGTCCCGGCACACAGTTTTTATCGCCAAATAGTCAAATCGTTATGAATAACGGCGGATTTAACGGACAATTGAGCCCGTTAATAAACGTCAGTCCGAATCAATCGATGACTTTCAGTGCCAGTCCTCAGCAAGTGCGACCGGCTAACGTTCAACAGGATTTCATTCAATGCAATCAGATGGGTCAAACGTTGATGGTGCCGGTGTCGCCGCATCAGTTGCCGACGACGTCGACGCACTCCCAAGGAAATACTACATTCGTACAACAGAACACCACAATCGTACAACAGCAAACGACGATGGTCTCGAACAACCAACCCCCATTTCGTGCTCAGAATGTGAATAATTCCGGGAATATAATGGCAAACGCCGGGGCTTCGACTCTGAGCATCGATCCTACCATGATAATCGATCAAAGTAACAAACATATCACTTGCAATAACAAACCTCAAAAAAATCAGCTATCTCAACAGATTGTGTCGCATAATTTTGGGGACGGAGTGGATATTAAAAGATACGTTCAGTATCCGCAGATCATAAATCAGTACACCGCCAAAACTGAAGATATGCCGCACCGAACGAGCCAGAGTCCAAATCTCAGCGGACACCAAATTGTATGCAATAATGCTCAAAATATACAGTCTTTTATTACAAACAATTTCAACGAACGCCATTCAGTATCCACTCAGACTTTGTTGAATCAACAGCAGAATGCTGAGAATAAATCACCGCCTCGGACCATAAACTATCAGCAGATTTCGGGTAGTAGCCCTCCTGACACGACAACACACAGTCCTTTAGGACCACTGGAAGGGAATTCGTCGAGTCCATCATTACCATTTAACCGGAATACAAATACGTACGTTCATAGCGGGAACCACGCCGATACAACAACCAAGAGCCCAGAGCCAAATGAAGGAAACACTTCGGTAATTGTCGATTAAATAATATTCCGATTAATTAATAGGCATTATAATTTATTAAGCATGTTTCGCATTTCAGGCGATGGTGCAGTGCGTATCGAGCAGTGAGCCAGATTCCGAAAAAGAGCTTCTAAATTGGCAATCTCCACAATCTGATTTTATTACAGGTATGTATCTAAATGTATTAAATTGCGCATGTATTAAAATTTACAAGTAGGTTGTTTAGTTTCACGTTAAATGTAGAATAGAATGGAACTTGTAGAAACACAAAAATATTGAAAAATACTTTGAAAGTGACCACTCTGGCTATTAGCAACTAGAGTTTGATCGAATTTCAATTTCGTTTTCTATTTTTGACAATATTCAGCGACAAATGGTTTTACAACAGCTTACAGTTTCAACTAAAGCAAATTAATTACTTTTTTACATTAAAGGGAAAACTATATATCTTATTCTATAAAAGCTCCATTCAATCAAGTAATACAAAATGGGATGATTATATGGGACTATATGGTCTTTATGGGATGCTGATCAGCATTGATGTAGGGCAGTGTTTCCCAATTAGTGGTACGCGTACGCCCAGGGGTACGCGAAGTTGCATCAAGGGGTTCGCTTGGCAATCTCTTGACTAAAATAATTTAATCAGTAAAGAACCATTACGCAAACAACAATTTCTGACATATATTTTGCACGACGTACCTTTGCGAGAGCGGATTTTTGACCATGACAAACTTAAGAACTAAACGTCATTACAGTCTAATCACAGACTTCAACTTGAAAACGAGTTGAGACTGAAGCTGACCCAAAAGCAATCAGATTTTTCAGTGTTATGGAAAGAATAACGTGCACATTTGTCACATTCAACTAATTTTCACCGTCATTAGAACTGTATTTTGATGGTAATAAACGTTTTCGTTTTTATTTGTCATTCCTACAATAAGGGGTACGCGAGTTTGAGGTCTTTATTTAAGTGGTGAGCAGGAAAAACTAATTGGGAACCACTGATGTAGAGTATAGGCTATATTAGATGGCTCAATCTCATATTGCTTATTGGCAGCTGCGATTTTACTCCAAAACGCAGTTTGTGTGTATATGCCAGCCATAGTTTTAAATGTCGATTTTCCGCAATTTAATGTTCAGTAAACCAAGTACATGACCAATAAATGATGTTCAAAACTCGCCAACATCTTTTTTCAATCGGGAGGAAGAAAGTTTACCAACCTAAATTAGACAAAGTAAACCAACCTCCGATAAGACATATACATATGCAAACAAAGTAAGTGAAGCCGGTACGAAAAGTAATTACGGTTCTTTCCTTTTTTGGCTGTACATGTTGCCAGTTTAGTTATAGAAAATATTTTTTCCCTAATCTATCTTATATATTTAATTTTTGGAATACCTTAGATGTGTTAAGAAGAAATTGTAGTAAAGAAAATATCAAATGTAATTTTAAAGTAGATTAACTCCAAATTGCCATTTTGTTAGTTAGATAATATATTATTGTAAAAACCGTTTACAGCCAATATTTAATGAACAGTATTCATATTAGCAAATATCCATAAAATAATAAAATAAATGTCTGCTGATTACCTGCATTCTGAGAACAACTCTCCCAAATGTACAAATCACCCAATGAGTAAATTCCTGATTAGCTGAGATTGATGCTCTGGGAAATACAAAAACAAAAACATAATTATTTGCTCATTCTGTGCATTCAGGTTGGCTATGTTAAATTTCCTAACTGTTTAATTTTTTTTTTCTAATTTCAGGCGATACAAATATCCAAGGTAATACCGCTCAAACAGTAAACCGATGCTACAATATCGAAACGTCGAACGTCCAGTTTAATCATCAAACAGTTTCTGCGGTCGCTTCGTCAATCTGTCAACAGAACATGATGATGTCAGCAAATTACTATCAGAGAAACCATCACAAAAGAAAAAGCGATGATTTGGATTCTGAAATGAAGTATGGAAATGATAAAATGATAAGATTTTCCAATAACGATAATAACGGTCCCTTTGCGCCCGCATTCGACGATAAATCCGACGATAAGGACATGTATTCGGATCCTCAGAAAAATATGAATAAAATGGATATGAGCAATATGCGACAGCAAAACATGCATCTGATCCATAGAAATGGTAGGAATATATTTTACAAAGACTAAGCATACCCTCTCACATCCATCGCAATCGGTGTTTGCCGCTTCATTATCATCTCACTAAACCATGGTTACGCTTATACTCACTAAAACCAATCGGGCGGTTATGGTTTCGTGTCGGAAATAACCGTCCGATTGCTTGGCTAAATTCTAAATTTTGATGTGTCTTGTATTGGTCTCTTCCAATTTCACTCGAAAGCTTGTGTAATTTTTCAATATTTCAGCCTTTTTATCGTTCGCTGTATTTGACTAAAAACTGTATTTAATAATTTTGCTGTGATACAAGATACAGCTGTAATTCTGAACATATGAAATAATGTAAACGAGTTAAACGAAGTTGCAAGATAAACATTATACATATGTTTGGAAATAATATTTAAAATGTACACAAAAGTACTGTATTTGGCTTTGAATCGGATATGTGTCTAATCGGACATTCTTCACATTTCATCTGTATGTAATCGCTTACGTTTCATCTTGAAAATCATTTCTTCCTTCCGAGGTTTACGAGCACTCTGTATCTCGCATAATTAAATCGTACTAAACTAAGAGCACTCGCCCGGGTGAAGGAAACCGCTTCCGCGATCGATTGTAACATATCGCTTTCGCCACGGTGACAGTTCTGTTCTAACCATCGACCGCAAATAATGGACGAGATTACTGATCCGTGACTATTCGTAGAAACGGATGCGGAGGAGACGCGTTCGGCGGGAAGCGGCTCGTCTCAGTTTGAGTTGGGCGATTTAGTGTGGGGGCCGGCCAAAGGATTCCCGGCGTGGCCCGGCAAGCTGCTGGCCAGGCGCGGGCGCGACGGCGCAGACGCACTCGTGAGGTGGTTTGGCGGCGATCGCTCGCTCACACTCGTGAGCTCCGCTTCGCTCAAAACTCTCTCCGAAGGTCTCGAGGCTCATCATGCCGCCGGAACCAAAGGCCGGAAGTGAGTCTTACATTTCTTTTACGTTTCAACGCCGTCGAGTCGCATTTTATCATTTCAGCAGCACCGGATCGAGCTTTTATGGGCCGATTGACTAATCAGTAAAATGGGCTATAATAGAACTTTACTCTCGAAGCTGTTGTATTAAACCGAGATATCGTCGTCGAGACATTCTTCTTCCAATTTCATCAAACTCAAATTGTCCTTTCAGACAAGTTTTTTTCATCTTAAAGAAATTAATCCTGGGCAAATGCTATTCATATTCTTACTTCTTAGCATCCCAGATAGTTGGCGCTGTTTCATATGTGTATTTTCAAGAATTAACGGGTCATTGCTGTACCTCTGTCGTATATTTGATAATTCCGGTGCCCTCTTTGTCAATCCGCAGTTGACGCAAGTAGGAAACCTGTTTTGTAGAGCCTGTAGATTGTCAATCTTGTCTGCTAGTTCTTACTAGCGGTACTAGGATCACCTGCAGCTCGCCGCCTTTTTATACCAATATTTTCATGTAAGTTTTGCCATTATTTCTTCGGAGACTGATCGACAGACGGATCGGTTGATTTAAGACTTATAGAATCCACTGCTTTCTACAAATTCCAGTATCTTTGAGGGAATGATTTCTTCGATCTCATTTGTGTTTAGATTTGGTCATTCTAAGTGTTGGTTCCTCGATTGCATCAGTCGTCCGCATTCAAAGTAAAATCTGCTCAGATAGATTCATCTGATATAGATGCTTAATCTATTGAGTGCCTAATTTATATGAGGGTTAAATAAAATCGTTAACTTCAATAATACAAATTTAATTGTAAAATTCTAGCTGATTCTAGGAGTAGATTAAATTCTGCATTGGTCTGCATACTTGATTTACAGTATTAACCCTTTGAGGACCGTAACCTTGACTTTGTTGGTCATTTGCGACGTAATAAAAAAAAATGTATTTTAAAGTTTTTTTTTTGTTAATATTAAGGTGCTCAATAATATGTGAATAATATGGAAAACAATATTATATTATATAAATTATTCGTATTCAATAATTTCAAAAATGATTTTTGAAGTTAAAGGATACATATGTCCCATGGTCCTTAAAGGGTTAACCCTTAACTTAACTTTGATAAATAGCATTTTTTTTATTGCAAATTCAGATCAATGCTATTACTTTTCATTATTATAAAGATATATATCTGATCATCAGTATAATCAAGCGAGTGAACTTCCAAAAGTTGGTCACTTGACGCATTAGTGCCTTATATAACACTTGAGGGGATTAGACTCTTTGATCCGCTGACTCATCAAAAATACTGTAATCAACTTACAACGTACTTAAATATGTTATGAGAAGTCCTGTTTTTACTATTTCGCTCTTTTGCTGCTTTTGTCCTGATTATATTTTACCAGTATTTGTGAGTCTTGTCTCTTCTTTTCTATGTTCGGCTTATAGTAGATCACAATGTTTCAAGCTTTTTTAAACGTTCTACTTTGATTCTGCTAGCTCGTAGATTGTATAATACACTATTGTTCTTAATGATTTCTGTTACTATTCATTCTTAGTGAATAGGGCTTTAATTTGCTTTCTCTACAAATTCTTACTGATTCTTGTAGATTTCAGAACCAGGAGTTTTTCCTTGTCTTGGACTCGTTTGTTTACGATATTGTGGTTTGAATTATTAAATACATGATATTGCATAGTTTGTTCTGGATTTGCATTTGAGCTCACGATTTTTTGCCGTCCTTGCTATGATTAAGACCAGTGCTGTCCAACATGAGGCCCGCGGGCCTCATGCGTCCCGCAACCTCACTTTTTGCGACATGCGGAACAAGCCTCTAAATGTATAAATTACCCTATAATACGAAATATGCACAATTCTTACATTAACGATGCGAAACTTAGGGCTTACACAACTTGCCAAACTTAGGGCTTACACTGGGCTTAATGCTGGGAAGCATGTATCTTTGCGAAAGCATGTTTTCCAACATTAAATTTATAAAGTCAAACTATAGATGTTCCCTTTCTGATAAGTCACTTACTCAGTTGCTTTGTTTATCAGAAACAAATATTAAAGTTATTATTGATGCATTAGTTAGTAAAAACCAACATCCTCAAATTTCTCATGTTATTTTTTTGTAATTTGATATTTTTTGAATAATTTTAAAGTAATAATACAAACGCGTTTTTTCTTTGTTAATACTCACTGTCCTATTAATACTCACTGATAAAGTTGCATATGAAGTATTTTATAAATTGGCCCTCCAAACCGCATTTTTTTTTAAACGGCCCTTGGGGCACTTGCAGTTGAACAGCCCTGATTTAGACTCATTCAATGATCCTTTTGATCTAAGCTCCAGAACATCCTCCGATAGACCAACATCTCAGGTGCTTGAAATTTTCCCACATTGAGTCTTGTCTGCCCTTTTTTCTTCGTTGTTGTCAGTAGGTTTCCTCAAGACATATTCCAAATTATAAAAAATCAAGGTTATCAACGAGATTTATTTACTGCTGTGTATAAATTTTCAAAATGCATAAAATACGATTCGACTGTAATTCAATAGAAATTGTGTGAAAAAGGCTGAAATCTTAAAAAAAATAATAAGCTGAACCATTGGATAAGTGATAATGTTGCAGTCGCAATTTAAATCCGGGCACTCAATATTTTAATACTGATTTTTTTTCCCGATTCAGAAGTCGTAAACTAAATGCTCAGTTAGAGAAAGCGATACAAGAAGCTATGGCGGAATTGGACAAAACGCAAGGCAACGCCGACAGCAATTCGAAAAAAGAGAAAAAGTCCCCGCAGCAAAAGAGTCCGACAAAAGTTGCGACGAACAACAACACTATCAGGAGCAAACATCCCGCTTCGGCGAAGAGTTCTGTGCTCGTGAAAATAGCGCCTCATCCCGTCGGTCAGGCCACGAGCGACGTTTCGGGGAGACTGCGCAGTTCGCAACGATGACAGCAAACGACACCGGCCGTCGATGCTAACGGCATTCGGCCGCCGGCCACCTGCAGGACTTACTATGTCATATATACGGGTCAAAATTGATAGTAAATAGTGAACGATCGATAGAGTCATTCACCAAAAATGAATCTGAGACATTTCTTTAAATATATGAATAGAAACAGTTGTATTGATAAAAACCATTATTTGAAACCAATATCTTTTTATCGTCATATTTGTATCGATAGCAACAGTTCATTTTAAAGGAGAATAGGCAAAAATGTTTGGAATGTGGTACCACCACCGATACACAAGGAATTAGTGTTAATATTATGTTGATCTCATTATAAGATTTACTATTATGATCATACTCTAAAGCAGAGGTTCCAAACCATTTTTCTCGTAGACCACTTTCAAAATTTTACTGCTTTCGGTGGACCCCTGCCGCTACATTTCTACCATATTCCCAAAACTCGTCAAAAAATGTGAAGATTAGATCTAACGATGAAAATTTGCATTGCGGCTGAGTTTCAACCCTGTACTGAATATCGAATATGCAAGTTTTTACAAGTAACAGTCGCTGACTTTCTTAAAATACACTATGCAAAAAAAATAAGGGAGGTTTAAAAAGGAAATTAATGCTAAATAAATATTGATAGGTAAAGTCAAGCCAAAATTTTTGTTTTTTACTTACAACTTGTGAACCCCCATTTTTTTCACGCCATCATAGACCATGTCTCCTGTGGACCCCTGGGGGTCCGCCTGGACCACTTTGGGAATCACTACTCTAAACGATAGTCAGTTTTGTTATACAGGTGCTATCAATGAGTGCCACAGTGAGTTAATTTAAAAGGGTAACTCTGTGCATGATATTAAAAATAAAAGAAATATTTAACTTTCAGATATTTCTAATTTTTTCTCGATTGATCTTCAATGACATACTATTTCATTGTTGTCGGTGTGTGGTACCAAATCGCCCATTCTTATACGTGATTTGTTTATCGCTCACGAGTCTCGAATACGGTTTATACAGACAGTTTATTTTAAGGTAAAACCTATTATTGCATCTTTAATGTTATAACACTTCAAAGGCATCATCAGTCGTCGTGAATATATTAAATTTATGTTCTAGTCAAATATTCAAGCGTATTAACTAGATTTATAACAGATTTGACAATAAATCCGGGCCTGAGTTCCGAGAGGCGTGACTTATTTTTTGAGTGGACATACAAATTAACAGAATATTTAGCTTTTAAGTTTAACTATAGTTAATTTCGATATTAAGCCATATTTTAGTTTTTAAACGTTGTGTATATAGTTGTATTACGAGATGTTAACGCTTGAAAGAATAATTAAGGGGGTTTTGCAGCTTGCGAATTTTACGAAATTTGCAGTCGCAAAGCCGCCTCGATTAAGTGGTTGTTTCACACACTTTCATCAATGTCTATTTAAATTATATTTGTGCATGAATGTCGTAAAACAAAATAATAATTCCTACCTTCCAATTTTACATGTTTCTACTGAAAGTTTAGAAGTAGCAAAGTTCTCGGTGTAACAAAAATTAGTAGACGTGTAATATTCGCTAATATTTGTATAAATTAAAAGAAATCATGCTAATTATCGTGTATCACAAAGTTGATGTGTTTATAATATTTTAATTCTAATATTAAAGGTATTTATATAGATAAAAGTTTTGAATTAGATGTAACGTTGCCGCATGGTAAGTATTTTGTACTGTAGGGATTTTTTTCATTATTTATTTTGTGTACATACTCAATCAAAGTGTACCTGCTTAATTTTATAGTATATTTCCAGTGATTTATTTAGTATCGATCGGGGTTAGGTATTGACAGTTAAACATTGGTTTCATATTTTAACAAAATTTCTATTAACTTAAAGTATCTGTATTTAGAGGTTTTTAACCTAACCGTTGTAATATTCTTTACAAGAGTACTCTAAGCATAAGTCATACGTTGCTGTTTAGGGGCAGTTTTCAATCGAACGATTCCGCTCAAATTGCCATAGTTCAGTGTTCGCAACTCACCTAAATTCCTAGAATTTTTATCAAAATTTTTTAAATATTAGCGGTAGAGAAATGTGTATTATTCGGATACGGTTTTGATGTACTAAATGAAAAATAATTGTTCCTGGTCAATAATAAATTATGTATATCATCTTTCGCTAGTTATTTGTAAATACGAATATATATTGAATTTTGTATGATTGCCTTTGAACTAATTGCCCAAACTGCTATTTATCCTTGTTATGTTTTATGATTTTTTAAAAGTAATATTATACATTAGTCTAAATGTTATACATTATCAAGATGAACTTACGTGTTTTGTATATAATTTTAGAATTTTGACAAAATAAATGTGTAAGAATTTTAGAAATGTGATATTGGGTTTTTATTTGTTTTTCCTGTTTTTAGGTATGTTCCTAATAATAATTACGCATTCTAAATTTTAGCGAGATCAGAAAAGATTTCCTTACCGTAAAACAAGAAGGGAATAAAAAATATATATAATAATTGCAATTTAAGTTTTTTTATGCGAGCCGACAATTTAAAGGGTTCACAGTTCTATTTTATTTTATTTTATTTTATTCGGTTAACAAACAGCATTTACATATAACAAATACAAAAAAATAACAATAAAACTATGACTAATTATATGTTAACGCTATTTACCGTTATTACTATGTGTACAGTACATATCTCCGTTATTATGCCTTAATTATACAGGGTGCGGCAGTGAGGACGGACGGTTTTAAAAAAATCATAAAATAGTTAGTTTTTACTCAAAAACATATTTATTGATGGAATCAGGTTCGCAAGGAAATAGCATTTGAGACAGTCAAGTGTGGAAAATCACATCAGGCATGTGGTGGCCGAAATCGTTGATGCAGTGCTGGAGGCGTTCTTGGAAATTTGCGTAGACTCTCTCCAACATCGCTCTTTCAACTTGGGCGACTTCCACGCGAATTGCTCGGAATGATTTTTTCTAATGGGGACACCTCAAGGCTAAAGTATACGATAACAAGCCCCGAACTCTGGACGAATTGAAGGACGCAATTCGCGTGGAAGTCGCCCAAGTTGAAAGAGCGATGTTGGAACGCCTCCAGCACTGCATCAACGATTTCGGCCGCCACATGCCTGATGTGATTTTCCACACTTGACTGTCTCAAATGCTATTTCCTTGTGAACCTGATTCCATCAATAAATATGTTTTTGAGTAAAAATTAACTATTTTATGATTTTTTTAAAACCGTCCGTCCTCACTGCCGCACCCTGTACATACTTACATTTCTTTAGCAGTGATTTATTGATAGACAAAAGAGAAATTACAAGAAAGAACAAATAACAAATGAAAATGAAATTTTACATGATTATAAACATTATTAACTATTTTGTACCAAAAATATTTTTTTTTGAATATTACAAAAAACTATTCATGTAAACCGTTTAAGGGATTAATAGTCATTAGATGAAATAGGGGGGGTCAGAGGACTGATAAGACTTTTTAATGGTTTCCTTATTGTGACTTTTACCTTATGAAAAAATATCAATGTACCCGAACCTATCGTTATACGTTGTCATAGCTCTGTTTATTAGGGAATGCTTCGTATAATTAGAGTTATATCTCTACATAAAACAGGTGCGGATTCAGAGTAATGCGAGGAGGAGCCAGAATGGATACCTGTTCGACCAGATACGCAAAATATTGTTTATTACATTGTAGAGAAACATATCGTAGGTTGTACGCCTATCTTCAAGACTCAAGTTTAAAGAGAGCTAATCTGTCCTTGTACGATTCAGTAGATTTATTTTCCCTAAAGCACAAGTGCTTTAAGATAAAAAAAATAAAACGATCGATTCGTTGCTTGTACAAGTTGTATTGGAGGGACCAAATACAGGATGCAAATTCTAGTATACTACGGACATAGGCTCCCATATATTACTGTCAAAGTTGTCCCACCACCATGTTCGATTCTATATAAAAATTAAATGTACTGTGACTAAATATTTAAATTTAGTGTGATATGGGAAATGTCCATATTAATATTAATGAACTATTATAATGTAGGGGAGACCGGGGCTGGTAGGCGCAAGGGTAGGCTTGCGAAACCCAAATATCTCACAAGATAGTATGTTTTTTTTTTTTTTTTTTTTTTTTAATATTTTTAAGGAAACATACAGCTGTTACAATAAATTTGTTACAGAATTATTAAGTTAAAAAAAATACATTCAAAATTTAAACACAACAATATATTTTTTTTTGAAGAATTAACTAACA
Source organism: Micropterix aruncella (assembly GCA_944548615.1). Lineage (NCBI taxonomy): Eukaryota > Metazoa > Arthropoda > Insecta > Lepidoptera > Micropterigidae > Micropterix > Micropterix aruncella. Next base: position 29,221,329 of record OX155955.1, on the reverse strand, counting down.
CTCATAGGGACAGGTGGGAACTGGGAAGAAAGGAGTCATAATAAGTAAATAAAATTTTATGTAAATACACGTTCCATAATATAGACATACATATTATTTAAAGATATTCTTGAATAAATATTATTTATAATATATTATATATTGCGATTACAATGATAAATCAATACCATCATTAATAATTGCTTTCTTAAGAGCGAATGATGACGTATTGAATACGTCAATGTCGCCGAGCTGCGTATTACAAATTTTACATACCCTATACATGAAACAGTTTTGTGCATAATTAGTACTAACCTGCGGAAGGTGGAATAACTCCGTTTGGCGAGTGAGTCGCGATGGTACACGGAAAGATATCATTCCAAGAAGATCAGAACAATCAATATAACCTGCCAATATTTTATGGAAAAACACCACGTCTGCGCATTTTCTTCTTGATTGTAAGGATTGAAGCCCATGAAAAGCAGCTGCTTCGTTGTGATTGGGAAAGGACAAGAAGGAGCGATAATTCAAATGTTTCAGGAACACATTTTGAATACGTTCAATTCTCTTTATGTGAACATTATAGCTAGGAGACCATATTTGAGAAGCATATTCGAGGTGACTGCGGACGAAAGCGTAGTACAAGAGTAATAGAGAATTTTTAACTGCGAAATGTTTTGAAGTTCGAAGTACGAATCCTAACATACTATATGCTTTTTTCGTGATGTTATCTATGTGGGAGTTATATAATAACTTACTATCTAAAAGAACACCTAGATCCCGGATTGCATTTTTCTTGGTTATCGAGAAACCATTGACAGTATAAATAAATGGTAGAATATTGTTTTTCCGCGTAAAACTAACGGTAGCACATTTCGCAGCATTCAGGAATAAACGGTTCGAGGCGCAATAAAGAGATAGTCTATCTAGATCATCCTGGACCAATTGACAGTCGTCAAGGGAATTAACAGGTGCGTACATTTTCATATCGTCAGCAAAAAGTAAAAACTTGCAAAATTTAAAACAGGTATTTATGTCATTGATATAAAATGTAAATGGAAGGGGCCCTAAAAGGCTACCCTGTGGCACACCCGAGGATATACTTGTCCAGTCGGACTTAAATCCTCCAATAACCACACGCTGGCAACGATTTTGTATGTACGATGCAAACCAACGTAGTAAATCACCGTGAATTCCAACGGCACTTAATTTTGAGATAAGATTAGTATGGTCCACCTTGTCAAAAGCTTTGCTGAAGTCAGTATAAATAGCATCCACTTGATTGCGTTTACTCATTTGAAGCGACAGGAAACTCGTAAACAAAGTAAGATTAGATACCGTAGACCTGCCAGATCTAAATCCATGCTGTTGGGGTAGAATACAATGAGTAGTTGCCGCATATAATTGATCGTAAACTATTTTTTCAAATAGCTTACTGATGATGGAGAGTTTGGAAATAGGACGATAGTTAGTAACATCAATTTTCGAACCTGATTTGTATACCGGTGTAACAAAAGCTTGCTTCCACTCGTCGGGAAAGGTGCCATAACAAACCGACCTCTTGAAAAGTAAGGTAAGCGGCAAGGCCAAAGTATGACCGCAGCGAAATATAAACAAAGGTGGGATACCGTCTGGTCCAGCACTTTTATTGAGATCGAGCTTGCTAATATACTCCTTCACCAATTCTTCGGTGATTTCAATAGACGAGATATTACTACCATGGCATTCGATATGAGCAGAAGTACTAGGACTAGCGGAAATCGGTTCAAACACGGATTCAAAATACTTACAAAAGGGCATTACACCTCCGCCCCTGCCTACGGTAGCTTTTGCTTCTCAACCTCCATCACTAGATGAGATTCTTAATCAAGTAAAGAGGAAGCCGTCGGGCTCTACTCCGGGTCCCGATGGTATTCCCTATTTAGTATACAAAAAATGCCCCTGCCTTCTGCAATATTTAGGATCCATCTTCCGAAATATATGGAATAGCGGTGTAGTCCCACAGAATTTTGGCCGAGCGACAGTCATCTTAATTCCGAAGGTCCCAGTTTGCACCGGACCAAAGGACGCTCGGCCCATTGCTCTCACAGACACTGTGGCCAAAATCTTTTTTAGCATAGTCCACACGAGGATGAGCGAATTCATGCACCGGAATGAGTACCTTGGAGTATCAGTTCAAAAAGGCTTCATGCGCGGCGTCTCGGGCTGCCTCGAGCACAACTCTCTCCTGGCTGCTGCCATCAAGGATGCGAGACAGCACGAACGCCAAATCAATGTATGCTGGCTCGACCTAGAGAATGCCTTTGGGTCAGTCCCACACAGTCTCCTCCACTTTGCACTCCGCTGGTACAACTTCCCACCAGTCGTGCGTGACATTGTAGCCTCCTACTACAACTGTCTGACTTTCCATGTTAAAACGCAAGAATGGACTACCCGCTCTATACCATATTCAATTGGACTATTTCAGGGCTGTTGCCTCTCCCCGACGATTTTTAATATAGTTTTTAATATACTTCTGGAAAGCCTGAGCCAGTTTGACAGGAAGTGGGGCTACCGTTTTAAAACAGACGGCCAATACACCTCGTCGTGCCTCGCTTTTGCCGACGACCTAACTTTCATCACCAGAAGCCCCAAGCAGCTTTCCCTGCTATTACAGAAAGTGGAGCTTTTCTGCGACTGGTCAGGCTGTATAAAAGTGAAGCCCTCCAAATGTTTTTGCCTTGGACTCGCCCGCATGGGCACAAAATTTACATCCTATGACCCCAAATTGGTCTATAAGGGCTCTAATATCTCCCTTATAGACCCAAACAATCATTTCAAATTCCTCGGCAGAAAAATCACCCATCAGGGAAAAGACGTCTCGGGTGATCATGTTATAGAGCATTTCAAAAGTTGCCTGGCGAAAATAGATGCCTTGCTAATTTCTGGCCCTCGTAAGGCCTGGATCTATGACAATTATCTAACGTCACATTTGTCATGGCCCTTTCTTATTTACGATTTTACCAAAACCCAACTGTCCCGTCTAGATGCACTGGTGACAGCTAGTTTAAAATCCTGGCTGTCCTTAGCCAAACCAGCTGACCCCTCGACTCTCTTCAGGTCCAAACAAAATTTTGGGCTAGCGCTTAAACTGCCCTCTCTGCTCTACGCCAACTCCAGAATAACCAAAAATTCGATTCTGTGCAATTCCAAAGATCCGGCAATATCGAAGCACGTAATAAGTGGCTGTAGTGATTCAAATGAACTACAAGCCCGCGTAGACTTCCACAAAAGGTTCCTTACTGGAATCAGCCAGAATGGCACTGGTCTGGGGTATGGCAGTACAACCACGAGCGACGTGGACTTGAAGAAGTCTCTTTTGCGGGGAGATTACGACAGCAAGAGTATGGCTCATGCTATTGGCCTTCAATGCCAGAATGACTGGACAACAATTGGTGACTTTTGCATTCCGCCTCCAATGCACTGGAAGGTAATGCTCTATGACTGGACGCCAGAGATGCTGAAATTTTATTTGAATGCCTTTCAGCATACACTTCCAGACCCCAGTAACCTCGCTCGTTGGAGCTTTGCCGAGGATAGTTCTTGTCCCCTCTGTAGCAATACCCCTTGCACAGCTAGACACATTCTAGCTGGCTGCAAGGTGGCCTTAGATCAAGGACGGTACACTTACCGCCATGACAAAGTTCTCGCTGTTATTCGCGAGGTAATTAGTCTCTCAGTGGCTCGTGCCAACAAGGGTTTGACAGTATCCTCCAAACCCCCAATACAGTTTGTGCGGGATGGCTCTAAAGGCAAAAAACATTTAACTACAAAACCTTTCTCAATAATCGAGAAAGCTACAGATTGGACTCTGGAGGTTGATTCGGTCTCTAAGCAGTATAAATTCCCTGAAAGTCTCGGATGCACAGCCCTCCGTCCAGATATAACTCTTTACTCTCTATCTCGGAAGGTGGCTCTTATTGTAGAATTAACTGTTCCATGGGAATCAAATATCCCAAAAGACCACGAGTACAAATTAAATAAATACCATGATCTTGCAAATGCCGTAACCCGGAACGGCTTCACTGTTCACCTTCACGCGGTGGAAGTTGGCGCTCGTGGCCTGCCAGCTAAATCTCTATTTCACCTCTTTAAAGATCTTGGCCTTTCCAGAAAAATAATCAACTCTTTCTTAGAAAAATTATCTAAAACTGCGATTTGCGCATCTCAAATTCTATGGCTTCGAAGGGGGAGTGAATGGGTGGCAAGGTGAACGCTCACATGTGGCAAGACAGCTGTCCTAAACCTACCACAGCCGGTTCGTAAGTCCGGAATCCCCTGCTCACCCCCCAGAAGTGTAAAAATAGTATTATGATGGGCCCGACTCCGGTCGGTGAATTCCATGGCAGCTCCGTTTGTATTTATTTATTATTACACACTTCCTCCCCTGACGCAGAGACACTACCTAAGTACGTGATCTTTTAGGGACAGAGTCGGACTTCCGGAGGGATTTGGCATAAGACCAGAAGGACTTAGGATTGCTAAGAATATTTTTTTCAATTTTTTTAATGTACATTGCATAGCAATCCCTGTTTATAAGTTTCTGCCTGGACCTCAACAGGGAAAATTTGTTGTAGTCAAGCGGGTTGTGAAACCGTTTAAACCTTTGATGGTATCGATACTTCTCCTTGGTAATATTAATTAATGAAGCCGTATACCAAGGGGGATATTTGGATGCCCACACCAATTTCGTTGGCACATAAAGATCAATTACGCTAGCCAGAATTCGATAGAATCTGTTCGATAGAATGTTGACAACAATGTACGAGTACCTAGTCCATTTCGCACCATTCGGCGACGCTCTATTGACAAACGTGAGGGTATGGATTGTGGCTATGTCCCTGCGATGATATCGGCAACTTTGTGGTTTTACGACATTAAAATTAATGTTGTTATTGCAATTTCGAACTTCACTTGCTCTGAACGACGAGACCAATATTAAAGCGATTTATATTGTGTTGTAGTCTATGCAACTAGGAATTAATCTAAACTAGAGATTACTGTTAGGCTCGCCATTTGTATTGTGCTAGTCTTTAAAAATAACATTGGACATTTGGGGCAAGTTGGCCCATGCGACTATCAATACTAAAAGTAATGCATGAATAGTAAAATGGAAATATCCTTATCAAAAAGGTCAAACAGAGAAAGCAAAAACGATACACAGCAATTTTAACAGAACTTTAATGTAAAGGTCCCTCAAAATGGATGAATGTAAATCATTTAATGTTCATATATTTTCTTAATTTAGTTTCCTGCAAGTAAATATTATTACTAAGGTTAAAATTACAAAAGTATTTTATTTTCTATTTATTTTATTATAGTTTTATATTTTCCCAGTTTTTTTTTCTTCAATTAAATCTACAAGTTGTTAGAACTCGAAAACTATTGCGCTTGACTCCCCATAAGCTGCGCCAACCAACCGCTGCCACCGGGTAAGTTGACTTATTCGACATGGTTCACAAAAACTAGATTTGCAACTAAATATACAACGATGGTATTGACATGTGATTATTAAATAATAAACTGGATCTAAAAGGATTACTGTATATATTTTATTCACCCACCAGCCCCGGTTTCCCCCAAATACGACGCGTGCTGACCGTCCAGTATAAGATTATTTTAACCTCTGGAACGCTATTACCACCGTTTGTTGGTTTTTCTGTTGTGACAATTCGCGGCTGGCGATCTCTGTTTATGCAATTATCGGCTCTATATCTCCCTCGACTGTGGTAAAAGTCGCCTGTCATTGAATAAGCACGTATAACACAATGGAATAAGCCAGCGTTATATATCAGTATGCATGCACTGACACGCCTACAAATAAATTTTCGAGGGTTGAATCATGCTATGAATAGGTAGTGATTAGGCCGAATACCGAATATTCGGCCACGCTATCTATCGGCCGAAGCGCCGAATATTCGGCTAAGATGTGTGCGTGGCGTGCACAGGTTATGACCTGCCGTGTCAGGTTATGACCTGTCTCATTGGTTGCCACGGTTCAAAACTAGTTTCCTGGATTGATTCAAACGAAAATGGCAAGACAACAAAATCTTTTAGAAGCTCTGAAAATGAGTTGTGATGAGTCTAGCAGTATTGAATCTGATGGTGCTTCTTCTCCACTTCGTAAGAAAAAAAAACCACTGAAAATGATAAAACGATTGAAATACACGACAGTTTCTGAAACTATTTTGAGGAAGTCGTTACAGATAATAGGTAGGTATGCAAAATGATGAGGGTGTCAAGAAAAGTTCTACTGCACATAAGATTGATTTTTATTTGAAAACTGTTCGCCTAGATCGGACGGCAGGCCCTTCCAAGTGGTGGTCAGCAACCGCAAAGGGATATCCGAGCCTGACAAAATTCGAAATGATTTACCTATCGTCTCCTAGCAGTAGTGTTTATAGTGAGAGAGGGTATTTTTATACGCAGGAATTGTTTACGAGGAAAACAAACCAATGATGAAAAAAATGTTTTCATTCATCATAACCAATAGATATTAAGTATTGATGCAATAATACAATTTGTGATTAGAATAGGTAGGTACATTTTAAGTGCGTTTTTTATGGTATTCGGTGTTTGGCAAAATAGTACCGAATATTAACAAAAGCGGCCGAATACCGAATAGTAAAGAATATTCGTAGCATCACTAGTTGAAAACATGCCATTGTGAGTTGAAAATATTCAGCTTTTCAAGTTGTAGTATTATTATTTTGTAAGTATTATTTTGTTATAAACCTCACAAAAAAAATACGTACAAATAGATAATAAATATAAGCTAACACCCCAATAAGTCAAAAACCATTTTTAATTCATATTTGGGAGAAAACGATCGTTTGGTAAAATTACCTACTCCGGACAAAGTATATAGGTATTATATAAATCTAATATGGGTACATGACTAACAAGATACATTATTAGGTAACTAGAGTATTCATAAAAAAAAACAATTTTTGTAGTATTTGTATACAGAATCGACCAAAAAACACGAAGGCGAGTCGTTTTTCCGGGCGAATTTGCTTCAGAATGGCTGGCTTTCGAAGGGGAGCGCGCCGCCACCGCGCCGCTTTGTCCCGTTTGTCCGCCCCACGTCCGCCCGCTCAGCTAAATTGTAGTAAAATTGCACGCCATCTATTGGAATTTAATCTTACTTCGTGATGTTTCGCGCCATCTACCGGAACTCAATTTAACATTTTGCATTCTTATTCATCTACCAGAATAATTTCGAAGTTCCCGATGCTAATATGCAAGACAATCGACAGATGGCAGTATCTTCTCGTTTAGTCTTTTGGAAGTCTCGAAGGCTTTTTCCCGGAGGGATGTCAAATTATAAATGTTTCACTAACGATTTCCGGCATTTCCCGTCTACGCGTCAAATCCACAAATCATTTTCGCGACGGGCGGATTCATAGGTCAATCATTGGACAAAAAGCGAGGGCTGCCCACCCTCGTTCCAGTTTTACCGACTGTCGAAAATACTCGTAGACATCTTGATGAATTATGGTTGTCGTGATAAATTACTGGTGGAAAGGAAAGCTCTCGCCTTGCGACGATGCATTGCCGTATTGAATTGCTGTCCTTTCAAAAAATGCTTACTCTCTGGGTTGATGCTCGTTTTCTTTGCGTTGCTTTTCGGATAAATCAACTGAAGAAAGTACAATGACATCTAAATAAACGTAATAAACCTAACTCAAAATAAATATGATTAAATATCATGGGGGTTGACCAATGACTGTCAGAAATGACACAATTTGCGCTTACAAGAAATCAAATAATACCAAAAGGTAGTATGAAAACACAAAATGTTGGCACTTAAAGCTACGTTTAGACGAAACCATGCATTTTATTATGATAAACAATAATTGGTCTAGTAACTTAAATTTTTGCCTAATTGATCGATGCCGATTGATCAATAAATAATATAAATAATCTTTATTTCTACGTTTTTTTTGCTATATACTTGTAACTATGTGATTTCATCGGTGACAGGCGACGCCGCAAAAGAGCAGACGGTACTATCGACAACTGCCTTACTGGGTCTGCAGTCGATACGTGAAGGCCCAACATTCCTACACTGGAGCTGTTTTATATGGAAATTCCCGACTCCTGAACTGTACGACCCTGACGCGAACTGTCGAAAAAGCGGATGAAAAAGTGGATGGCGAATGGATTCGTGCAGTCTGGGCCAACAAGATCCAATTCGTTCTAGGATCGCCACGAGTGAGGGACTGCCCCGGGAAGGACACTCGCGTCCCAGGCCTCAAGGCTGGTGGATAGGTCTCCCCTGAGGGATTGCCTTCCGGCGCCACTGGACGGTTTGCGCACTGTACGGTGTCAGCCAATCGACTGTGCACTCCGGCGAATAACCGGGGGAGTATGGAGATATACGTTTCCTAAGCATCTGCAGGGGGTAGTTGTTGACCTGATGTCAGCCACCTTTGAAACGACCCGTTGCCCACCCGATCCCGTGTGAGATTGACGAGCAAAGGTCACCACGGTCCGCGATAAATTCGAACTGAATTACCGCTAACATAAGGCAGAGGCCGTGCAAGAGGCTTCGAATCTAGAACCAGACTGGATGATAGAGAAATCCTTCAAAATTTGGTAATAAGGGAGCGAGGTTTGCCCGCTAAGTCCTCTTTCCAGTGTCTCCGAAGCTCGGGAGCTTTTTAAAAATCATTAATCTCAAATGCTAGAGGGGAGGGGCGCCAATGTCATGTTTTTGTTTAGGCTCGGAAAATGGTAGGTAGATACGGGGCTGGTGGAAGCTGACGAAATGAAGATCTGACAGCAGATAGTCTGCTACCACTGGAACAACAAGGCAATGATAACAACTCGAACAACGCTTAAGAAGTACGCGAATAGTAGAGGGGATATTTTGTTAGCAGCCAAGAGGAAGTTCATTGGCAATACAGATTAATGTAATTAATTATACTGGAAGAAATAAAGAATCAATTATGCATTTTTTAAACTTACCATTGGTGAATTTCCTATTGCTGGTTTACACGCTAAGACTCCTTGCAGAAATAACAGTATATTATAAAAACATTTTTGTAATTTTACAGATTTCTTTATTATTTCTTATATTATAGCATCAACTAAAATTAAGCTTGCGATAAATGTAAGAAGAAGCTATTAGAACATCCTCCGCATATGACCTTACGCCTCAGGGGGTAAAGGTAAATCAAGTTCAATCGTGTCCAACAAAATTGCCTTTGGAGTAACTCCCATCTCAGCCATCCAGACAGACATGCGATTCTCGTCTCGAAGTCATAAGATCAAAGGGCAATTGACAAACAGCCCCGCTTCGTTACCAAAGCAATCCACATAGAAATATTTCTGTCTCGCGCGCTGTGAGAAAATCGACAAGACGACAAACGATCAACGAACTTTTCAACCTTGCATCGTTTCATTCAGCGAAGAAAAGCTATGGTATAACCCTTTAGTTATGTTGGCGATTGATGAACGAACAATTAAACTGCTTTCCTGACATCGCTTTACAGTATGATAAAAATATGAAATTGAACCTTCAGCCGTATTACGAATCCTGTCACAATCGAATCGCTTTTAGCGGCTGAAAATTCAGAATCGTGTTAGACGCCATTGTGAACCCTCTCGATATCGCTATCAAAATGTAACGAGCATTCACACTGTAATTTCATATTTTCTAAATGCCTTTGATTACAGAATCTTAACAGGTGCCATTTTTACAATCTTTTGTTTACCTTGCAATGTTTGTTGTTTAGGTCAAATGTTGCAAACTAAATTTGAACCACTTTCTCTTATCCTATGAAGTTGAAATTTTACATATTAGTTCAGTTCCGACGACAATGCATTTTTTATTGCGAGCATGAGCTGATTCTACACCCAGGATCGGATCCCGACGAGGATACTCTTCCACGATCAACACAGCACACACATTCAATTTTGTATACGCATTCAATTATGACTGCCCGTTCTAAATTTCACCATAACATGGCTACTGCACCTAGGGTTGGCTCCCGAAGAGGCGACTCCTCAACGGTCAACAGCACAGAAACGAAATTTCGTATACGCATTCAATTATAAGAGCCCGTTCAAAGTTCTACTATAGTATGGCTGCTGCACCCAAGGCTGGCTCGGGTCAGAGCATTTTAATCAAAGTTGTTTTTAAAATGTGTTTTCACTATTAACCTATTGTATCATTACACTTGCACTGACTGATGATCAAATACAATCCAATAGTAGTAAAACTACAGCAACAACAAGAATACTCTGTTACAACAAGAATCTACTTAACGTCGCAAACCAACATCGGACATTTAGAGAAAGGTTATAGAAATAATTTTATAGTATCTACTGGTAGCTTTATATTTATTATTACTTATGACATCGCCTGCACGCAGAGGGAGGTTAATAGTTAGCACAGAGGATGGTGGATAATTAATTGGCTCGATTATAACCACCGCTCGAGCCGTTACTATTTATTATTCTGATGGCAGACTACCGCTTTAATATTGGACAATAGCCGCCACGCATAATGTAGTCTGTCGCGTAAACATGTGTCTCAAATGACTCAGCCAATTTGAAAAATTGACAAAAAAACATTTTTTTGTTATATATAATATATAATAAAGGTAGGTACACGGTGTTGTATTCTGCTTTCGCATAGCTTTGAATAATTCATTATACTTATCAGTTTTTATTTGATTTTCATGAGAATTCATAATGGATTTTTGAATAGTGACTTAAACTTTGCCAAGCGTAGATAGTAAATTAATTGGACTATACTTCTTATTTCAGATTTATCGCCTCATTTGTGCAATAGAAAATGTTAGACATTTTCGAAATATGTGGGAAACGCAAGCAGGGACATACTTAGTATAGATACATTGTAAATAATTCTATAGTTTGTTAGCAAATATTTCTATGAAATGAGGAGTCGTCTCCTGGACGCAGTCTGGCCCTGGACCTTTGCTTACGCCTAAATTTTAAAGATTGTTATAAACACCACCTACATCAAATATAACCCTATTTTGGCAGAAATTACTATTTTCGTACTGATTCAGTGAACAAATATATCCTGAAGCCGGATTATAGACTTATTTACAAAGTTAAAAAATAATTTAGAAATTCTTTAAATGAAACCTAGCATTCCTAACGCCTTATTATTTTTTAAACAACGTATTAGCGTTGATTATATAGCATCTTAGATTTCCCAAGGACTTAATACGATATGAAAACCAGTATTTTAATACAACACACAAAGTGTAGATGGCACTCTTAGTTCCTTAATTATATTATGTTCAATTTGGCAACTTTCGTGGTATATCATTATGGAGGCGCACTGTAGATGGCGCTCTAAACACGCATATACTACAATAATATTTACATAATTGTATGTACATTTTTAATTTGGTATACTCGTTTCAATGCGGAATAATTATGCACTTTAATGTTCATATAGACTTATTAGTCTATCTAGATATAATGCCATCTATCGATAGCATTCTATCCTATATAAAAAATGCGATAGATGGTATTAATCATGGAAGGTTATTATTGATATCATTGGTTAAATTATTGGGTATTTATAATCAATCGGTCTTTTATAAAAAAAACATTCATTAACAATGTTATTATAGATGGCCTAATAAATTGCTATTAATTTGACCATCAGTGCTATCAGCGCCACCTGAATTTCGCCGTTTTGGAAGGGCTGCCAAGTCGTTCTATTAGGGTGTGCAATCTAATACCATATAAAATCAATGTGAGATTTCTTGGAAAATAAGATGAAATGAAATTGACCCGAGCATCTTGCATTTAGCCGGTATTGACAATCCAAATGCCACGACGACACGATGTTTAAGCAATAATTTTATATATCAGAAGTAAACCTATCTACTTTATATGTGTAGTCTTGGATTATTATTTACATATTATATCGTCGTCCTTTCATATCCGCAGCCCTTTCTTGGGAGCCAAAACAATTGTCATGGCAATTTCGCCCGGATGTCGTATCTGGCAACGCACGGCTTGTTTTCCCGTTCCGCCATAGTTTAGTGAGTCTGAGAGCAGCAATCTAGATCCGGCCGAACTGTCTCGAGCCAAATTTCTTATCTCGGCGAGATTCCGGGTACTTTATTACGCTCATTACAAATGGAAACAAACCGGGCGCGGGAGTGCGGGGAGGCGGCCGCCCGGTGAACGGAGCGAGCGACGTACCTACTACACCCCTAATTGCCCATCGCGAGCACCGCGTAAACCCAAATCCAAGTCGAGACCACTTTTATAGCAAAAGTTATACACGAAATTACTAAATGTGAACTGGGATCGGCGGATCTACTTTCGCATTATAGTCGAGACGTATCTTCGCCTTCTTCGCAGGTTACAGAGCTAACAAGCTGGCCCGGAGCCTCTATATGCTCCAATCTGGCGGATGGGACAGAAGCTAATACCTTCGCTGTATGACCCCCTCCCCCCGCTCCATCCACAATATAATATACAAGAGTTCAGACCCGTTAATAATGAGTATTTAACCCTTTAAGGACCATAAGCTTTGCAGTAGAGCATGAAATTTTTTAATACATAAAACTGTTAAACTATGTCAATTTTTGTGAAAAATGATTCAATAGATTTTGTATGAATTGACGGGACATTTTTGTCCCTGTGGTCTATAGAGATGTAAATAAATTTTATATATCAATAAATATAATTTTATTAACTTCATAAGAGTCAATATGTACTAAAAAAAGAATTTCATATTATAAAAGTTGTAATAAATATTTCATTTATTTATTTAAATTTGCCGTTCGTTAATCACTTTCGATATTAAAAAAAAGCTACGATATATTTCGGCGAGTCCTTGCCGTGTGGACTTGGATGATGAGTTTTCCAGTCGTTTCGGCTAAGTGACATTTGCCGTCTACACACGTCGGGGGAACTATTGTCTGTTTCCGCGCAGTAGTAATCCATTTTCTAATACTAATGATAAAAAAGTAATAAATATTTACGAATGTATTTTGTTTCATAATTTAGTGAATTTAGTTTCATATTTTTCGAACGGCGTAAGTTATAATCGGCATAAGGACATGTTTTCAAGAATTATGTATCTAATTATAAGTTCATGCTGTTATCTTACGATTTTTATATCTCAGGCCTAATTATCCGATAGGCCTTAATAAAGGCCTAAACCAAAAAAGTTAAACATGATTTCCTATAACAAATCATGCCCTGTAAACTAATATATTGCTTGTTGCCCAGTATCCTTGTATAATATATATTATATATCATTGTTATATCGCTCGCCAACCGACGCATGCCTTGACAGCGCAGAAACATACACAAGTGCACTAAGGCCGTACACACATGCGAGTATAGGGTTTCCTAGACGGTCAAAATTTCTATCAGTTCAGGATTTTTTCGTGCTTGACAAGCAATTTTGACCGTCTAGAACTTAGCTTAATCGCTTGATAAGCAAACTACGTGCTGTGGAAAATTGTTGATGAAAAATTATATTTCTGCAATGCTTGTCAAGCCTTGCTTGATCATCTAGAGGAGATCAACTCACATCCAGTGGTCGCCAACCTTCCAATTTTTCGGTATTTCTACTGATACGGGGTCAGTCCTACCGAAATAAAGAAATGAAACGAAATAATGAAATGAAAATTTTTCACAATTTCTGGAAATACAAGGAATTTTAAGATTGCATTCAATAAATTTTGATTAAAAATATTCAGGTTTAAAATGTTAACTTTTCGGGCCTGTCTATTTGAAAATTCTTATATAGTGTCATGTCTTTCCATCGTCGTAACGTATAGGGGCGTCGTAACGTCGTTTTTGCGCTGATAGGCTCTTCCAGGGAAGGCCTTGAAAGCTTTCAGAAAGTTTTCTGCAGTGCTACGATAGACTGGGGTATAACATGTCTTTTAAGTTACACTTCTTACATTCACACGTGGATTTCTTCCCTGAAAACTGTGGTGCTGTTAGCGACGAACATAGCAAACGCTTCCACCAAGAAACTTCGGAAATAGAAGAAAGATACCAAGGAAAGTGGAGTGAATCTATGTTAATGGATTATTGCTGGACGCTCATCAAGGAATCGCCAGCAACAAAATACAAAAGGCAGGCAAAGCGATTGCACTATCAGTTACCTTCCTTCGAGGGAGAACTATAAGGTAAATATATGCATAGACTTTTAAGGGCAATTCTGAAAATCTTCAATAACTAAAAAACAACAGCTAAACTTGCATTTTCGTTATCATTTCCGTATTCAGCACCCCTGAAAACATAAATATGAACTATTTTCATTAATGTTACAGAAAAAAAGTTAAATTTACTTGGCTAGTTTAATTGGACATCGTGCACCTGTCTAAAAATCAATTGACATTTTGTTTTGCGCATCGCATACAAACGCGCGAATGAGTTATATAGGTTATATATAGGTTAGATAGAATATAGGTTAACAAGGAAGCTTGTCACGTGGGAAAGTTTTATTAACGACGCAAGCGGAAGGCGTATGCAAGCGGCGCATGGTGCCGCGGCGCGAAATGTATACAGAGCGAGTTCCCTGAAAATTGAATTGTCCGCGCTGACAATTTCAGGCCACGCTCGGCGAGTCGCGATTGACACAATGCCCTTGCTTCGCACTAAACTTTGGATTATAAAAGTAAATTGAAAATATTCCCCTCGCGCTATGAGGAAAATACAAACATACGAGTATTTGTACGCGCGCCAGTTACCTGAAATGTGAAGGTGTAGGTATACGAGTTGAAATAAAATTCCAGCTGAAAACAGCGGCTACTAGACCTCTCTAGATAAAGGCATTGATTATGCAAGGGCACTGATTATCAACCGGTCGCGAAAAGATCCCCGGGGGTCGCCCTATATCTAAAAAAAAATACAAAATCTTTATTATTATAGGTACACAAATATATGCAAACATTTACAGATTCGGAAAAGCAACATATTTATTATGTGTATTGCTTTTACAAAAATATATGTTAATCTAACGTGGAAACCGTTAGTTACAGCTTCGAAAGTGAAAAAAAGTTCGTATCACGGGCTTGTTTCGTCGTAGAAAAACTCATGTTTACGTTGATAATAGGAATCGTGTTTTATGAAAGTTCAGTACAAGATTGAATTTGCGAGGGTATCTAGGTTACTTTCTGTGTTTATGGAAAGTACCGCTCGCAGTGGGTAGATGGCCCAGCCACATTATTTTTAATGTGTCGTCGGGTATTTTTGTTCTGGCGAGCCCCCTCATTTTTTCTCCGCATGAGTTGCGATGGTCTCCTAACTCCATCTCGTTCAACCATTTCTGTAGCTGTGATGTATCTGTTTCTCCGAAGACGGTGATGAGTCTGTTCTTTATTGCCTCGAACTTGTTTTGCGCCGGTGGTTGGATTAATGAGTCTCCTACCTCCTGGAGCGCCGAGTGGTCCAGTTGTGCCACGACGCAGCTGAAACGGTCTTGGTCGCTGCATTTCTGTGCTGCTAGCAGGGTCTTCACTCGGGCGAACCACAGTGCTGGTTGTTGCTGCCAGAAGGCCGGTAGTCTTGCTGCGACGCTGAGTGGTGCGATGTCATGTTTTTGCTCCGAGGATGTATCCGCCGACTGCATGTCGTCTTCTGTATTCATGATGTCTGTCTGTTGTTGATGTGTCTTGTGAGGTTGAAAAGAAAGTCCAAGTGGTCCGTTGAATGTCTCGTTGAAGTGCTTCTAATTCAGCGTGCTCGATGGTCCGATTCTGGTTTTCTTTCTCGCGTTCTTTCAGTCAGGTCACCGGTATCACTAATGTGGCTTTTACAAAAACTATATTTATTGGATGCTTACAGTTACAGCTGTGGAGGAGAAAACAGTCTAAAGGAGGTCGCATAAGAGTTTTTTTTTTACCAAAAAGGGAATCGCGATCTGAAAAAGGTTGAGAAACAGTGATATAGGGTATTAGATTGCTCAATTCCATAGAACATTTTAGCAACTCTTCTGCCTTGATATGCAGGTGGCATTAATAGCATTATCCGGCAAAACTAATAACAGTTTATTAGATCTATACAGGTTTCACTTTATAATAATTAGGCGCTTTAATGTTCAAATAGTCTATTCGGTGGCATTCTAATATCTCCGTATTATTTCTGTGATGTAATCAGCCTATATAAAATGCGATAGATGGCACTAATAATTTAATGTTATGTTTGTTATCATTGGTTAAATAATAGATTTTACAATCAATCAGTCATATATAAAAAAACATTTATCATATTTTTTTATAGATGACCTAATAAACAGTAAATAATTGGTTTTTATAATCAATTGTATCAATTATAAAAAAATATATCATTCATTATGGATATTATTTTAGATGGATAAATACATTGCTATTTGTTTCGCCGGACAATGCGCAGAAGGGTCGTTAAAACGTACATGGCATTGAGCAATCTAATAACTTATATGAATACTGGAAATAAAATAGGCCGTAAGTGCCAAAATTTATTTTTTTGTTTTTTTTGCTAAAATCAGCTCTACGTGCCAACGCCAATAGCCTAAAATACGGTACAAGTGCTTGCTGCGTGTATTTTGCTTCATATGCCCATCCTAATATGATGCGAGGCGTATGTGCCGAGTGCCATAATTCTTAAAAAAGGCGCATGTGCCACGCCGCTTTGCTCAGTTGCTATGGAAATGGCGGAACATACACCCGTTCCCGTGTCGCCCAAGGAGATAAAACGGAGGAAAAAAGGAGAAAAAGCGCAAATGACGTTCGGAAACTGTTAAAGAATGCTGGAAAGCAGTACCTATCGTGTAGTGGGAAAGAAATACCTGCAAGAAACCAACCACCACCAGAGGTAAGTCATTTTTTCTTGATTAACCTCGAAACACATTTTATTACGCGCCAGCCACTAGGGATGTACAATGCTGGGGCCGGGCGAGAACGGCGCGGGCGCGGCGGTTTTACGAGTATGTATGTAGGTACACAATAACAGAACTATGAAATCGAAGAAAACGAAGAGTCTGAAAACAACGGCGGTTGCAACACCGCCGAAACGTCGAGACTAAATAACTTCGCGCGATGAATTCGATTTATCTTACTAATAACAGAACTGTTTGTACACGCTATTATGGTGCCGTAGAATAAACACAGATACAGGTCCCGCGGCGAGAGCTGGCACGTTCACAGTACTCACACTAATGCAATGTCGTGACGCGCGACGTGACTTTCTTTCGATGCGCATCATAAAAAGTCTTTCCGTCTCTCTCGCTCACACATTGTATAGTGACATTGCATAAGTGTGAGTACTGTGAACGTGCCAGCTCTTATCGCGTGACCTGTATGCATAGCCTCAAGCGGCAGGTCTGCGTTCGATCCCCACTGAGAGCATAATATTTATAACTTTTGAATTTGTCTATGTTTATAGACGTACTTGTGAATATAAAAGTGATAATTTTAAATAAAACATTTGTTTCTTTCCAGACTCTTTGTAAATGCCGATATGCCTGCAAGAGTTTATTGCCGAACCACAAACTCCAACTGTTCCAAGAATTTTATTGTTTGGGTGATAACGAACAGCAATCAAAATTCCTCATGGGATTCATACATATAACACAGGTTAGTAATAGATATACAAATATATATAGTTTTGTTTATTATTTTAGTGCATAAAATTTAAAGAACTACAAGAAGTGAAAATAAAAGTAGGGTCGATATCAAAGTGTATGATGTATACAATGAAGTGTAGGTATATGTGCAGCTAAACATAATAATATGTTTTTATTTTTAGATCAAAAGAAGGAGACACGGATCCTATATTGATTCAGCAGAAAGCAAGCGACAGTGCACCGTCTTCTACACAGTGCCAGATGGACAAGGAAATGTGGTTAATGTTTGCAAGAGAACATTCGGGGAAATATTTGCGGTTTCCCATAAAAAAATACAGAATATTATAAGAAAGAAGAAAGAAGGCCATACAGTATTCAAAGGAAACAAGAGGAAATAAGAAGCAGAACAGAAAATTCACAGAAAGCGATAAAGAAAATGTAAAACAGCATATCAACTCTTTTCCTAGACTGGAAAGTCATTATGGACGTGCAAGATCCCAAAAGGAATACCTGAGTTCGGATCTGAATATCCATCGTCTATATAGAGCATACAAAAGGTTGAATCCTGAAACTTTGATCACATACAAATATTACAGTTTAACTTTCAAAAAATATTTTCCTAATTTAAAGTTTGGTCAAAAGCGCACAGATACTTGTGCTACATGCGATTTATTAACAGCGAAAATAACAGCAGATCCTACTAACAGAGTTAGCCTCAAAAATAAATTAGAGTTGCATCAAAGAAAAGCTGAAAGAGCATCAAAACAAATGTCATTTGAAGCCAAAAAAGCCCAAATGCCCGGTAGTAGCACATGCTCTGCAGCAATGGACTTACAGCAGATTCTTCTGACTCCAACCCTTACTCATGGAGCGATGTACTATTCTTGCCAGTTATCAAATTTTAATTTGGTTGTGCACATTGAAAATACTGGGGATTCCCACATGATTATGTGGAATGAGAGCATCGCCGGAAGAGGGGGTAATGAAATCGCCTCATGTATACTAAAGATGCTCAATAATTCAATTATTAACAAAGAAAAACTCATAATGTGGAGTGACAATTGCTGTGGGCAAAATAAGAATAAGATGATGGTTTTTTTGTGGGCTTATCTAACGTACAAAAAAATATTTAAGAGCGTTGAACACAATTTTTTAGTCAGTGGGCATTCCTACCTCAGCTGCGATAGAGACTTTGCATTGATAGAGAAAAGGAAACGTGTGACGAATTGCATGGTGCTTGAAGACATCAAAGTTATGGTAGAAAATACTAGACACAAGCAACCGTTCAGAGCCATTAAATTGAATGCCGACGATTTTTTTTATTTTAAATTGGCATCCGATACATTCACAAATACTAGTAAGGTGCAAATAACAAAGGCCAATTGCCTAAAATTCGTCAGTGAACGGCCGTTCCAAGTACTCTTAAAAGAGAGTCACAGCACAATGGAGTCATGGAAACGTATAAATATACTAAAAAAAGGAAAAACCCTTGCTGAGATAAATGAATACATGCTACCGAAACTCCGCTGCGGATCAAAAAAAACGGAAGAAAAGAAGAAAGATCTTCTAAATATGATCCCCTACCTACCAAAGGAAGAACATAAGGATTATTACAAATCTATTTTGAATTGAAGATTTCAACTAAAAAAATTTATTAAAACTAGTTTCATTGTATGTATGTTGTGATTAAGTACCTACCTATGTATGAAGAAGAAGTAACTAAAAAATCCCGTGTGTGAAAAATAAATCGATAAAAAGTGTATCAGTAGTATTTCCGTGTCACATCACTATCCTTCATGCAGACATAATAATAATTACAAAGACTTTTTGTACATGCACCTTTTCTGTAGAAAGAAGCAAGGTACTTATACCCTTTTAAAAGACATTAGGCGCGGCATTTAGGATTTTCTTCAAAATGACTTTTCAAAGTATAATAGCTAAGGCAGTTCATTGTTAATTCAATCAAAGTTTATGTAAATAGGTGTATAAAAAAGGGTTTTTATTAATAGTCATAAAATATCACCTTCAATTTGTATAATATTAGGCTGTTATACTTCAAATTCAAATAACTCGACTGTTTGTTTTTGGCACTTACACCCTATTTTATTTCCAGTATTCATATAATAAATGATGTTAAGAAAAATTTATACCGCAATACGTTCTGAGTAGCGAGATCCATATACGAAAATAGAGATCCATATAGTATAAATGCTCAAAAAGGCTTTTCCTGTGGGGGGCATAATAGTCGCTATAAAGATGTAAAATGAAAAATAATATCAGTATCAAAAAGAGTTTTTATTATTTGCTTAATTTTACTGATTTTTTTTTAAATTTTCAACCCTCTTAGGGGGTTTATCAATTTTTTGACCTTAAAATTAATACTGAGATACGCCATTATCAATTTTTCGGAATTTGAAATTAATTTCATTTTGACTGGTTTTTATCGATATTTTTTTCGTATTTTTTACAAAGTACAAGTAAGATTATTAAATAATAATGTCTGTAAAGTAATAATAATGTAAAATCAAACTTAAAACCATTAGATAACTATTTGTATAGCATTCGTAGTTAAATCATAGGGTGGTATCCACCAAATATATTTTCTTAAGTACTAGGGTGGGTGCTTTAATATAAGCTAAAACTATTGGAATATTTTAGAACAGATATAATGGTCGTACGTTTGATCTAACGATCCTGTTCCCGAGGGAGGGATTATAAACTTTTTACCATTTTTTAAATATAAATGCTAAATAAGCCTTCGTTAACTAGACTGTTTGATATGAAATATTCACCCCTATTTTATTTAAACAAATAAAATCAATCCACTCTACATATTTTTTAAATCTTATTCATATGATATCACTTTACTCTGCCCACTTTTAAATATTTAACTTTTTACAACAATAAATTCTGATTGCCTCTTCTTCTCATCTTAAAAAAAATTTTCATTATTCTAAACTTAATTAATTTATTTATTTATTTATTTATTTTCAGGAAAACCAACAGCTAATTATAATTTAACAATGTCGGAGTAACATAGCAGAGAGCCAATTAAAGGTTTTCACGTTTAAATAACGTTGTAGAAACATATGTGATCTTTCAATTAAAGCTATCGATTAAGAATGCATCAAAAATTATTCAACAATTAATGCTAAAAAATTCACTGTTCAGCCGCTGCCTAGCTGAGTTAACACTCGTACAGAATAGATCAAAGTCAAAGCGTTTAATCATGTCATTGAAATTGTCACTTGTTCGCCACAGAAATGTATTTTGCCTATAGTTGGTACCAGCATGAGGAACATGAAGAGCAGGGTTAAATCTATTCTTCCTCGTCTAAATTTAAACTTCTTCTGCCTCATAAATCAATATTTTTCTTCTTCATCATTTCAGTACTTATTCTTTATATACATATACCATACATTTCAGTACTTTCATACATATACCATACATTTCATATACCATACATTTCAGTACTTATTCTTCACATTTTTTGTTCTATTAAGCAACTTCTCTTATCTGAATGCACACTTTCTTCTTCCGAAAAGGCCTTAGTTGGAAAAAAAACTGAATGTACATAAGATGAGTATGATAAAAATTGTACTCAGTTTTTCGAGTAGAAAAATATTATGTATAGAGATATCTCCTTATCTCAAAAAACATGTCTTTTCAGAAAAAAAAGTAACAGTGAAAAAATGTATATTTTTTGCCAATTTTATTGTTTAGTATTTTGTTTAGTTTCATATTTACCGCCTGCCGGTATTTACAAGGACATTTTGTATATAGCATAAAGTAAATTGTTCACTGTGTGGCCAACAAAACATTTTTTCCCAATAACAATCAAGATGGCAGCAGATACACCTTAAAAGTAGAAGATTTAACAAAAAGACGATGTATGATGTATTTAGATGTATACTGTCCACATAGGTAAATGTATACTGTCATGTCAAGTCATGAAGATGCAGATGTATCTGTCAATCTATCAATTGTATAATGTACATCGTAAATTTAGGATGAATAGAAATAGAAGTGAATTATGATGAATGCAAAATGGAAAAATAACAACATCTAGTTTATCTAGCTATAAATAATATTCCAATTCTAGGAATACTTAGGTATGTAGTAACTGTAGTGTGGATAAGTTTTAGCTCACGTGTTATTGTCGGCGTTTGCTGTACGTCGAACTTGAGCGCAAAACCAATATAGCATCAGCGGATAAATCAGAATATTTGCATATAAAAAACTCATGAATGCAAAGCTGATTGCATCTCGTATGCGCGACGTAGTAACAGTATATTATAATTTCAAGCTTCCGTGAACGTGGGCGGGTGCTTCTCTTTCCATCTGTGTAACTAGCTGGCTTTGTACCTACTCGGGTTTACATTGTTGCACTATTTAATAATAAAAATAACAAATATATTTGAATATATCACTATACAATTCATGTGTGCCTATATACTTATGTACCTTTATTTAATAATAAATCAATCCTGGTAAAAAAGCATTCGTCATTTTTCATATTACCTCAATTAAAATACATTACTGTGACGTATGTGACTACACAGAAAAGAAACGCAGCAGCAAATCGAACTAAAAAAAACGTATGAATTGCGGCATAATATTCGTTCATTTTCCACCTTGTTTCTTCCGATGAAGAATCGTAGGTGGAGGATTTTCATTTCTTTATATTAAAAATAATACAAAAAATAAAAACTGCAATAAAACGGCTCATTCCTGCCAATCTAAAACAGTCAGCCTTTGAGAAATGTACCAGGGTATGCGTGTTATTCTCTAGGGAATGGCTCTCGACAACATAATGCCTGAGAAAGGGGATATAGAACGGGGGAGGAGAAAAGAGGAGGGGAGGAGGGGAGAGGGGTTATAATGCACCGGCAATGCTCGATGTTGCATTAACCTGAAGTGCGCTGTAAATCCAGAGGCTATGCGCATTATTACAGCAATTGCTGTCCGAGAAAAGTGGTGACTCGGCAAAGAGGATACATTCAGCCGATTAATTTGTATTTCCTGTAAGTTTATTGTTATTTAGGGCACATAGTCACTTGCGAAGGGGGCTTATTGCAAGAGCAAGCGAACAAGCTAGTTACAGGAAAATGGCCCTTATTTGTATGAAGCCTCGCTATGCTTGCGAGCGCTGGAGGGTGGTCGGCGCTGACAAGCGTTCGTAGCGCTCTCGGCATCAGAGTCGAGGTAATTTCACAGTTTTTATTACGGCGGTTGCTATCTGTCTATTCCCATACCAAGTAATATGAAAAAAAAACATTAGCGTTTGCCAAAACAAAGAAAGTTATTTCATATACTTAGGTAGATACTTGGAAATAAAAAACTTGAAATTCGAGCCTCGATGGTTAGATTAGTGACTGTGATACAACATTGGCATTTTTAATACAATCGTTGAAGTAATCCTAGAGCAATGACGAAACGAATGATTATCTCATACAAATGTCATATACATCAGAGGGAGATGGATTATCACTTATCGTTTCTTCTTCTTCTTTCAGTTTTTTATTTTTTAATTTTTTAATTTCAATTTATTCAGTTTATTTTATTGGGATTGTGGTGTAGTAACATGGAGTTTTACGATTATTCAGTGCCGCACACACAACTTGTCTTTTAGGCGTACAATATTTTTTTACAACATGATTGCATAGAGATAGATTCAACAATAATAAAAAACACATATTATAATAATAGTACAGTTAGGTTAGGTATGAAAAAGTTAAATCGGGTAGGTATAAAAGTTATTTTACTAATGTAATTAATTCTATACGGTCATTGGAGAAAAATCGCCTTTTTACACGACTGTCCAACAAAAAAGGAGTGTAATGTGTTCAGTGCTTATTTATGTTTGTTTGTCGTTTATTTATTCCACTGTGACTTCTAAACGCTTGAACCGATTTAGAAGTATGTAGTAGGGGAAGACCCCTAACGCCGGACGGCGCCTAGCGTCGGAAACTAATAGTATCTCAACAAGTCGCAGCGTTATCGATACAAAGTCGGGTGAAAAGGGTGCGGAAAAGCGTACGCTTTTCCTTTTCCTACGTCTTTGTATCGATCGCGCCGCGACTTGTCGAGATACTTTTAGTGTCCGACGCTAGGTGTCGAATGACATTAGGGAACTTCCCCCTATTGCTTGAACCGATTTAGTACCGAATATGGTACCTAAACTGCCCAAATATCAAGTAAGTAGTTGTATAAATGTCCAAATGGCAATAAATTACCATAAATATATCGTGTTTAGTGTCAAATGAAAGGTCTGATTGAGTACATTCACGAAAATATACATCTATCTATATGGTTAAATGCATAAACCTCAAATATTTCATAAAAAACCGTAATAAAAATATTTATAAATTCAATAGTTCACTTTCTGTAACGGCAGCCGTGTTTCTTATTCTTTTTAATATATTTACATTTTAGAGTGTTTTACAGGTTTCAGTCAGCAAATAGTTTTGTCCAAATACCCAAACGTCCAATACCCAAATGTCAATAAATAAAAGTAATTATATCGTATTTAGTTTCAAATGAAAAGTCTGACTGAGTACATTCCGATATTATATATTATGTATATATATGAAAAATACATAAACTACGAATATTTATTTAAAAAAAAACTTTTAAAAAATAATAAAAAGTACAGTACTTAATTTTTTGTAACGGCAGTCTTGTATTTTATTACTTTTAATATATTTACTTGTTTATTTTCTTAGAAATGCGGTCGCTGATAATTTCATCAATTTCTGGGTGTTAGGTGCCTAATTTTAAGTACGCTTTTCAATACTAAGTATTCTCTTAGTGTTCGCTTTCTAATATTAAGTGCTTTTTTAATATTAACTATTCTCAATAATAATTAAATCTTTGCATTTCAGAGCCCCAGTCTCTCATATCTCCCAGTCTATATATTCACCCAGCCCATTTGCATTATTCGGATCTACAAGTGGTGCCTAGTGAATACTCGAATTATCATTGACATGAAGGGCAATGTTGTACATGATGCATATCGTGTTTCGGTTCGGTCCCAGAGGAAAATTTAATTGTCAGCCTGGACGCCTACGCAGCCACTGGCAACATAGAGGCTGATGCCGGTCATATTCAATTTAACCTCGATTGATTGTGTATGTCCATATGTTGTGTATGTATATGAAAATGGGCCTTGTTGCAACTAGAGCTGTCAAATACAACTTGCGAACCCGTCATCTCAGGAAGTTTTAACGATTTTTATCGTTCTGTCTCCCGTGAGGTGAGCGCAGAAGACTTAGGACAAAACAGTCCACCGTCATGCTCCGCCACATGCCCGTAAGAGGCCAACGCCTTATCCGCGAGATCGCCAGGTATGTTAACCAGCGGCCCGACACTCGCGCCCTTACTCCCAGTTGCGACCAGATTACTCCGGTCTCCCGACTGGTTACGAGTTCGAGGTCGCTTGCGTGGTCCTCTCTCTTACGTAGCGGTGAAACGGTGTCAACCGAGTCTATCGCGGACCAAGGCATCCTTTGCCCGGCTGTTTACCCGAAATTGGGTAGCCGATGGTAGATTCAAGAGCAGTCGCCGTAAGGTCAACAACCACTCCCGCTCTATAGGAAACAGTACTGTTTCCAGACTCCCCCGACTGTTAGTCAGAATGCACAATCGATTGGCTTACGCCGCACGGTTCGCAGACCGCCCAAGAGCGCCAGAAGATTGACTCCTGGGGGAAACTAGCCCTCAGGCCAGAGTCCTACCGGGGCTCGCACTTCATGCGTGGAGGCCGCCGGATGGGTGTTGTCCTGTGAGTGTGACCGAGCCTGAACAGCTCCCGACCTATTAGCTCCCGGGCCTTGTTGCAGTTAGGCCACTAAGACCCATGCGTTTAGGGTCGGTCAAACTCACGGGTCAACACCTATCCGGCGGCCTGCATGCAAAAGTGCGAGCCCGGGTAGGACTCTGGCCTGCGGGCTTTACCCTAGTCAACCTTCTGGCGCTCCTGGACGGTTTGCGCGCCGTGCGGCGTCAGCCAATCGATTGTGCATTTCGACTGACAGCCGTGGGACTTTGGAAACCGTATTGTTTCCTATAGAGCGGGTTGGTTGTTTACATTGTGGCAGCCGCTCTTGAAGCGACCATTTGGCTAACCGATTCAGGGATTCAGCCGGGCAACAGATGTCGAGGTCCGCGATAAATTCGGTATACATTGATCACCGCTACACTAGGCAGAGGATCGCGCAAATGACGTCGAACTTTTAACCAATCGAGAGGTTGAAAGTATCCTGATGGTTAATTCTAGATGGAGATAAACTTCCAAAACTGGTAGTCAGGGGGCGAGGCTGCCCGCTTGATACCTTTCCCGGTGTCTCGCCGTAAGGCGTTGGCCTCTGACGGGCATGTTGGCATAGCTGGGTCGATGGGTTAAATGTGCATTAAATACGCATTATTATTGGATAAATAAAAAAACAAACGGAGCTGCCGTGGAATTAATCGACCGGAATCGGACCCATCATAATACTATTAATACACCTTTGGGGTGTGAGCAATGGACTCCGAACTAACGACCGGACTTTGGTAGGTTTAGGACAGCTGTCTTGCCACACGTGAGCGTACCTTACCACCCATTCTCTCCTCCTTCGATGACATAGAATTTGAGATGTGGAAATTGCGGTTTGAGATAGTTTTTCTAGGAAGAAGGTGATTATTTTCCTGGAGAGACCAATCTGTTTAAAATGGTGAAAGAGAGATTTATCTAGAAGGCCACAAAAGCCAAATTCCACCGCGTGAAGCCAACAAGCCCAAACTTCTATTTGCGAGGTGATCGTATTTATTTAATTTGTACTAGTGGTATTTCGGGATATTTGGTTCCCATGGAATAGTTTAACCGCTCTACTTATACGGACGTACGTGATACGGCCGCTATATTATCGCCCAACCGCAACAAGCCGTATCAAGTACGTTCGAGTACAAAAAAAAAACCGAAACCCATAAAGCGTACGTGATACGCCAAATTGTTCCTACTATTCTAAATACTAAAAACCCAACGATTTTAACTAATTGTTGTTAAATTGAATTTTTTAACCCACAGCATTGATTTTATAGTGCCCAGAGGTTAAATTCTGCAATAAGGGAGAAATCTTCCGAGATAGGGAGTGGAGCGTTATATCTGGACGGAGGGCTGTGCATCCGAGACTTTCAGGGAATTGAAACTGTTTAGAGACCAAATGGACCTCCAGAATCCATTCTAAAGCTGCTCGATTATTAAGAAAGGGTTTGTAATGGAATATGTTTGGCCTTTACACTACTTTAGAGCCATCCCGCAACTATATTGGGGGTTTGGATATCCTTCAAACCCCCAAACTATATTGAGGGTATGAAGGGTACTGTCAGACCGATTTACAGAGCCAGGTTACTGGGGTCTGGAAGTGTGTTCACCGACGTGTTTACCACTTTGTTTACCGACGAATCGACGTCGACTGTATAAGGACGTCGAAAAATTCAGGACTACATAAGTTACAACATAAAAATAGGCTTATAATAACAAGCCTGTTGAAGGGAAAAGTACCATAATAATATAGGTTTCAGCAATTCAAATAATTCTTTAGAAGACGATACTCTAAAAAGAAGACATCACACTAACAAGCCGTATCCTAACGTAAAGTTAAATAACTTTACAGTTTTATTTTGGCTCGGGTCGTAAATCTGACTTGGGCGGATGAGGAAAAGGCGAGCGCTTAGGGCGGGCAGCGGGTCGTAAAGTGTCGGAGCACCTGATGGCGCCTTCGCAAGGCGGTTTGTGTTTCCGTTGGGCGGACACTTGCGTCGTGGGCGGCATGCGGCAAAGGTGTGGAGCACACATTCCGCGCAATGGCGTTATTTAGCACTCAGGCGCTTAGGCGGCGCCCTATTCACTGGAAACATTAGCGCGACGCGAATTTGAGAGATGCTTGTGAAAATACCACCGTTTGGGGGTTCGTGGTGTACAAGATGGCTTTTTAAAAGGACACCACAACAGGGGTTGTTTTATAAATAGAATTAAACAATATATAACGGGGGAGTGACATAAATGTTTTGAAATATGGTTTATACCTATGAAAAAAAGTATTAAATTCACACGTTGATTATTTTGGGAAATAATGAATGGATTTTTGGCCATCCACGACGTGTGCAGATTTTTGGAGTAATGCGTTTTTTTTTGATGTCTGAAATTTTATTGAGGTTTAAAACTTTAAATACTTACGAGGGTAGATTGAAAAGTTTCCGGAAGGGACAAGAAAACGCAGTAATTAAACAGGTTTTTGTTTTTATTTTTCAACATAATTCCAGGGCGATACACTTTTCCCAGCGGCACTCTAACTTTTTTAAGCCCTCAAATAATACGATTTCGGGAACTCTGCAAAATAGGCATTTGTGGCGGTGGAGACCTCCTCATTTGGCGTGAAGCGCTTGCCCCCGAGCCAAGTCTGAATGTTTATGAATAAACATGAACTGAATAAACATGAAGTAGTAGTAGTAGTAGTAGATGGAGTGGGGGGCTTGTTTCCAGCCCTTGATGTCACCTAGATCTGTAAGGTCTTTTGTAACTACCCACTGTGTGGTTAGGTCAATGGTCAGCTAGTAGCCCGGTACTTCTTACCAGTCCAAGTAGGTCACTGATCTTCAAGTTGGGCAGATCGCTGGGTTCGAGAAAGGCTCGTCCCAGTAAACTGTGTCTTTTGGCGGCGAGCCCTGGACAGCGGCCAACAATGTAATAAATAAATAAATAAATAATAAACTCTTTATTTGCACTTAAAAAAAGTATACAAAAAAGGCGAGCTTATTGCCACATGGCAATGTCTTACAGCTAACCTAAACATAGTGGTACATGCGCGCATAGTGAAAATAAAGATTATTACATAACATACAGACAAGTGGAAGAATTTAAGACTAATAGTGCCCGAGGAGAGGAAATTGGGAGAGGAACAGGAGAGAAAGGGAAGAACTGGTTACTTCTTAGAAAGGTAGTAATCCTTAAGGTGAGTCTTGAACGATGGTAAAGAAGGCGAGTTTCGTATATTTGCTGGGAGATCGTTCCAGAGTCTTGCACCATGGACACAGAAAGAATAGGAATAGAAATCACTATTATGACTCGGAATTTTTAATAAACTGTCAGAGGCTGACCGAAGTACGAGACCGTGGGAACTTAGTGGTTCAAAAAGCTCCTGGAGATAGGATGGTGTTAATTGGGTGAGTACACGATATAGGAGAGCCAGTATATGAACATTTCTTCTTTGGCGTATTGGCAACCACTTTAACTGTGCCCTATAGTCGGACACGTGATCATACTTACGTAGACCGAAGATGAATCGTATGCATACATTTTGCAAACGTTCAAGTTTGTTGAGCAGTTCCTCTGATAAATCGAGATAAGCCACATCTGCATAGTCAAGGAGAGGCAAGAGGAGAGACTGTGCAAGAGATTTTTTTGTGTCCATAGGAAGAAATCTTCTGAGTGTTTGCAGAGGGTGAAAACTAGCAAATATTTTACGACTTACCTCGTCCACGTGTGGTTGCCAGGAGAAATGTTCATCGATAATTAGACCAAGATCTTTCACTTTATGCGACAATGGTATGGTGATATCGTTTAGTTTTAAAAGCGGAAGGGATTTTACATTTACTCTGGAGAGCAATTTACGACCTCCAATGAGTATAGCCTGGGATTTCAAAGGGTTGATTAGTAGACCCATCAGCGCACACCATTCACAAATGGCCTGAAGATCAGAGTTCATGATGGCGATCGAGGCATTGATGTTTTCGGGAGAGAAATGATTATATATTTGGACATCATCTGCATACAGATGAGTATGTCCACGAACTTGGTTGGAGATAGGATTTATAAAAATTGAGAAAAGAAGCGGGGACAGAACCGCACCTTGTGGAACTCCAGCTGTTAGATTAACCCATTCGGATGATCGATCGCCTACTTTTATACGCTGTTGTCTGGCTCTGAGATAGGAGCTGAACCAATTAATAACGGTTTGCGAACAGTTGAGAGTTTGTAGCCGTGCAACGAGCTAGTCGAAGTCGACAGAGTTGAAGGCGCTGCTAAAGTCTAAGAGAACGAGCAAAGTAAGTTGTCTCTGGTCCATAGCTTTACGTGCGTCGTCGGTTACTTTGACAAGGGCAGAGGTAGTACTATGACCGGGACGGAAACCGGACTGATAGGGATTAAACATATTGAATTCAGAAAGGTAATCTGATATGCTGTATGCGTATGTGTATGCTGTCTTCAATGTGTATGCTGTCTTCAGGTTCCTCGCCACATATTCGGCAATCCTTGCTCTCAGTCAAGCCAAGGTTGAATAGATGAGCTCTAAGGGTCGTGTGTCCGGTGAGGAGACCGATAGTGGTTCTAAGGTTCTTCTTGCTCATGTCAAGTAGGGCCTTGGTTTTCTTTTGTAGTGGTTGCTCCATCATGGCTTTTGCATGGCGACATCCCTGACTCTGTTTCCAGGAAGCCCGATGTTCCTGCTCCAAGCAGTCCCTGATGATTTTCTTACCTGTAGCGAAGGGGACCCCTACAGCTGGCTCCACTGGGCAATCCAGTGTGCCCAGTTTTGCCAGTCTGTCGGCCTCTTCGTTTCCGGGTATGCCTTCGTGACCCGGTATCCATATTAGGGTGATTTTGTTGGATTTTCCCAATTTGTTGAGCTCCTGCATGCAGTCCCAGACCACAGAAGATTCTGTGGTGGCTTTAGCCAGAGCGTCCAGTGCTGCTCTGCTGTCAGAGCAGATGAGGATTTGTCTGTTTTTTACCTCAAGTCGACTTTGTAGTTTTATGCATTCCAATATGGCAAGTACCTCGGCTTGGAAAACCGTAGCGTATTGTCCAAGGGGGATGCTGATTCTGTGGTTGGTTTTGGGTCCGTACACGCCTGCCCAAAAACGTCCATTTGTTCCTGAGCCGTCGGTGAACCAGGCGTCTGCGTTGTGGCTTTGAAGCCACTGCGGATTTTTCCATTCTTCCCTGGTGGGGATTAGGATTTTATAGGATTTCTCTACCGAAATTTTTTTCCGTAGTCGATCCTGGGTCAGAGTGAATGGGCTTTTGTGGAGGAGGTTTAGCTCAGGATGATTGTGCCCTCCACGCTTCCACTCGCCCAAACACTTCAGTCTGTATGCTGTAAGTCTGGCGGAGTGGATGATGAGCTTGTCCAGAGGCGGGCAGCAGAGTGCCACCTCTAATCCCGCTGTTGAGGTGGTCTTCATGACGCCAGTTGCAGCCCTCAGGTTTTTAAGGCTTTTAAGCATTTTTACTGTCTCAAGCTTTTTCACCCTGGACCACCAGACTATTGCAGCATAGGTTAGTCTAGGCAGCAGTACTGCCCTGTAGAGCCATAAGGCGACCCTGGGTTTGAACCCCCAGGTTTTTCCCATGACTCTTTTGCACGTCCACAACGAGGCATAGAAGGTTGTTCTCTTGCGCTCGAGGTGGTACTTCCAATTGAGCTTTGGGTCCAGATAGACTCCAAGGTATTTGACTACTGTAGCGTATTCTATCTCCTTATCCCAGAGCTTGAGACACTCAACGGGTTCGGGTTTGTATTTTCTGGTGAAAATCATGGCCTTAGTCTTGCTTGGATTAGCGGATAGACCTCTGGCCTGGCACCAGTCTTGGGTGGTTTTAAGTGCTTTGTCCATGAGCTCCTTAAGTATTGATAGGAAGTTTCCTCTGACTACTATGGCCACGTCATCAGCGTAGCCGTAGACAGAGAGGCCTAGGTTTTGTAGATCTATTAGGAGTTCGTCTACAACGATGCTCCACAAGAGGGGGGAGATGACTCCACCCTGTGGACAGCCCTTGGCAGGGATTCCCGTGATGGAGGTGTCGCCTTGATAGACGGTCAGATTCCTATTTGATAGCATACTCAATGTCCAGTCAATAATGGTCTCTGGTATTCCTCGTCTGTGCATAGCGTTTTTTATAGTTGCATATGAAGTGGTGTCAAATGCTCCTTCGATGTCCAGGAATACTCCCAGAGCGTAACCTTTCGCCGCTAACTGTGTCTCTATTGTGCTCACCAGGTGATGTAGGGCAGTGTCCGTAGATCTGCCCTCCCTATAGGCATACTGAGCATCAGCAAGCGGTTGAAGAGCTAGGTGGTTGGTTTTCAAGTAGCCGTCAACTAGTCTCTCCAGTGATTTCAGGAGAAAGGAGGTGAGGCTAATGGGTCTGTAGTCTTTGGCAAAGATGTGGCCGTTCCTGCCTGCCTTTGGAATGAACGTGACTCTTGCGCTGCTCCAGGCATGAGGGACGTGTCTGAGGGCTATGCTCGCTCTGAGTACCTTTGTTAGAGGGCCCAGCAGCTGGCTTAGCCCTTTTTGTAGTAGGACTGGGTATATTCCATCCGGTCCAGGTGATTTGTAGGGGTCGAAGGTGCTCACGGCCCATTCTACTGCTTTTGGATTAACTATCTTGGCTGCAAGGGCCACTCCCTGGGCTTGTGGAGCCTCTTGGAGTTCTCCCCTGCGGCAATTGGGTGTGAGGATTCCTGGAAGCCCGGAAAGTGTGTTTCCATTAGGAGCTTCAAGGTTTCCTTGGTGTCGCATGTGTGTCCCCCCTCTGGTCGTTTAAGGCATCCCAGCTGGGGGCGGTTGTTAGAGCTGAGGATCTTGTTGAGCCTGGAAGCTTCGGAAGCTGTTTCCACGCTCTCACAAAAGTCCCTCCAGCTTCTTCGTTTGGCTTTTACAATGGCCTTGTTGTATTCGTTTCGGGCGTTTTTGTATTCCTCCCAAAGATGTTGCGAGTTAGTGCTGTGATTTCTTGCCCTATTGAAACACCTTCTCAGCGTAAGCCTGAGCTTGGTCAGCTCTGGGTTCCACCATGGGACCTTTTTTGAGAGGTTTTTTTGTTTCAAAGGGCAATTCTGCTCGTAGGCGTCTATAACGGCAATAGACAGTGATAGTGCAGCTGTTTCTAGTTGCTCTTTGGTGTGGAATCGATTCGGAACCGTGGTGAGCTTGATAGCCAGGTCCCTTTCGAATCCTTCCCAGTTGGTATTTCTAGGGTTGCGAGCCCACTGAATTTCCAATGAGTGCCGAAGCGTTAGATGGATCTGCCTATGGTCCGAGCCTGAGGGTTCATCTGAGACCCTCCAGTCTTGAACCAGGTCGGTCACTTCTTTTGTGCAGATCGTGATGTCTAGTACCTCCTGTCTTCTTGAGTCTATGAAGGTAGGTTCTGTTCCTCTGTTGAGGATGGTGAGTTCATTGCCTAGGATATAGTCGTGCAGGCTTACCCCCCTCGGGTTTATGTTGGAACTACCCCAGCACACGTGGTGGGAGTTCGCATCGCAACCCAGAAGGAGTTGGAGCCCGCGTTGTTTCGCATATGTCACTAGGTTGGTTATATCTTCTTGCGGTGGCAGGTCAGTGGAGTCATAAGGCATGTATGCTGACCCAATGAGTAGATCCACCGTCCTGTCTCCTGTCAAGTTGATTTTTGTTAAAACGACCGTTAGGTCATCGCCGCTGAGTTGTGGCAGAAAAGTTGCTGTGATGCCCTTAGTGACCACGCAGGTCCTGAGTTTCCGAGTCGGTTGGGCCTTATGAATGGTTCCGCAACCTCCTAATCCACTTATAGTATCCCTAACAATCCAAGGTTCTTGGGTTAGTGCTATACTTGTCTGCGCCACAGCCATGCTCCTGGTTAATATCGCCGAGGCGCTTTTGCTGTGGTGCAAGTTGATCTGGATTATGGGGACTTTTAGGTGGTTCATTTTGCTGTACCTCCCTCCGTTCCCTGCACTGCGTCCGACTCCTTCCTAGGCTTATTATCGAGCAGCCTTACGGATGCCCGTGCTAGCCCACAGTAGGATCGGAAGTTGCAGGCCCTGAGAGTGGCCAATGAGGAGTCGCTCACCAGACAGGCGAAGTGGACGCTCGAGGCATCCTTCTTCGTGCTCCCCCTAGCGACGGCCCACCCATCGGTCTTCAGACCTGGGTTTTGCCTGTCGAGGAGTAGAAGTACTTTCTCGACAGTGTACTTGGGCTCCTCCACGTGGACCACCACTCGATGGCGTTTGGGCAGCTCATCGACCGGCAGCACACACACGGATTCCCCTTGGACGAGTAAGTCCGTGGAAAGGCTTCTGAGCCAGTTCCCCGTCTCCTCATCTGCGCACGAGAAGACGATTGCACCGTCCCTCTCCCAGCTGCCGGTAAAGGATGGTGTCTTAGTGCCAACAGGAATTTCCATGATGGCGTCCACAATCTTGTCCCGGATGGCTTCTATGTCGCCGGCTTCAAGTTTTTTGTCAGGGTAGCCCCTTATTATGAGGGCTAGCCTGAGGAGTCCTTTTGTGGCCTGGGCGTAAGAACCTTGGTCGGAGACTTTCGGTCTTTTCCCAGTCGCCTGATGGGAGGGGCTTGGGGTGTTTGGCCCTTGTCTGGGGCGTTTAGGAGCCCCAGGGGTCTCTGCAGTCCCGTCCTCCGGCTTAGAGTTAGCACTGGAGGCTCGGGGGTTAGCAGTTAGCCCCTCTCTCATCAGTTTTTTGTAGCGACGCCTTGCGGCGCCGTTATATCTAATGCGGGTTTTGGGTGGGCTTTTTGATGGGCCCGCCCCCGCGTTGGGTGCCTCCTGTGGTTCGCTTTGAGACAAAGCCACCCCCTGGAGTGCTTCAATTAGATTAATTTTATTATTTGTAGGTTCCATTTTTGTTCCCACGAGTACCGCGGTAGTGCGATTTCACCCGGACAGAGCCGCGTATGACCGGGGCTTGGCTTATACTACCCGGAGGACGCCCGGTATCCGGGAGGCACCGTAAGAGACGCAACACTCCCTGCGCCATGCAGCCATTAGCACGGTAGCTTACACCTCGGCTTGGAGAGTTGGTCCGCGGTGGGGCCTTCCACACACAGTGTATTAGCCACCACTACCCGAAGAGCACCCGGCCTCGGGTATCATCCCTCGAGCCGGGCGCTCTTCGGGCGTTCTCCTATCCGCCACCTGGAGACGCGCCCGGTTGGTGCTCAGCCGCCGGGGAATAAACATGAATGTTTACAAACAAAAAAAAAAACGCACGGGGCCAGGTCTGGAGAGTACGGGAATGCGGCACCACCTCGTAGCCCAATTCAACCAATTTCGTCGTGGCGATTCGGGATGAATGGATCGGAGCGTTGTCGTGGGGGAAGACACTTTTTCCCGGTGCAAATCACCGTAGTATTACCCCGTAATCGTTCTTCCCGTCTGCAAATATTTGTTGTGGAACACACCTTGCGAATCCAAAAAACAGGTGGCAATGACTTATCCGGCCAATGGGACTGTCTTTGCCTTCTTCCGGGCAGATTCGCCTGGAGAAGTCCACTGTTTCGACTGCTGGTTGGTATCTGGTATGGAGTGGTGGATACATGTTTCGTCCACGGTCACGAATCGACGAAAAACCTCCGTTGGATTACGCTTCAACATAGCCAAACACTCCTTCGAAGCGGTCAAACGATTTCGCTTGTTGTCCACAGTCAGCAAACGCGGTAACCATGACGCCGACAGCTTCTTCATGCCCAAATGTTCGTGCACGATATTTTGCACACGTTCATATGAGTTGCCCGTGGCCTCTATTATTTCGCGCAATTTCACTTGACGATCATCTAACACGAAATCATGGATTTTGGCGACCATTTTCTTATTTGTGGTCGTTTTTGGACGTTCACTGCGTGGTTCATTCTTAATGTTCGTACTGCCATGTTTGAGCTCGCTCACCCAGAAATTGATAGACGAAAATGTAAGTCTGGAGGTGCCCAGAGCTTTCTGCAAAATATCTCGTACCTCCGTTGCCGTTTTCCCATCCATCCAGAAATGTTTAATCACTGCACGGAATTCGATTTTTTCCATTTTTGCAAAAGTGCTTGACTTGCTTTACAAAACTGCCTGGTAAAGAAGAACTGTGCGACGTATCTGTCTCACAGGTATTATAGTCTCAATTTGACAGCTTTCCTAATATAGGTTGGTGTTGCCAACCATCACAACCATTTCGCGATACGCGCGCCGCGCCATCTCTTGCCCATTCTGGAAACTTTTTAATTTACCCTCGTATATCAAGTATTTGGTGAATATTCCATTGTTCATAAGAAGTAATTTGATTCTAGTTGGCATACCGTGTACCATTTTTTTGCAGCTGATTTTGATTTCTTCGTTTGTTGATACACTTTGATAAGTTCTTCTATAGGATTTTGCTCAGTCGTTATCTTTTCTTGCATACTTTCCTTAATATTGACTGTAAGTTTTTGATAGGATATCGTAGCTATTTTCAGGTCACGGAACCGCTGAAACTTGCATATATTGCAGATATCCAAAATTGCTAAAACCGCCAAAACCACACTCTGACATCAAAAAATGTAACTATTTATGAATGCTGGTAACTGATGTCATTAAAATAATTTTGCTATCAACAAAGTAACTATCTCATTATTGTTGCCAAATAGAAAATAAAGGCCAAACTAAAGCTCTAATAAAATAAAAAATAATTGAAAAGAAAAAGAAGTAAAAATTACATCATTAGGTGAAAAAGTTGCAAAATCATGTTTGAGTTTAGACTCATTATTAGTAATTCAATTCTTTCACTTAATTCACCTCTTCGAGGAGGCTATTGGATAGGCTCTGAACTGTGAGTTGGACGCACAAAAGAAGCTGACATTGTGGCCGAAGTTAAATGAACCAGTTTTACTAGTACAAACCACAGTATTATTCAAGCATGCGAACGCAGGGGCTATTTTGCTTTGTGTAAATAATTCGCAAAGTTTAAGCTCGCCATATAAAATGTGGGCATCTATTCAGGTTTATCTGCGTGGCTGGCAGCAGTTTGCAGTTTTATCTACCATCGCCCCGAGAATTGCATGTTGCAGCCGCATTACGGGCCCCCACTCATTTGCATGCATTTTGTAAATACCCACCTCTACCCTACATACCAGTAGGTATTACCAGCTAGTAAACGTAGCGTAAATGTACCTGCGATGCTGCTGCGCGGAACTTTTTACATAATAAGTAATTTTTTATCGCGACTCGCACAGCGCAATGAAAAGTTCGCGGTTCGCAGAGAGTTACTAACGAGAAAGATTTTTCTACATGGACCTACTAAATTAATTAGAGAAATAATCTCATGATCTGATAAACAAAATGGACGGGAAATCTAGGTATTGCATCGTATTTGTTAATGCTGGCCTCAATATAGTCATTTCAATTCGTATTGCCACTGAGGAACCTCATAAAAGCAGCTATATACTTACGCAAAACTAAAAAAAAACACAGAAAAATTAATTATAGAAACTCGGTCTATTTCCAACTCGCGCGTCGTTTGTCATGGAGTCTAGGAACCGATGTCAGATGAGATCCCAGGTCTTCTTGATGCGCTCCGATGCCGAATTTACTGCTACCGCTGTTGATCTTCGCCTTCTACTGCTTAGTTTGTCTTGCTTTCCCTCTCTCTTTTGTAGAGGGCTATCCCGCTCCAACTTCGCTTTTGCTATACCGTTTGACTGGCCATCCGAATCCACATTTCGGCGTCTTGCAGACAGAAACTTCTTCGTGAAGTACTCCGTGGAGAAGCTAGTCACTTAGTGTGGTAGGTTAGGTTAGGTTAAAAACACCCGCATGTGTTTATGTTGATATACCTACGTTGTGCTGCCTGCATAGGTTTTTGCATTATAATGAAACTGTTCTTGCGTTCTTGCGTTCTTGCCGTTCTTGTCTTTCTTACTTTGTTACGGCTGTAGACGACGACAAACAGCGATCGAATAATTTAAGAGATCGACGGTATGAGTTTGAAAATATATTTGTGGGTCAGCGCTGCTGCAATATATGAAAAGAATGATAAAGATTTTTTTAAATAAAATGGATTCCTCTAAAATTCTTAAAGACATCGCTAGAACAAAAATATTATTAGAAATAATCCAATCAGCAGAAGGCCAATCTAAGCGAAACGCTATCACAACTACCTACTGTTACTTCAGTCATTTCTGAGGTTGTATATTTAACAATATAAACCCCAAATTGGTAACCGCCAAGTCGAGCGACGTAAAGTTAAATGAGCTGCACGAACTGCTCGCCCCAGTGCCGGACATAAATTCTACTGAATGATACCCCAGCGATTGCTGGCTCTATTGAAATTTACGACATACAGCGTAGTCATAAAATCCAAAATTGATTAAATCGGGAATGTTTCCTAATTACTTAATTTAGAGTGTTATCGATAATATATCCTCATACTGTACATAGGTGGGGTTAGTAATATAATATCATAGCCATAAAAGCAATTCGTATCAATGCTCCATAAAATAATACGAGAACACTATAAGGTGAAAGTATGCATGGCAATAAAAAATAAGATTACTGCAAAATAATCTCCGATTGGAAACAGAAAAATGTGATGAGCATTGACAATTTAATTTGATAACTTTTCTTGTAATTTGGGAATATTATATTAATACACTATGTCTCTGATTAGCACATATACGAGTAAATCAAATCAAGACACAAAAAATCATTAGCTAAGTTTTCATAAATTAATGAAAGTAGAATGGACAGAAAAACTAGCTTCTCTGGGTGGGTGTACATGGGGATCTACTAAGATTTTTTTTGATTTTACACAACTGCCCAACAAAATAGGAGTGTAAAGTGTTCAGGTTTCATCTATATATGTTTTCCGTTTCTTTATTCCACTATAACTCGATTTAAAAGTATGTGGTATTGTTAGAATCTTTATGTCACCCCGAGTGACATAAAGAGTACCTTAACTATCAAAATATCAAGAAAATAGTTGTCTAAATGTCCAAATCCACAAATGTCAATACATTAACATAAATATAATATCGTATTGGTGTCAAATGATATGTTTGATTGAGTACATTTCGAAAATATATATGTACCTTTTCATTTAAAAATCTTTAAAGAAATATTTAAATACAGCTGTTTACTTTTTGTAACGGCAGTCGTGTTTTTTATTCCTTCTAGTATATTTACTTGTTCCATTAACATCAGAAACAGATGCGAGGCAGTTGTCGCGAGCAGCCACCGATTTGACTTTATTATTACCCTGTCGAGTGAAGTGGACCTATATTGGACCCTAGGGTCCAATATAGGTCTAGGTTCTCTTCAACGTATTCAAAACTCCGCTTTCAAAACCACGAGTGCGAATACTATATGCGAATGATATGAAAATCTACCCATACACTACTATTATAGAAGACTGCAGTGTATATATATATATATATATATATATATATATATATATATATATATATATATATATATATATATATATATATATATATATATATATATATATATATATATATATATATATATATATATATATATATATATATATATATATATATATATATATATATATATATATATATATATATATATATATATATATATATATATATATATATATATATATATATATATATATATATATATATATATATATATATATATATATATATATATATATATATATATATATATATATATATATATATATATATATATATATATATATATATATATATATATATATATATATATATATATATTTATTTGTGATAAAATAAATAGGAATTTCCATCGGGAATTTCCTGGTCCTATTTATTATATACAATATAATAAATAAGACCAGGAAATTCCCGATGGCCGATATTCGCGATGAAGTTGTAATACAATCTAGAGGCGGAGAGGCGAACCGGGCTTAAAACCGCGCCCGAGTAGTAATTGAATTTTCGTGTCAGCAGACCAAAGCATCGCAATGCACTGCCGGCCTGGTTTGATCGATAAGCCCCGTCGACAATTTCATTTCCTTTCTTATTTAGCGCTGCATTCTGTCGCTATTTCTGCATCAAATGAGGGCAATGATCGATTCGATTTATTAATAACCTTAAAGACTGATTTATAAATCATTTAGATTGATAAATGCAAATAAGCAAAGTAGTCACGTCGCCGAGAATGTTCGTACTGAAGGCGTTCGCCGATGAAAAATCGAGATTAAAGTTTTTACGTAATATCTTTATTTTGTAAAGACGTGTACAGAGTTTGACTACTCTAAGTAGATTATTCTACTTATTAAATATTATTGCGGGCATTCCTAATTTCGGGGTTGCCATTTTATCTGTCTCTTTTCTATGATACCTGTTGCTTAAACCGTCGAGAGATAAAAAGGTGGTCGTTTGGTAGCTATCGCTCAGCTGGTTTCTACTGTCGCCAATGCTGTCCATCTATTCATCAAATTATTATATATGTACGTCAAAATGTCAATTGGTTGCCAAAGTAGTAAGAAATATTAGCGTCAAAATCTTCATTTGTCAACCACTGCCAAATAAGGAATTTTTTTCTGGCGTAAATGCCAGGGTTTATTTGATAATATGTAACAACGGGCCACATTCGAAAGTCGGGAATAATTTGACAATGACGATTCACTATCTAGCTCCGCCAACTAGCCCGCAAGAGATCAACCCTTACCGCTTGGGATCGGGTGTTAACCCATCGGGCTGTCCAAGTGCCCTCGCTACCAGTTTTGGCCAGATTTCTCCTGTCTCCCGTCTAGTTACGGGCTCGAGATCGTTTGCGCGATCTTCTCCCTCGTGTAGCGGTGACCGAATCTATCGCGGACCACGGTGTCCTTTGCCAGACTCTTCACTCGGTAACGGGTAGCCGAATGTTTGTTCCAAGAATGATTGCCACATGATTGACAACCACCACTGCTCTATAGGAAACAAAGCCGCTTCCAGACTACCCCGGTTATCAGGCGGAATGCGCAGTCGATTGGCTGACGTCGCAGGGTGCGCAAACCGTCGAAGAGGGCCTGATGGGCGATTCCCAAGGGAAGGCCGCAGGCACAGAGTCTTACCCGGGCTCGCACTTCTGCGTGGAGGCTACCGAATGGGTGTAGATCTGGGAGGGGGCCGACCCTAATACATGGGTCATAGTAACTCAACTGCAATCAGCCCATTAGCTCCCGATCACGTGAAACTGAGCCTCGTGAAAAAATGGTTCTTGTTTCCACTATTCTATCTATCCGTTATGCCCGCTCTACCCGTTAGCCAATGATTGGCCGCATTGCTGTTGGGCGGTGTCGACTACAACGGGCGAACCCGTCATCCCAGGCTGTTATAACAATATGTGATCGTTCTTTCAGCCATAGGATGAGCGTAGAATATTTTGGGACGGCACAAAACTACCGTCCAGCAAAGCCACTAACCTGCCAGAGTCCAACACCTTGCGACGAGGCAATAGGAAGGTAACCCAGTGGTGCTACCTTGCCCCCTGGCTACCAGTTTTGGTAGGATACCTCCGTCTGGAATTAACCTTCAGGATACCTTCTTCCTCCCGACTGGTTACGGGTACGAAATCGCTTACGCGACCTCTACCTACGGTAATTCAGCGGTGATTTGGCATTCAAAGGCATCTTTTGCCCGGCTTTGAATTCAGGGTCAGGTAGCCTAATGGTCATTTCAAAAGTGGTTGACGACAGGTCAACATCTACCCCCGTTGCTTAGGAGACAGTGTATTTCCATAGTCTCCACTCTTTCATCAATACGTCAGAGTGCACATCCGATTGGCATCGCTGAAGGGTGCGCAAACCGCCCAGTAGCGCCGGGATGCAATCCCGCCAGGAGAAACCGGTCCATCAGCTGAGAGCCCGGGGACGCGAGAGTCTTACCCGGGGTAGCCGTCCACACGAGAAGACGTCTGAATAGGAGTAGAATCTTGAGTTGAGCCGATCCGAGAACAAAATGGATCTTTTGGCCCAAGCTGCACGAAACCATTCGCTACCCAATTGCTAAGGTGAAAGCGAGTCGACACTACACGACACGACGGGATAGAGCTAGAGTGACATAGGCAGTGGCCAAAGCATTGTCCAACTTGTAAAACTGGCATTACACACTGTTGAAGAAAATATTTCCTTTAAGCTGAGCTGGAACCCCTTTATTCCTTATAAATGCGCCCACACGAAAACGCTTGTTAACACGGCCGCCATTTGAAATGCACATCAACTATCTTGTC
Organism: Micropterix aruncella; assembly: GCA_944548615.1. Classification (NCBI taxonomy): domain Eukaryota; kingdom Metazoa; phylum Arthropoda; class Insecta; order Lepidoptera; family Micropterigidae; genus Micropterix; species Micropterix aruncella. Next base: position 29,179,723 of record OX155955.1, on the reverse strand, counting down.
AAATCGACTAATGTTCAAATCGTGGCTATAGTTAGATGGACGTAATTTCAAACCACAATGCCAAAAATTTGACGCGCCGTATTTTTCTTAAATTTGGATTGGAGTGGACATACACTTACGGCAAACTTGTTAATAGAGATTGAAATAATTTGACAGCAACGACAAACAGGTGGAGAGCCACCATAACTCCCCCTCTTTCCTACCCGTTTAACTTTATCTGTGACTAAGCAATCTCGTCGTGCACACGACTGCCCCTGAATATCTGTCCTACTTTGTTCTAGCGCTGCATCCCTCCCTCTCCTCTCGCCGCAAATACGGCGCCTACCTCACAAAGCCATGTATTTTTAGCTTCCTTTATCAATCATATCTTTTACAAATAATTGCCACTAAACATCGAGGGCCTTGGGGATATCTTCGGCCTGAGGTGAAATAACAGTGTATTCTTATTAAAACATCAATTTATGCCCGGCCGGTGGCATAGTGGCTAGGTCGCCTGATCTTACATTGTAAGTTCCCGGGTTCGATTCCCGGCTGGGTCACCATTTTCCGTTGGATCAAATTACCGGAATTGCATTTTCAATTCTGTCGATCGAATGTAATAACAAAACACACACTTACAGACATGTTACACGCATATATACATACATATAACACGTAGGGATGGTTGTAAGAGGTTGTGAAATATGATAATAAACCCGCCCATTGTGACATTTCACAATAAAGAGTATAAACAAACAAACAAACAATTTATATCATTTACCATTATATTCATACCATATATTTCATTTAATTTAGTTCAAGGACATAATTTTATCTCAAGTATATTCATTATAATAACTATATATCATACCTAAAATTAAATATAAATATATTTATATACATACATAATATATTTTTATCTATTTTGTCTCTCCCTTTCACCTCACTTCCCATCCTGATTCCCCCCATTCTCAAGCGGAAACAATATAAAATTATATTGCGTTCATTTTGTATACTTTATATTCGGAATCACATTAATGGATTTTTGTCACTTTTAAATAGGTTTTTATTGCATTGTATGTAGTTCTGTTTGGTTCCAGAATAAAATAAAATAAAATAAAATAACACTATTGTGTTTTCTCAGTTCTCTTAATTTGAATTAATCATTGTTAATTTCTATTCTGATGATCAGCGTTTAGGAATTGTTATTATTATTTTTTTTAGACTATTTGTATTTTGTTAGGTTTTATTACATGACTGCCCACTAAAAAGGAGTGTACTATATTTAGGGTTCATGTATGTATGTTTTCCGTTTTTTTTTCACCATAACTTCTAAATGCTTGAACCGATTTCGAAATGTGTGGTAATGCTAGAATTGCTATGTCATTCCGAGTGTCATAGAGTGCTACATGCGACGACCCCTTGCTCTCATATAAGTAGAAAGCAGCGTCTTCGACATAATTCGCAGTGTTTAGTGTTGGTTTAGTGTTGGTCATTATTTTTTGTTCTTCTTCTTCGCGGCCGCCAGGAATAAAACCCGTAGGACCAGTATCGAATAGAAGTTTTTGGAATATTAACTATTATATACTAAAGTTACAGGCACTATTTATTTACAAAGAAAGTACGATAAATTAGCTTTCGGCGAAACGAATGTTATGGTTGGGTGACCATTAAAAGTGGTGTATTTTTAGTTTTAAAAGTAAATTGATCGTGTTTTTTATGACAATTTTCGGCGTTAAAACTGAAACACTTCCAAACATCGCAAATTCATGAATAATTTCATTAGAAGAAACCTTATTTTTTGGACATTTAAAAAAATAAATATATGGTATCTATAACTTCAATATCCGTGTTGAATATGTAAAATACTTTTTCCATATTCTTCGACAACCTCTTCTGTTGATGAAAATCGTTGACCGCGTAATAGGTTCTTAATTTTTGGTAACAAGAAGAAATCACCGGTAAGCCGGGACTGTAGAGTTCTACGTTTTTCGCAATCAAAAATTATTTTCTTTGTCTGGCCGCTTGAAAGCTGGTATTGATTTGAGTGCAATATGATGCAGAGTTTACTGGTGCTTTTACGGAGTTCGTCAATAACTTCCATTAAGCAAATGGTCGTGTACCAATCAGTATTCAAAGAACGATGATTTTCCAAAGCAACAGTAGCCACTTGTCCAGTTTTCTTAAAAAAGACTTTGTACTGGATATTTTAGAATAAATATTTGTATATATGTATATGTATATAAAATAAACGTTTACGATGTTGACATAAAGTTTAGAAACGAATAGATATTTAATCATTTTTTGCGGAGCAAATAAATGATGGATTTTATAAGCTCCACTAGATCACAGTGTTTTCTGGAGTGATAACAGGATAACACGAACAGAAATTATCGTAAGACGCTTGGTTTTCGCACTTTACCAACAGGAATAAAGCCTGCTACAGACTACTGCGGCTTAAGCTTTGCTCCAAACCAGCTACCTTACAAATCAACACCTAGCGGGCCACGCACACGCTATACACGCTTATGTAACGTCAGAAGCATACGCGTGAGTTGCCGCGGATGCGTCCGCTGAGCGAAGCTGTGCACACGTTTTATGGCCACGACAACCATGTTTCCACCTCGTTACCTGCTTTCGCCCTTTTCTCCCCATAAACTGTTCCCAAACCGTCACCAACGCTTTACGACGCGCACTTAAACACGTGCACTCTCCGAGGCAATCGAGAAGAAATGGATATTTGCGTGGCGCAGTTCAGCTAGCAGTGTGTGGCCGCATCACGACATCGAGCCACGTAGCTTCCGTGTCAAATGTGGGCGTGTATCGTCGTGCACCGCTGTCTGTGGCCGGCTCAACTCTAATTGTGCAGCCTTACCTGGCTCCTGTACGAAGTGTGCGAGCATAAATATTCCGTCCCTCTCTTCAGGCCTCCATTATCCCAAGTGACTTGTGCCTACATACTCTACATATCCTCGCCCGCGCTGTCGTCCTTTATTCGCCTCGAGATATATTCATTTCGACCGCTCAAATATTTGTATAGTACATGAAAATTAAACAGTCTAACGGAATAATAAGTTAAAGCAAACTTAGGTAGAGCGGTGGAAATTTGTAAGGCGCACCGCCGGGAGACCAATTTCCTATCCCGACCCGCCCAGTAATTATTTAAGCACAATTATGGGCAGCAGAAACGGCATCAATCATTCAGGCGTCAGTCGAAGTTTTAATTAGTCACCGGCTATTAATGTTTGATATCGTCTATAGCCAGGCGGCAAGGCGTCGCCGTCGCCGCACTGTGCTCAATATGGCAATATCGCAGTTCAATATGGCCATGACCCGTTGGCCACCCGATCCCGTGTGAGTTGAGGATCAAAGGACGCCACGTTCCGCGATAAATTGGAACTGAATTACCGCTATCACCAGATAGAGTCCGAGTCATTCAGATCCGCGACCAGGAATGAGATATACTTACGGATGTGCACGACTTTCGACTATGCAATGTAAGTTTATGGGTCCCTTTACCGTCGACGAACGATAACTATTCATCCATATATCTCTAAAATCAAGCTAATCCTTTTGCAACACAAAATGCCTACAATTGAGACGAATTAAAGCGAAAAAAACAAAAATAAAACACGTTGATCACTTCGGCAAAGCCGTTTCAAAAATGAATGGTGACATAACGAAATAATTCAAATTTCGAACCCATCCAATATTTTAAATATTATTATCAACGATATGTATATACAACAACGGGTGTAAGTCTGTGTCTTGTTATTGCATTCCATAGACAGAATTGAAATGCGATTCCTCTAATTTTATGCGAACAGAAAATAGCGACCCAGCCGGGAATTGCATCCAAAACCTTAAAACGTGTATGTATGAATATATAGAGAACAAATATTTGGTAATTATGCAGGTTTTTTTTTGTTGTGCACATAAAGCTAACTAACTCGGATGGTACATGTGCATGTAGATCATTTGTCATAAAAAGATAATAAAATATTAATAAGACATATGCACTTGCAACATAATATACTTGGAAATATTTATTTTGACTTTTGAAATAATAATTTCTCACTAATGAGCTATTACTGATCACCGTGCGACGCGCGCGACGTGACGCCGACACCCAGACGATGAACTGCATCGATGCTTGTTAGGACCTCAAACAACTCCGACCCAAACACTACCGTACATTGGAATTTAACTCTAAATGTTTCTTAAGATAGTAATAGTACATGTTTTAAACGATTAGGTCATTTTTTTTTCAAACAGTTAGTGTGCCTATGTGTTAGACAAATTTAATGCTGGGCGTGCAAGATAAACTCAGTGGTCTACCAAGTCAATTGCTATTTCGAGAGCTGACTGTTTATATAAGTGGGAATTGAAGAGGAAAGAGACGCAATAAAATAATCATTTTGCAAATAAAGAATTTAAAAGAAAAAACTTTATAAAAAACACAAGCAAATGACCAACGAACTCTGGTGAAGTCTTTTTCAATTTGTTTTTTTTTCTCGATTTAGTACGTATAATTTATGAGTTTAATAGCAAAATAATGGAATTTTGGAAATGGTTATAACTTTTTACCAAAGCTGCATCTTTATGGACCACAGGGACACTTATTTTCCATTAATTTATACAAAATCTATTCAACCAATTTTCACAAAACTTGACATATATGTAATTTACATCGCCCTTTAACAGTTGTATGTATCAAAAACTTCCTTACTCTTCCGCAAAGCTTATGGTCCTCAAAGGGTCACGGTTTAGATCATGGAAAATATCGTTCGATAAAAAACATCGAACGTGTATGGACACGCTCGATGTTTTCCATATCTTTCCATTCCGTGGCCTAACAGAGGTGGTTTTGCTCGCATGCACCCCGTTCTAATGCCAGAAAATTTTTGTTTTGATTTATTAAGCTATTAGTTAATATTCGTTTAACGAATAGATACTGTTTCAATATTTTTTGCCAGAGTATGTTTGCCGTTTTCGATTGACATCGACTGGGAAACTGGCGCGATATGGAACTTTTGAACTGGAAGGATTTGAGTATTCAAAATTAGATTTATAATTACCGCAATATCCAACAGTCTATTGATGGTTTTCGATTAAAACTGTAAAAACAGTGGCTCGCAGTAGTGGAGTGAATCCGTCGTAGGCTACGGCTGAGCTAGCAGGAGATTTCAACATTTGTAACACAACAATATTGAGCTATTTGTGTAAAATAGGTCAAGTAAGAAAGCTCGCAAAGTGGGTACCGTATGAGGTAAATGAATGCCAGCTACAAAATCGTGTCGACGCTTTCATTGCTTTACTGAACCAATACCAAAATGAATTAATTATGAATCGAACTGTCACGACGAAAAATGGATCTTGTATGGCTTAAAGTTTAAACGACGGATAACTCGTCATTGAACAACTGAGCCTGATGAATAGTTCTTTGCTCCTGCTTCTTCACGACACCGCACGACCATACACTTTAGAGCGAACAGTCGCAAAGTTGTAGGAGCTTCGACTGGAGACTCCATGTATATCACACACCGTATTCGCCAGAACTTTATTTAACTTGGGTTCTCAACTGCAACGGGCGAACCCGTCACCTCAGGAAGTTTCAACGATAGTGATCGTTTTATCTCCCGTGAGTTGAGCGTAGATGACTAAGGGGCAATACAAATCTATCGTCTAGCTAAACCAACATGTCCTTCAGAGGCCAACGTGGGCAACGTACCCAGTGGGCAACCTCACCCCCTGACTGTCAGTTTTGGAAGGATATCTCCGCCTGGAATAAACCACCAGGAAACTTCCCCCCTCCCGACTGCTTACGGGTCCAAAGTCGCTTGCGTGACCTCTACCTGCCGTATATTCAGTGATTATTCAGTGGCATCTTTTGCCCGGTTTTGAATTCAGGATCAGGTAGCCAATTGGTCATTTCAAGAGTGGTTGACGACAGGTAAACATCCATCCCTGCTGCTAAGGAGATCGTATATTTCCATAGTCTCCACACTCGATTGGCCGACGCCGCACGGTGCGCAAACTGAAAGGATCGCCGGAAGGCGTCCCTCCAGGGGTAGCCGATCCACCACGAGGCCTGAGACGGGGGAGTCCTTCCCGAGGTAGTCCTGCCGGGGTAGTCCTCCCGGGGTAGTCCTCCCGGTCGCCGACGGTCGCCGATTTTTTAGAAGCTACCTGAATAATTTTTAACTGATTTACTGGCCGTAACTTTTAAACGAATTATCCGACTTGAAAAAATCTGTCCTAATTAGTTTTATTCGTCGTATGGATTAGTTGATTGGAACTGCCATATACAAACCCATTCGAGCGTAGCTTTAGCGTTTTGAAAAGTAATTGTACGTTTCATCTTACTACTAGTTTGTTTATTTTTTTTTACGGTAAAGTGATAGATTTAAATGGGTGGATGTAAATATAGATATGAAAGATAGAAATAGATGGATATGTTACATATTTTTGTGGGATACCTGTTGAACACATTGTATATACAATAGCATAAACTAAACAATTATAAAACAAACTCTGTCTCACTGTTTCTCTTTTGCTCCGCGATAGTTCCGAGAACCGCTATACGGCGATAATACCATCAATATATCTAAAAAAGGCTGAACAGTGACAACTTAAGAGTTGAGTGGATAAGAAACAGAAGTGCGTGCTGTTTTTAGACATTCTATCCGATTATTTAGACTGTTTATTAGTTGTTTCTACTCTTTATTGTGAAAATTCACAATATGCCGGTTTATTACCATACGACAATCTCTTATAACCAACCCTACTTACTATGAAGTGTTTATATGCATATATGCGTGTAGCATGTATGGAAGTGTGTGTCTTGTTGCATTCGATCGACAGAATTGAAATGCAATTCCGACAATTTTATTCCAACGGAAAATGGTGACATAGCCGGGAATCGAGCCCGGAACCTCACAGTGTAAGATCGCGATAAACTCAAAAATCGCTGAGAAGATTCTACTTTAGTTTTCAATGACGGTTACCTCTTTTTTTATCTTATCTCATCATATCTTTCGAGGATCAATGTAAGTAAAATGTTTATGTTATTTACAGTTTACAAAATCATACAGGGATATATTATAAAATATCCAAAGAAAAATCAATGAAATTAGTGAAATATGTTCAATATTAAGACAAAAATACCTCATTAAAGTTACTCAATATTTTTTTGCTTTACTCAATTAAAGTATACAACGTTTTAACCAGAAAATAAATAATTTAAAACTCTTGCTGTGCGAAGACGAAGGGCTTGTTATTATATAATAAGCATGGTAAAGGCAATATTGAGTCGCGTGTGTCGTTGTGCTGCCGCGACGATAATAAATCTAAGTCCGACGAGTTGAATTACGATGTGATACGAGTATTTTATCGTCGAGAGTACCTACGTTAATAAATCACGATCCGTGTAGCCATATGATCGATAATACAGCATGTCTCGAATTTGTAGGTTTTTTCTTTATAAAAATATGTTATACAAGTTATCTTCCATGCATTTTCAAATTTAAAACTTACAAAATTGATCGAGACTGATTTAAGATGTTGTCGTTTTAGTCGCAAGTGAAACTTGCAAGAAAAGTTGGTCGTATGTGTTATTACATATATACACGTATAACAAAGACTTAGGCGCAAGAAAACCTGACTGAAAACGCCGTTTTTAAAAACTACTACTTTTTCAAACAAATTGTTGGCCTTTCCCTCATACATTCTCCCACACATCCTCCCACGTATATACAAATACACCCTCTTTCTCCTACATACGTCTAGTCTTATGTCCTAGTCAAAGATTTATTATTTTATTTCTTTTTATATTAGTATATTAACCATAAACATTTTATGATTTAAAATTAAGTTTCAAAGTTTATCTTATCTTTTAGGACTCTAGTTTTGCCGCTACTTTTTCACTCGAATCTATAGTCGAGTATTGAGCATTACTTGAGTCTTTACTCAAACCAGTATTACTCAGGTGCCAAGTAGTACTTGAGTATGGGAAGCGTTCTATAGTCAAATATCGTTCATCGGCTCAGCTGAGTAATACCTACTAGAGTAGAGGGGAAAACATGAAGACAATAAAATGTTTAATAATTTATTCGAAAACAAATTACTAATGTTTTTCTTTTTCATCTAAAATTATGATGAAGATTTATAGAGTATTTATATCCTATAAATCACCCATTTGAATGTTGAAAGTATTTATACCCATTTGAATTTTGTTTTTTTATAAAATATCAGTTCGATTCTAATCATGATTTTTTTCAAAGCGCGCGAAGAATCACCGCGTAAGAAAGAATAACACCCTAATATGGGCTTCTGCGTTTCATTTGGGACTTTGTTTTATTTGGACATCGATATGGAGGAAACGAATTGTGCCCTCGAGAGCGTGCTGCCGCACCACCGACCACGAATATTCTCTCAATTTTCTCCAGCCGCTGTAGGGACTCCGCCATTTCACGAAATAATACGTAGCTAAAATAATATACACATGCACCAACGCATAGTTTTGACGGCTCCAAACCAAGTAGCTCCCAAGTATCGCCAGATGGATAATCAGCTCTGAGTATAACTCGCCTTCTCAATACTCGACTATAAAATGAAAACTGGTACTCAAGTACTACTCGGTACTCGAGTAATGATCAATACTCGACTATAGATTTGGGTGTAAATCACATGCATATGTAGGCCGACTGAAAAATATTGTTTAACTAGCATTAAGTCCGCCATTGTGCGGAAAAGGTTTTTATGTTGCAATAAATAGTTATTTATCATTTCTACTTTTTCAATCAAAATAAGATAGTATATTAACACCCTATTTTTCAGTTTTCTCCCAATCAAAAATTAATTGTGCAAATAGGGAAGAGTTTCACATTTCAGACGTTACACTTTTCAAAAAAAGGCCATTACCATAATATATAATGAGAAGATCAACTCAACAACCCAAATGTAAGCGGCAGCTTCCGTGCGAGTATTCGCGGAGAACGTGAATACTTTCGTTTAAAGTGAGATCATTTGTTGCTCGCAAACAAACTTCCGCACAGAGCGAGACAGCACGAGGCAGGTCCTCCTCCTCCTTTCTCGCCACATATGAGGAGTATGATGACCCGGTTAAGGTTTCCGGTCACGTATTCGTTTCCCTCCAAGATCGGCACCAACTTTATCTCCATTTAGCCCCCGACGTCTGTTCATTTGCTTCTTTTAATAAACTAGACAGACGCTCATATCGCGGCAGAAAGCCAATGACATCGAAGTCTCTGAGGTAACAGGAAAAATAGAAATGATATCATATTGGGGACACACGTTTACATGTAGGTATGTGTATATAAAGGCGACCATTCAAAAGCCAATGAAAAGAAATAACATAATATTATCGAATTTGGAGAGGCGCTTGACATAAGAGAACCCGTAAACGGTAGAAACTTCAAACAAAGTTATTTGAAGTAGGTTTCTTATTTGTGACAGAGCATTAAAGATAACGGGTCTTTAAGGACATAGTTATAAAGGAAACATGTAAACAAGAGGGAATACAGAAAACCTCATATATTTACTGTGATTTCCCTCATTATTATTGTAACCTTACGTATTCTTGGTGGAGTCATACTCTCGCACGAACATCTTACGGATAGAGATTTCTAGAGATTTAAAAGCCCTGTAGTACGTTGGGTACAGAAAAAAAAAATCACTTCTTGATTGGAATATGCCACATTCTGTGGTAATAGTATATACCAAATGGTAACTTTCCAGATAGGGAGGCACTTGAAAATCCCTGCAGGAAACAAAATGGCGGCCGTTAAAGATGACAGTCATTAACCCCACTATTTTTTTGTAACTCAGCTCCTAATGGACAGATTTCGATTTTATTTTTTTTTGTTTGAAAGCTCTTCTGACAAGAACGCTTGTAAGTCTCTATTTATCTCTAAGTCTCTATATATATCCATTTATCTCTAAAACGTAAAAACTTTTAATTAAAAAACTGAAAATTTCACTTTTCTCTCGAATTTTATTTAAAGTAAGCTTTAATTATGCTCAATATTTCTTCCTTTTCAACAAAAAAAGAGTTTATTTCTATAGATGTTCGTATATAAGATATGCCATATGGCATATGCCAAAAAAAGATTTATTTTTAGTAAGCCTCAGGGAGTGTAATTATTTTGAAAAATTTATTAAGGACAAAAATAACAACCAAATCCTAGGAAATACGCATGCAGATCACTGGTTCTATACAGCCATTATAACTCTAGATTATCTTCTTTTTCTTACAATTCATCCCTGGAAAAAATAGTTATATATTAATAATATTTTTAGCCATTGACTCAACAAAGCAATATTATGATATTAAAATTGTGGAACGAATTTTAAAAATCTAGTAACCTTCTAGTGTATCTTTTGCTCGACTCCCAGCGCAGTTCGTGCATGGAACCTTGGCCTTTAAACAGGAGCAACGTAACACTTAACGAAGTTTCTGCAGACTGCCATAATAGAAGGGAGCAAAGACCAAACCGGCGTCTACTCCCCAGCATCCCCATACTTCTGGCTTGGAATGTTGTCCTGTCTGGTATGCAGAACGAAGACATTACTGCATTAGTGCCTCTTTTGTCGGGGGTAGACTATGTAAACTACGACTTTTTAAAGTGCGAACATAATAAAAGTCTCCTGCATCTTTGAAGTAAAGAAAAATGGCAAACTTTTCGGGACTTTGAAATGTCCCATCAGATGTAGACGCTTGTGGTAGAGAGAGAACTTGGAGTACCTTCAGTACCATTTCAGTACCTTCGGCCACTAGCCACTTTACTACTGCTTTGGTCGACACAAGCAATGATTGTAACAATTTTATGAGGCTCACCAATTTCTCCTTTGGCTGAAATTCGGAAGATATATATTTCTCTTCCATGAAATTGGGATTATGAGGTTGTGCTGCTGTAGTTATGATCGAGGTTGTCATGCGCTGAAATCACCTTAAGTCTATGAAGCAAGTTTGAGGGGCACTTGACACCTTCTTCTAGCTAGAGCTCTGAGAATCTCCAAGAAAGCAAGACTTGCTGTTATTTTTCTTATTTTATTTCGGGATATTGAGAGGCCTCTTTCATGCCTGCCTTCAATTTTTGTAATATATCTTGTCCTCTCTAATCCTTTTAATAAATCTTTTGCATGCAACAGCATCATCAACAAGGTTTTCAGATTGTCCTCAAATGACGTGTTAGGCAAGGAAGACGAAAAGTTTACTTTTCTTGACCCTGTTAAGTTCTGTTTTATTGAAGTTAAGGACACACTTTTTGTGCTACTTTGCTTTGTTTTTCTTCTATGCCATCTCCGTCATTTAAATTTTGAAAATCCAGACCAGAGGGCACTTTATTCTGAAATCTGTTTATATGAATGATTATGTTATCTTTTTTATGATTATGTTAACAATTTTATAATACCAACTTCATTTTAATATTATCAAATTTATATTTAATTTTCCAGCTTGTAAGAATTTCTTTATTCGACATTACTACATTTTCTATTTTATATAGGTTCCAAATATATTTAAAACAATTTAAATGACCGCCTTAGAACAGGCTATTGCTTAGTTAGGCGACATTAAAATAGGGTCACTAGCGACAGTTTCTGGCATAACATGTTATCAGTTTTTTATACTGGATTCTCGGCTATGACGTTATAATTATATATGTCAGTTTATTGTAGATAATTGTAAATTACCAAATAAATAAATTAAAAAAAATTTTTTTTTCTGTAAGTGTCCTGTACTCATCACTAACAAGTGTTTCAGCAGTGTCTGATCTACCTACACCACAAGATCTTTAACATAAGCAACTTATGGTCCGACCTGTGGCACTAGGCGGAGATTCAGGGTTAATGCCTGCCAGCTGCAGATGCCTTATTGCCCTTTTTAAATCTGAAGCAAAAAAGGTGTGGTTTCAGTATTTGAAATGAACAAACATTTATAGTAGAACGCAAACAAATCTGAAAATTAAAAAAATATTTGTTTTTTGAAAATTGTGCAAACCCCGAAGGTGTAGAGATAAATGTGTTTGGACAAAAAAAATAATTACAACAGCTTTCAAACAAAAAAAAATCTACGTACACAGATTTATTTATTTATTTAAGTAATTCAAGAATAATTTAAAACAATTTTAACTTAGGAACTATGCACAGAAATATTTTAAACATTGAATAAATAGCAGAAAATGAATACATTGCAAAGTCCAGGGACAACGCCACCTAACTAGGCCGGGACCTGTTCTAAGGTGGACGTTTAATTTTGTGCGTGCTTGTTCAATACTGTGATTATTACAAAAACAAAATATTTTTGTAACAAAAAAATAAAAATAAAAAATAAAATTGTCGTAATAAAATAATTATTTGATCACAAAAGAATAAACATGCAACATCTACCTTAAAACTATTAAATACTTAAAATTAGGAGTAGAAAATAAACATGTAACTAAGATAAAGAATATATATACCTACACATATATATTTACATACATACATACACATACACATATATTAAAAATAATAATATTAAATACAATAATAAAAGGTGGCTTGTTGTGTCAAAATAACGTTGTAAAATTTTGTTTGTAAGATCCTGTATAGGTAAAAGCTACACTAATAATATTTAAATTCCGATATACATTTTAGTCAAATATTAAAGCCATCTGTTGGTGCTTGCCCAATCCCGCCCTTAGACGAGAAATGAACCGCGCCGCCCGAGGCGGTTGCAATGGAACTCAACCGGGTTCATCCGCAGACCGAGGGTGGACGCTCATCAATTTTATTTATGAAATTAATATTCATATATTGTGCTGTTATTATAATAATGCCATACTGTAATAGATAATTTTACGTCTTCTTTAGTCGTGTTTTGAAAATGTCTGGGAAAAAACCTTTTTTCAATTATGGCACCTCACCGTAAAAGTATGGCAAATCGCTAGGGTAGATTCATTATTTATCGACAACCGAAAAATACTAAAATGCTTGTGTAACAAACGTTTGAAACTTATATTTTTTCCGACATGTTAATTAATTACCCTGCGATTAGACCATTTTTTAATTTCAATAATTACCTAATTTAACTTCTGAATGGTCGCCATACTTGAAATTGACAAATGACTTGATTTTTTTTTGTCAATGTCTTCCGGTCTATGTACATAGTCCTATAATTTATTATGAGTGAATCCTAATACAAGTCTATCTCCACTGTTTTGTAGAGCTAATTCCAATGTGGACTTTGCGACGTATGTGGTTAGCAGAAGTTACAATATATTTACGTAATTTGTAATTAGTAAATTTCGTAAGTAATTGCCCCTAGTCAATACTAACGTAATTAAGCTTTAATAACACCTCAAATCTTATAACAACTAACCGTAGATATGCTCGAGGAATTGGTTATAATTTTATAATATAATATTTCGTAGTTAATTCGATGGATACCTTGAACCTATACCGTATCTATGAGTAAAACTAAGTATCTAATAGCGGGGTATATTCAATTTGAATATCGCTTTTAAAGTAGGTGCGTAACCCGGCGCGGAGGGTGAAGCGACATCGATCGCAGCGCCGACGATAACCGCCTTAAGCCTCGGTGGCTTAAGGCGGATTAAGATGGCGTCCAGATCAAGTTCGTTTGCATCCGAGAGATACTGCTTGAAGAGCTGTCAATCACGTCAGATTATCGGAGATGGAAGACTAGAGGCGAGCGACAATTATTATATAACATCACTATGTCAAAGCACGCATATTTTATTAGCGCGTTCGAACTTAATAAAAGAATACAATGTTGCGCCAGTCCATCAAATTGGGTTTAATCTGCCTGGAGAGAGAAAGGGGCGAGGTTCGGTTAAGCATAAGACAACGACGTGTTCTACAACCGCTACACATACGTGTGAAGATCACTGCTCATATGAAATTCAAGTATTCCGCGCCTGTTAGACATTATAAACAAAATAAAATTTTATCGCAGTCGCCTCATAATGTCCAAAAATATTTTTTGTCTACTGTCTGCAGCTCAGTAAGGAATTTGGAGTAGGCTATACCCGATTTTTCTAGTTTATTTTTATATTTTTGCTACTGAATTTATGTTTTTTATTATCAATTATTTAGGGTTTAACACAAACTCTTTTATTATTTTATGCGTAATTGTGAAACGTAATTTTATTTTAAGTAATATTATTGTAAATGTATTTTTTTTACCCAGATCGGGTTGTAGAAAAAATACCTACTTATTTACTTAAAACTTACTCAGATACTCAAAGACTGATTGTCAACATGCATTTTTGAGCGACTTTAACGTGTTTTTTTCCAGACTCAGCTCGCTCTTTTGTACGGTTCGCATGTCAAACTTAGAAATTCCCGTTTATTTATTCGTTTTGATGCATTTGAGGAATCTAGGGTTCGAATTGCCTTGTTGAATCACGTCTTAAACCATCCATTTGCCGTCACATTTTGGTGGAAAATCGCGGAGCACTTTGAGGTCGACTAATCTAACCCTGGTTGACAGAATTTTCTATGCTGCAATTATATACATTGCTACGAACTTTCAGATTTTTACTGTAAAATTCCAGTGTATATTCGATAGTATGTATGTATAAAATAATAGTGCAGTCGCTTAAACACAATAAGGGGTCATCCTCGGAATGAGAGGTAATAAGCTGGAAACTCATATACACCTTCATTTTGGCGTTCTCAAAGTTATAAATAGGATAGAAAACGAATTTACCGCGTGAAATTTGTAGCACCCGACGATTTGGTGACGTTGCAGCCGCCGTTGTCCATGGTAGACTGTCTACCCTGGACAACGGCGGCTGCAACGTCACCGTAACGTCGGGTGCTACAAATTTCACGCGGTAAATTCGTTTTCTATCCTATTTATAATGTCAAACAACCGCGATAGTCTTCGATTTTATGTTCTCAAAGTTGTCTCAAAAGGGTCATAAAATCTCGTGCCTGCGTCGTACGTTATTCAAGATCAAAGGTAACAAAAAATGGTTTTTCGCGACTATCTAGGTTTCTATAGTTCTAATCGTGGTAATATCTCAAATAAAAAATGTAAAGCATGAAATTTGCGACAAGTTTTATTTCAATCATTCTTGCTCTCAACCGTTTCTGAAATAGAGGACGGAGAGCGCGCAGCGCTCAGCCGTACATGGTGTTATTCACTGAGATTCACAATTGACCTTGACATACAGTATGTATGGCTGAGGGCTGCGCGCTCTCCGCCCTCTGTCTTAAAAACGGTCGAGCACATGAAAAAATGTTTGGAATAAAATTTATCGCAAATGTTATGCTATATAATTTTTGTGATAAGTTATAACATAATTAAAGCTATAAAAACCCAGATAATCGCGAAAAACCTATTTTTTGACCTTTAACCTTGAATAACTTACGACGCAGACACGAGAATTTATGAGACTTTTGAGACAACTTTTAGAACGCTAAAATGAAAATGTATACGAGTTCCCAGCTTATTATCTCCCATTCCTAGATGAAATATGACTGGACTATAAGGCAAGAAAATGCAATTTTAAGCTATTTCAGTTTTTTATTAGTATTTTTTAGACCTGTTTTTGTGATATTGAAATTAATCTGAAATAACTCAGAAATTATGAACATTATATTGAACTTTTGAAACTTGGGAAATCTTGCACTACATCTTTAAATTCTTTCGAAAACCTTTATTTTTGTTTTCGTATCCCTGCCATATAGGAATTGGTTTAGTTATGGTACTCTAAATTCTCAAATTAGAGCTGTGTTAGTAGCTTCGATTTGAGTAACTCGTGTAAAACAAGTGTAAATTTCCAGAATGCGTCTCCAAAAATATTCCGGGTATTTTCTACGTGGGCCGTGTTCATCTGCACTGCACCGTTTTTCGCCGTAGCGGCCATTATTAATAATGTCTGCAACAACTGTGGCATGGGCTCGAGGGCACCAAATGGGGTGATTTTTAAAATTAAATTACTTTACTTCTTATAAAATGCGGCTGCAAATGTTAAAATCTCTATCTAAATATTACATCCATGTATTTTTATTCATATTAATTTTATTAGTATGATGGTATTAAAGTCATCGTGAAGCTTGTCGAAGTTTTTTTTATTGCAAATATAATATTAACATGTAAGAAAATATTAGAATACTCAAAGAAATAAAATAAAAAAAAAAACGCAAGAAAACACAAAGAAAATACAAGAAATTACAAAGAAATAATAAAACACATTACGAAGAAAAAGCATTAACACTATTAATTTGAGTTGTTACAAGAGTAATATTCCTGCAGAGTAGAACGCCTTGTCTTACTTCCTAAGGTGGCTCAAACACGCCAAGTGATTGTGATCGCGGAGTGTTATAAACCGTTGAACCAGCGACATACGCTTGCCTCTCCGACTTGGATAATGCATGCCACCGAACGTAACTTGCTCCGGGATCGGGATTCACACCATTTACTTCAAAATCGAGAAGCCTTGCCGGCGTATCAAGCGGCACACGCGCTGTTGTGAGGTTCAATGCGGACCTATGTAATTATGCAGTTGCCGTTTTGTCACACTGGCCACGCTCAACTTAGATGACTTCGGTTTGAGTTATAATACAAAATTTAAATAATTTTAATTCAACGTTATGTTTCACACTTAGTTGATGCTTTGTTATTTTGCAATTGTTTTCCATTGCTCTTTCCGTTGTTAGTTGTTGTTCAGATAACTTTCCTAAATTCCTAATAAAGAATCGTACGACACATAGTTACTGTTCCTATATTGTCTTGTCTAAATAGCGAGTACTATTTCCAAAGGTACAGATTTTAGTTTTTATTTGTTTGTGTTATAAAGAAAAGAGAATATCAAAACTGACATTCTACGTAACTCTGCAAGTATTTGAAGATTAAAAAGCAGATTTTTAATACCAGTAATATGAAGCCTTTGCATAGTATTTACTCTAAAAACTGTGAACACGGTGGCTCACTCTGATAGTCGCCTAAAATTCCTAAATATCAATAAGCAAGAAAGAGATTTTAAAGAAACAGTTTTTTGAATACTCTAATGAAACATGATTTAAAAAGTTTTGTGAGTTTCGTCGTGTATTCAAATGAAATGATAATATTTCGTTTTACTATAGTAAAGTGTTGTCAATAAATCAAATCATTACTTTATCATTTTATTTAAACAAAGTGTATATCATTCCAGTTGACTGTTTCTCTCCACCCTCAGAGCCCGCCCTCGACCCGACCTAAACAATTCTCGACCTTTTCAAATTAAATTCAATGTTTATACAAAGTTACAAATCAACCCACTACTTAAAATGGAATTTTGCGAACGGCGGGCCGCGAGCCCCAAAATCCTTTCGACAAACTTCGGGTAGCCCAAAAGGAAACCTTTCTAATTTATTTTCAACTCCCGCACCAAGTTTACAACACGCCTTTTACCCGTATTAATTTTCAAGGGGTATCGCTAACTTAAGTATTGCTGGCTTACTTTCACTTCAATTTGAGTATTTTACACTGATTCCGCTCGCGATTTATTTTCTTTGTTTGAATTTAATAAAAATAATTCTTCGTTCTTTAGCTTTCAAATTCGAGTTTTTTTAATATGTGTTCCGATGTGGCAGAAACGCAGCAAAAAGAGAACGCAATATTAATGAAATGTATGGACAACACATAACGAACGAACGCCCCGTGTGCTATTGGTTCGATAGCTTCCACTTCCGTTCCTAATTTCAAATTCAATTTATCTCTCTAAAATCTTTACAGATTGTTGAAACTTAGCCTTTATGTATGAATATTTCAAAGTAAGCAAAATACAGTGATACATACAAAATGCTAAGTGATACAGTTACACGATATGCGTTGTATTTTTTAAAATTTAATTATTCTTATATCAAATACAAACTAAAAATACAGTGATACGATATGCCGTTTAATTGAAGATTAATTAAAAAGTATTATAATAGAAACTATTATTATTACATTTATTGAGATCAAGAAACACTATAAAAATATTCTTTTTGTGCACAGTGATATAAAATAATAATAACGATTCAGTAGGTCATTCAATTAGAGCAACAAAGGAAAAAAAAACGATCCTAACAATTTATCATAAAATTTAAAACTTTAGAAATAAATTTACAATAAAGTCTGAAGAAAAATAATAAAATAAATTTAGTGATATTTAATATTGTCTTTAAAAAGAATCATTAAAACATACGGTAAATTATAAAATCGAAGACTATCGCGGTTGTTTGACATTATAAATAGGATAGAAAACGAATTTACCGCGTGAAATTTGTAGGACCCGACGTTTCGGTGACGTTGCAGCCGCCGTTGTCTAGGGTAGACTGAAGAGCTGTCAGTCCGTTGTTTTGCGGGTAAGCCTCAAACCGCTCGTGTCGTGATAGTAACCGCTCGTGTCGTGTCGTCAGTGTCGTGATAGTAATTTAATTCCGAATTGTGTGCGGATTCATCCACGAAAAGATATCCCAGGATCTACACACATTCTCCGTGTCGCCAGTGTCAAATTGCTTCGAAAGTTGATTCAAAACAATCGGTACAAACTCGATAATGTGCAAAAAGAATTATTATTTCTTCATCTAGAATTAAGCAGCGTATTAAGTGGCGAGGATTTTCACAAGTGCGACAGAGTTTCCTTTAGCCAATCGGAACGTACCACGGTGCTATGTGAGGAGTCGAATAATGCCAAGTTTCTGCGCCTGGCAAACGCAGGGCATTCCCGCAAGGAGGTACCGAAATACGCTGTAAGTACTGTCATTAATCTTTCGAAAATTGACATTGACCAGCCGACGACAGAAATTCTTAGCAGGGGATTAAATTATGTACCGACACCGAACCGTTTGCTTGTGGAAAGTATTATCGGTGGCATTGAAGAAGTCATCTCTCGTAACAAGATCCCTGCGCCAGAGGCCGACTTACTGCGACAGGATGTGGCTGTCTTTGTACGCAAGGCCAAGCTCCCACAGTCGAACACCACAGCCGCCCAGAGAAAAAGCCTAAAATCTCTGCGGGATAATAAGGATGTAGTTGTGTTGCGGGCCGATAAAGGCAACGCAACCGTGATACTCGATACTGTGGACTACGAGCGGAAAATCGGGACGCTCTTAGAAGACGCCAACACTTACGAGAAGGTGAATTACAATCCCACGAGCAGAATTACCAGGCAAACGAGAGTTTTAATCGATAAATCTGTCACTTCCCTCCCAGAAATAGCTTATCTCACTAAACCACGTAACGTACAGCCACCGAAATTATATGGCTTACCTAAAATCCATAAGGATAATGCACCATTGAGACCGATTGTGAGCCAAATCGACAGCCCCACATATCCTCTGTCAAAACACTTGGCTGGTGTCCTCCAACCGCTTACGGGCAAAACGACGTCTTACGTGAAAGACTCGCGACATTTCGTAAGCATTATTAGAAGCTTAAAACTGGCCGAAGACGAAATAATGGTGAGCTTTGACGTCGAATCTTTATTTACGAATTTGCCCATTTCGGAGTGTCTTACGGTGGTGAGAGATAAACTAAGGTCTGAGGACCTCCCTATTAGCTACGCCGACATGCTTCAACATTGCCTGACATCCTGCTACTTTCTATGGAACGGCGATTATTATAAACAAATCGACGGAGTAGCAATGGGATGCCCCGTATCGCCGATAGTTAGTGACCTATATA
Organism: Micropterix aruncella; assembly: GCA_944548615.1. Taxonomy (NCBI): domain Eukaryota; kingdom Metazoa; phylum Arthropoda; class Insecta; order Lepidoptera; family Micropterigidae; genus Micropterix; species Micropterix aruncella. Next base: position 29,160,057 of record OX155955.1, on the reverse strand, counting down.
TGGAATATTTTGAGGAATTAGCCATAAAAACCTCCAAAATTAAACCCATTCTCTGGCTTCGCTACGTGGATGATACCTTCTGCATCCTGAAAGGCAACATTCAAACGGTGAAAGAATTCCTGGGTCATTTAAACTCCATACACCCAAAAATCAGTTTCACCTATGAAGTAGAGAAGGACGGCTCCTTACCATTTTTGGATGTCAAAGTGACGAGGAGAAGTGACAATACTCTCGGACATACGGTATATCGGAAGCCCACACATACGGACAGATATTTGCATGCAAGCTCACACCATCATCCCTACCATCTACGTTCAGTGCAAACGTCGCTCGTGAATCGAGCACGCGATCTATGCGACACTGAGCATTTTCCGAAGGAGATGGAACATGTCAATGATGTCCTTAGGAAAAATGGATACGGAAAATATCACGAGACACGCACACGATCTAATACGGACGAAACTCAAAAACCGAGCAGATCAAGAGCATTCTTACCATACGTCAAGGGCGTGACTGATCGAATAAGTAAGATGCTAAACAGATTCGATATAAAAACGATCTTCAAACCGACCCAAAATATAGCTCGATTTTTGAGGCCTGTAAAGGTTGTAATACCACTGCAAACCCCGGGTGTGTATAAAGTCGAATGCAGCTGCGGTCTAGCCTACGTTGGACAAACGAAACGGCCCATAGCCACGCGACTGACAGAACACATCAAAGCTGTTAAAAACGTTCAGCGAGAAAAATCGGCGATCTGCGAACATATATTGGATAGCGGAAGTAACCACTGGATGCAGTTTCAAAATCCCATTGTTCTATCCAAGGAACAATTCTACTTTCCTCGCATGATCCGGGAAGCCATTGAAATAAGAAGAACTCCGAACTTCAATAGAGATGACGGCTACAAACTCTCTTCTACGTGGAACCCTCTTCTTAAAATGTTCCCACCGCCGAACGCCGAACGCAAAGACGTAAAACAGGATACAGTGAGTGTTGTGTGCAAGACGGATTTTAAAAATTCCCGCGCTCCGAGCCCGGCCCCCCACCACCGTTATAACCTACGCAGTGGCGGCAGCGGTTTGCGGCCTACCCGCAAAACAACGGACTGACAGCTCTTCAGTCTACCCTAGACAACGGCGGCTGTAACGTCACCGAAACGTCGGGTCCTACAAATTTCACGCGGTAAATTCGTTTTCTATCCTATTTATACGGTAAATTGTCAATCTATGTGTCTCGTAACAATTAAATTCATTTTAGATTCTAAAATTTATTTAATTTTGATTGTTAGGGTTAATTGTTAATTTAGGGTAAAGTTAAAAAGGGTAAGTTAAAAAGTTAAGGTAAAGTTAAAAAAGGATAAAGTTAAAAAGGGTAAGTTAAAAAAGTTAAGGAAAGTTAAAAAAGGGTAAAGTTAAAAATAAAGTTAATTTAATTGTTAGGGTTAACTTTAATTGTTAGGGTTCACAGGTAGAAAAAAAACAATATTTTCTTCACTGTTGGTCATGGTGTTGAATAACCAGCATGCACGTGAGATAGGATTGTGGAAAGATTGATTTGTCTGCCAAATGCGAATGTAAAATTTTAAGTCCTGCTCAGTCGTCTGGATGGGGCTTTGAAATTTAACGCTTCTAATAAAACTGGCGAGTCTATCCCGCCGTTAAGGAGTTTGTGAAGAAACATTATGCTTCCGCACTCATTCCTCTTCTTAACCATTTATTACTCGCATGGGTATATTTTACCCCACGCTATGTTTACATTATTGCAATACTTTCAATTTTAAAGTTACCTCCACGGCGTTTCCAGTAGCTGCCTAAATACCTTTTCCGTCCACGATTCAGTCATGAGCGCCATTCCGTGCTATGTGGTTGTGTCAAGACATCATGTCTGTGGTATATATTGCCTTACACGAGCATTAGTGCTACTTTTTTTAACAAGTGTATTTTACGACTTTTTTTTATTGTTATTTTTTATTGTTGATTTAAATTGTTTTTTGTTCTCACGATTAAATATATTTTTAGGTTAGAATGCTTACAATGACAAGACAGCGGCTTTTTGACAACCCAGTATTTATTAGAAAGGGAGGAAGAAATCGCCATAGACAGTCCAGATGAAGATGAAGAGGAAACTAAAGTAATTCAAAGTGGTCACAAATCAGAATCTCTAGAAAACGTCAATGAAACGTACCAGAAATGAAGTAGTGATAACAATGAACCGCTGATCAGTCACTTAAGAAGGATTCTAACAATTTTTATACATCAATAAAAAGTTCAGAGCCACAATATTATAACCCAAAATTGACCACCGAATATTGAGAAGGGAGATTCTCAAGCATCTTGCAGTTGATTTGACAAAGGCTCACCAACAAACTCGAGTAACAATACCACAACTGCCCTGGGCCACACAAAAACATATCAAGAAAGTGCTGATGGTCAGGACCCTGTCTCTGCGATTAGAGGCGGCTCATAGATATATTATAAATGATGCCGTGTGCCCTAAGTCAAAGAATAAAAAAGTAAAATGTTCGTGTGCTAAACGCCGCCAGCAAGTCTCTCTTGAGCATTCCATCATGATATGTGGTGAATATGCGGATTAAAATGTTACTACTTTTGGGCAGAGGCATTTTGTGTACATAGCCCCCAGGATGTTTAATATGCTAGATGAAGATTTAAAAATGTAATGTGCCTAAGTCTTCTTCTTCTGTTAAAGCCAAAATTGATTCCTGGCTAAAACACGACGCCCGGCAAAATAATCATAAATTAATATACCGAGATAGTTTCCATCATTAAATCTATCCCTGTCAATTCTTCGTATTATTATTATTTTCTTTGACTTTTTTTTATTACTATTACTTATTAATTCATTTTGGTGAATATTGTTTTATATTATTTGACATTTTATTTTATTAACACGACTATTTATTTTGTGTGTTTTATTTCCTATTGTGATTATATTTTCTGTGTTTTATTTCCGTTAGTGATTATTAGTTATAATTTGTAATGGTGACGGGAATATATATATTTATACTTCTTTTCCTCTTATTTTTTATTCAAATTTCCGAATATATGTGAACTAAAAACTAGAGCTAGCTGCCCTGGAACAAGCACTGGCACTTAGTTGGGCAGCAGCAGTACATACATGCTAATGCTCATATCGGCCGTGCTCAATTTTAATTTTAATTTTAATTATATATTTTTTTATTTATATTATTATTAGTGATACTTATGCATTGTACTTGAATTGTTAAATTAATTAATTAAATAAATAAATAAATAAATATCAATTCATCTCTTTCTCGTGTTACCAAAAATGTTGATTAAAAATACTGTTATCTTTTAGTAAGATGTTCAGTTTTTCCATTTTGAATAACGAATAAAATATGAAGCTGTAAATAATGTGTTTTATTTTACTTTTGAGATTAAGGTAAAATATGCCCCAGATTAGTGTACCTTTATAGACGCGAGTAATTAAGGGTTAAGAGTAAAATTCTTAAAGTAGTTAAAACGCTGTTCGTGAAAGTTGAGAGTGCGTGTTAAATCACATAACGCTATCCATTTTGTACCCTACTGCCTAAACAATGAGTGTTATGTGTTCAGGATTCATATATGTATGTTTTCCATTTCTTTATTCGACCATAACTCTAAACGCTTGAACCGATTTATAAGTGTGTCGTATTGTTAAATTTTTCCTCCCAAGTGTCATAGGGTTCATGCCGCGACCCCTTTGCTATCATTCTCATATAAGGAGAAAGCAGCGTCTTTAATATAAATCGCCGTGTTTTGCAGTGCGTGTTGACGTTTATCATTTGACAGTTTAGTTTTTTCCGTTTTTCCTCTTCGCGGCCGTCAGAAATAGATCTGGTAGTCCTAGTAACAAAGAGAAATATTTGTAATATTAATTTAGCAAAATAAATTATACAAAGTGTTTAAATATTGCACCCCACAAAATATCACCGATTTTTAAATAAACATTTTTTGTTCTTACGAATTTATTACAATCCAACATTTTTGGAACTTATTAAACTACGCAATTGTACTGAAAAAAATCTGATACGTATATGATGGAACCCCGATTTTTTATTCCAGTATAACTTATAAACGCTTGAACCGCTTTAGAAGTGTGTGAAACTGTTAGCATCGTTTTGTTCTCTCCAGTATCATAGGGTACTTGCCGCGACCCTTTGCTACCATATTTAATAAGATGTAAGCAGCGTCTTTAATATAAATCACCGTGTTTTTCAGTGCTTGTTGACATTCATCATTTGACAGTTTAGTTTTTTTCGTTTTTGCTCTTTGCGGCCGTCAGGAATAGATCTGGTAGGCCTAGTAACGAAGAGAAATATTTGGAATAATAATTTAGCAAAGTGAATTATACAAATTGTTTATTTGTTTACAGCCCACAAAATATTACCGATTTTTAAATGAGCGTTTTTGTTTGTTACGAATTTATTCCAATCCAATATTTTGGAAAATTATAAAACTACGCAATTGTACTGAAAAATCCGGTATGTATGTATTAATGATGAAATCCCGATTTTTATTCCAACATAACTTCTAAATTCTTTAATTGATTTGGAAGGGTGTAATATTGTTAGAATCGCTATGTCATCCCAAGTGTCATAAGGTACCTAAACTGTCCAAAAAAAAAATGTCTAAATGTCCAAATGTCAATAAATTAACATAAATATATCGTGTTTAGTATTAAACGAAAGATCTGATTGAGTATATTCCGGAAATATATATCTATCTTTATGGATACATAGATAAACCACAAATATTTCATAAACAACCGTAATAAAAATATTTATAAATACAATAGTTCACTTTCTGTAACGGCAGTAGTGTTTTTTATTCTTTTTAATAGGTATATTTACTTGCTATACATCGTACATTTAGCCGTGAGTCATCTGTATCACATATCATATCACAATATTGCTAAAAGTATAATAAAAAATCTCAGTGCTTACACAAAAATAAAATCCCACTATTTTACTAAATTACGTTAAAAAAACCAATATCAAAATCTCCCGAGTGACACAAAGAGGACAGAATCCAATCAGCGCGTCCGTCGAGTCGAGGGCGTTGTCCGGCTGCGCGATTGGAAGCTTCACCAGTGGGATTGGTACAGAATAGAGAGTAGAGCTGTTCTTTGGCGGTTAATTGAAAGTTACGAGCTACGTTGATTCGACCGCGGGCGAACGAGACCGCGTCGTCTCGCCGCGACACGAGTTTCCAATTAGGTGTACGTCAAGTGGAAATTGGATATCCTTTCCCAAATGTGTCTCTGTCACGTGTATTGTCATGTAAGTCAATCGGTTTGCCTTGCGTGATCGCGACGGGGCAATCATGAGTCCTGAATAATTTATTGGGCTGATTGTATGGCTGTTCCCGTGTGGCTTTTATACGGAAGCTTCAGATTGTGAAATTGCATTCTAATTTAAAGTATTTATTCCGCGCTTTCGTCTAATTTGAGAATAAGATTGAGCTTCAGGAGAGAGATGCATTTGATACTGCACGTTCATGTCATTCTAAAGGAAAGAGTCTATAACCTGGTCATACCGTTTTAAATTGGTATCTGAAAAAAAAATGAACAAAAACCTAATATGTATTCGAAAATTAAATATTTTTTTCAATTTATTCATTAGTATTTCAGAAAGGTCCCTTAAATTAATATCATCTGCACTATTAAATGATTATAACATGATAAAGCTCTGAATACAGTCGATTGGATAATTAACCCTCATGGTCTTGTTCGAACGCATACAGCTCTGAACGCATACAGATATGAAAAAAATATGATCCAAAATAAATGACATTTTAATAAATATATTTAAAGTATCATTTAGGTTGTTATTGTATTCAAATTATTATACTCTATGCATTGCGATTCAAGGCATTGCTACGTTGACTCTCACGCCAAAGAACTATTTCAGAAATCAAGTAAAGCAATCTTTTTTAAAAAGAAGGAAAACTAGGACTTCAGTCATATGATAGCAGACTGAGACACTTCTATCTTTACTCGCTCGTGGACAGGTGCACGGTTGCGGTTATGGTTAACCTTTATAAAATCTGAATAACAGCATCGACAGCCCATACCTCATGGAAAACCTGTCATTTTTCTTCCGACCATTAGAGCTCGTCGAACACTCGAACATTTAAATTGCATAGCGCAAATACGAATTATGCACAAAATGCCCATATTTACCTTATGACCTTATACTATACTAGGTTTCAACATATATACATTTATTAATTTAACCAATCTGCTTATATAATAGAATTTTATAGAACCATAGAAAATGCACACGGAGTTTATTTTTTTGTCAAGTTAAGTATGTATGTATTAATTTTTGTATTTATTTATTTATGTCGAGGTATGTATTTATGCATGTATTTTATTGATATATGTATTTATATATGTATGTATATGAATGTGATGTGTAATATATATGTATATCTCTGTATGTTCTATATAAAAAAAAGTCTATTCGCCTTCAATCCCTACTCCTCCTGATCCTCCACTTATAGATATTTTAAATTAATTAAATTCAATTAAAATTTCTAACAAGTTATTTCAAAACGTCGAAAACAAGTAAACGGCCTTACGTTACATATGTAAAATTGTTTAAAGCAACGCTGTATGTTGTCTTAAGAAATAAATAAATAAATAAATAACCCTTGAGTAATAATTAAATAAATACCACTGAAACCGCGTTTGTTTTGGCAATCAAAAGAAAAACTCATCCTAAAGCTTACTAAACTTTTAAGATTCACCCCATCCGGGTCCAGCGCTAAATTACTGACAAATTGCCAGCGAAACAGGCCATGAAAAAGATGTAAAATACGCGAAATAAAAGAGGTTTCATTCTGCGACCATCGTAAAATCCAGATCTCCTCAAGTGGAAAAATATCCAGATATTTTATGCAGCGACTACGCTGGCGAGTGCTAATTAGCGAGTATATTTGCGTTTCAGTATAATATTTTAATGAGAGCCCTCGACTGACTGTCCTGGATAACACTTCATTTCGCGTAATATCCTCTCGGCGAGTTTTACTGGTAATGATAAAATGTTAGCGTTGAGCCTATTTCTTCCAAAAACCTCATTTGTTGCGTCTATTTTTATTATGAGGAATGCAAAAAATAAAGTGTGCACTATCCTAATAGGGACGTAGCATAAGAAAGTAGTATAATAAATATTAAATCGACTGAGCAAATCCAAGCTTTGCGAAGTCTATAACCCCAGATAGTAGACTAAATGTCATTGTGTGTTTGTGTGTATGTGTGTGTGAATGTGTCACAGGATAACTCGAGAACGCGTTGATCGATTTCAAAATTCTTTCACCAATAGTTTATATTCGTCAATGGGGCAAACTAATTAGATTTAGGGTTCCGATATAAATAGGAGCTGCCATACAAACAGACGACTCCGAAGTCACCTTTTTTAGCCGCACGCTCAAGGTGAGTCGCGCGGATGTGCGGAATGAGTGGGGTAAGTCAGGGCAAATCAGGTGTGGAATGAGTAGGTTAAGTCCGGGCAAAGTTGCGAAATGAATAGGGTAAGACGAATGCTGTGTAAGTAAAGTAAAGTACATATGCTGTGTAAGTGCAAACTAAATATTCCTATAATGTGTCTCGTGATTTCATTGCCGCTCTGTTTACTGACATACGTTATATGATAAGGTCAGCTGTCCAACACAGGGTGCCCAGTGATCGTACATCATAATATACTAGGGGTTGAATTTCCCGAAAATATTTTACAATATTTATTATTTTGTCATAATTTAATTACTGATTTCGATTTACTGAGTTTGATAGATGGAACCCAAAAGGCTTCTCCATCGTGAGCGCTAATTCGTAATTTAAGTGTTTTTAAAAAGACCAAGCTTTCCTATTAGTTCCCCTATTAATATTCCATTAATGATTAAACGTCATTATTAATTTATTCATTGCATTCATGTGCGCAGCAGAAATGGATTATTTAATGGGCGTTATTTTATTTTGCGCCATGTGCCCTATGGTAATTTATTAATTGGTTTACAATTAGTAGTGCGTTAGAGTATTTTTAGTGACCGCTACTAATGAGCATTTAATTTGACTCCGAGCGAAATTGAGAGCTGTGATTGGTTGAGAGTGAAGAGCGTAATTATTTAATTGCAATTAAAGTACGGGCTGGGCGCGCATTAATCATTTGGAAATCGGGACAAAGTTTTAATTAGTGCTGGATATTATATGTTTTTGATGTCGACGGGCGTTCAGGGAATACTTACAAAAGCTAACCTGAGAGGATCGTGTGACGTCCTAATTATGACGTCACACGATAAATTTGTGTAACATGAACGTGCTATCTACCTTCATAGTATGTAACGGAGCCAGGCAGTCAGTATGTAATGTATGAACAGTGGATGAGCTTTTGGGCTTTGGGTAGACAATACCCTGAACGGCCGTCGAATTTTTCAGTACAATGCACCCCCGACATTACATTACATTACATTTTCGTCGTGTCCAATTAACGGCTAAAAACCGCTCTTGGACGTGTCAAAATAATTGTGTTAGATAGTAAGTCTCGTTACTACTCTTTTCTGAGCATACATAGGTAGTCCAGAATTTAACTACTAGATTTTCAAACTATACATACAAATAAAATAGAAGCCTAATATTTGAAATAGTCAATAATTCGAAGAAATACGTAGTAAAATATTTCATCGTAATATTGAAATTGTCAGTAAAATGTTAAATAATCAAATTAAAGCTACGCCGCGTATTAAAAAAAATAAAAGAACAAATATAAGACCAAATAAAATAACCAGACAATAAGGCTCTACTTTTTTAGGCCATTTAAATAGGCATAATTTTTGAAAAGTCATGGCCCTCAAATTCGGCCAGGTTATAGAAAGGGTAGCCTATAAGCATCTCCTTGTTTTTTTTATTTTTATTTTACGTCCTCTAGCTGTTTGATAGTGGTAGGAAGTAGATTACAATACTTGCGAACAAACTTTCTTAAACCAGAGAAACAAAGTTGCTTTAATGTACTACGACACGTATTTTCATAGCCTACGTGATACTGCTCATCGTGGTACAGTCGCAAAAGACATACGTCCTCATTTGTGACAAACCATTAGTATACTGTGGTATAATTTATTGTATCGATGTACTTTTCGAACATCAGAATGTAAAACTACTCACGTGGATTCCAATTGGCCGAATCGACTTCAAACATGCTTCTCAATATTGAGATATACAACTTGGGTTGTCGACTACAGCGGGCGAGCCCGTCACCTCAGGAAGTTTTAACGATTAGTCGTTCTATCTCCCTGGAAGTGAACGTAGAATACTTGGGGACAAAACAGTCCACCGTCTAGCTACGCCACAAGCCCGTAAGAGGCCAACACCTTAACCGCTAGATAGCCAGGAATGTTACCTGGCGGGCCGACACTCACGCCCTTACTTCCAATTGTAACCAGATTACTCCGGTCTCTCGATTGGTTACGTGTTCGAGGTCGCTTGCGCGGTCCTCTCCCTTACGAAGCGGTGAAACGGTGTATACCGAATCTATCGCGGACCAAAGTGTATTTTGCCCGGCTGTTCACCCAGGATCGGATGGCCGATGGTCATTTCATGAGCAGTCGCCGTAAGGTCCGCAACCACCCCCGCTCTATAGGAAACAGTACCTACAGCTTCCAGACTCCCCCGACCGTTAGTCAGAGTGCACAGTCGATTGGCTTACGCCCCACGGTGCGCAGACCGTCCAGGGGCGCCTGAAGGTTGATTCCCAGGGGAAACTGACCATAAGGCCAGAATCCTACCCAGGCTCGCACTTCATGCGTGAAGGCCGTCGGATAGGTGTTGACTCGGGAGTGTGACAAACCCTGAACAGAATGGGTCTTAGTGGCCAACTTAGCAAGGGCCCATTAACTCCCAATTGAGATATACAGCGTGCTTATAACTTTCACATCGTTGAACCACTTCAGGTTGTGAAGGACAACCCCGAACAGCCCAACCGATGAACCAGCAATGAGCCAGCAAATACCTCATGCAGCCAACCGATGAGCCAGCAAATACCTCAGACTGGTATTTATTTTTTATTTTTTTATTTAAGAATTAATTACTATAAAACATAGATTTGCTTACAAAAATAACAGGAACCGAATGGCAAAACCTTAACCATTTGCTTATTTGTTTCTGTCACCCAACCCGTTCTAGGGTGAACAGGAAAACGATACGGTATAACGATATATGATCTTTCTTTCAACCTGGAGTGAGCGTAGAGACTTGAAGATATATACATTCCACTATCTCGCCCGTCAGAGAGCCGGTAAGATTCCACTAAGCCGGGGCGCGCACTTGCGGCCTGGCCTGGCTTGACGGCCAACGATATCCTACGAAATGATATCGTTGCCAAACGCGCGGCCAAAGTGCGCGCGCCGGCCGGCGATACCATACATTTCCTAGTATCTCGTTGGCCGCCGCGGCCAGGCCGCAAGTGCGCGCCTGGGCTAAGAATCAACCAGCGGGCAGCTTCGCCCCTGACTACCAGTTACAGAGGAATTTCTCAGACCTCCCGACTGGTTACGGGTACGAGGTCGCTTGCGCGGTCCTCTACCTGATTTAATTCAGCTTTAATTCAGTTTTAATTTATCGCGGATCAAGGCATCCTCTCCCGTCTTTCACTCAGAATCGGGTGGACAGTGGTAACTTCAAGAGTGGCTATTAGTTCAGCACCCACCCCCTCTGCTTAGGAAACCATATGTCGTTCTTTGACTCCTCTTGCTCATCGCCGGAGTGCAACAGTCGATTGGCTAACAGCCGCACGTAGTGCAAATCGCTCAGTAGCGCCTGAGTTCCAATACACCAGAAGAAACTGATCCACCAGCATGATAGCCTGGGACTTAGAGTGCTTCCTGGGATAGACCCTCATTCCAGGAGACTACTTGATAGGAACTATGAGCTGTGCCTTGAGTTAAAGCCGACCCCAATAACGAGATATTGGGCCTAAGTGGCAGCAATTGCACGAGTACCGTTAGCTACCACATGTAAGTTGACAGCCGAGCTTAACCCTGAGATGGGTCGTCTCCGTCTCCGAGAGTGAGTAGTCATAAAGGCCGTGTTAACTTCCTCTTAGCCGGATAAAATATCAACGACCGCTTCATCCCTTAGGCATACACTGAAAAAACTGTTTTGTAACTAGTTACCGAAGATTCAGTAAATAATTACAAAACAGTTTAGCTGCTGTGGTGACACCTAAACAATTAGGTACCACAGCTAAACGAAAAGAGCTAAAATTTTACAAAACTGTTCAGTAGCAGATAGATAAACTGTTCAGTAGTAGATAGCTTCAGTGTACAGTAATAGATAGCTAAAGTGTTCAGTAATACATAGCTAAGTGTTCAGTAATAGATAGCTAAAGTGTTCAGTAATACATAGGTAAAGTGTTTAGTAGTAGATAGCCAAACTGTTCAGTAGTGGGTAGCTAAACTTCAGTAGAAGATAGCTAAAGTGTACAGTAATAGATAGCTAAAGTGTTCAGTAATAGATAGCTAAGTGTTCAGTAATAGATAGCTAAAGTGTTCAGTAATACATAGGTAAAGTGTTTAGTAGTAGATAGCCAAACTGTTCAGTAGTGGGTAGCTAAACTGTTTAGTAGAAGATAGCTAAAGTGTTCAGTAATACATAGCTAAAGTGTTTATTAGTAGATAGCCAAACTGTTCAGTTATACGTAGCTAAACTACGTTTGTAAGTGTACCTAAATTGTTTGGGTTTCACAGCTACGCTGTTTAGATGAAAACAACTAAACATCTAGTAAGATGTAGCCAAATGAACTGGGCCCCACATACAGTACTGTCCAACTGAGAATTCCTATTGGCTGATGTAGTAAGGACATATTTTATGTCCTTACTACATCAGCAGATGGGAACTCTCAGCTGGGCACTACTGTACCAAGCTTACTCGCCCACAATAGCGAGTAGGCCTGTAAGTGAGGGCTCAAAATTCACTTGTTGGCTACATCTCACTAGACGTTTCGTTGCTTTCAGCTGAGGAGACTGAAATCAAAGAAAATAAACATTTAGTTGTATTTATTTTTTTAACTCACATTATTACAGAAAGGTGCCGATATGTCGTGTAATTAGAACACGATGCTCCGCCTACACATATATAGCCGTTTTATACAATCACAATGCTCACTTCTTTTATTTTACGGATTAACAGTGGATTTAACTTGCATAAGTCGACGTTTCGCCGGCTACGTCAAAGCCTTCATCAGGAACCACGGGAATTCCTGGAGCAGACGTCTGGTGCCCATTGTACCTAACTTCCAACTTAGTTTGATGTTTGGTACAACGGGCACCAGATACACCCCGGTGCCCGTACTCTGGTACCTGATGAAGCCTGTGACATAGCAGGCGAAACGTCGACTTATGTAAATCAAATACACTGATAGTCCCTAAAATTAAAATATTACATAATGCCAAATAACAGCGTAAACTTAAAAACATTAATAATATTTATGTACAGTATGTAAAAGCGGTTTGTTATGAAAGGTCGAATGAAATCAGTACAATTCCGTAATCCCTAAAATTAAAATATTACATAATGCCAAAGAACAGCGTAAACTTAAAAACATTAATAACATTTATGTTCAGTATGTAAAAGCGGTTTGTTATGAAAGGTCGAATGAAATCAGTACAATTCCGTAATCCCTAAAATTAAAATATTACATAATGCCAAAGAACAGCGTAAACTTAAAAACATTAATAATATTTATGTTCAGTATGTAAAAGCGGTTTGTTATGAAAGGTTGAATGAAATCAGTACAATTCCGTAATCCCTAAAATTAAAATATTACATAATGCCAAATAACAGCGTAAACTTAAAAACATTAAGAATATTGATGTACAGTATGTAAAAGCGGTTTGTTATGAAAGGTCGAATGAAATCAGTACATCTTTTTGCATACCTTGTATTACAAATTCAATCGGCAACTTTACGTACGGTCGACATGTTTCATTTCTGACGTCCGGGGACCTTATCAAATTATTTTTTAGAATTTGTGCTAGCAAAGGGCAGTTTAAATTTTACAAGGTTCATCGGACGTCAGAAATGAAGCTTGTCGGCCACAGAGTCTTCATATCATAACACCAAACAATCTGGAAGTGCAACAAACATATTATTCACAGAAAAAGTAGTTGCTCGCTATTATTTTTCTCTGGTAAGACAATACAATAATTATGTGATTCGAAACATGCACACCTTTAAATTACAACTGAGACCTTAGTGTTATAAATCTCTGCCCGCTAGACAAGATTGTAATATTATTTGGAACATGGCATGCAAGTGAATCATAGAAAATTATTTTTTTTTTCTCATTATCGGGAACCGCAACTTCAAAGCTATTAAAATGATCATCAAATTCCAATGTATTAAACATAGCACATTCAAAAATTACCCTTTCGTCGCTATACATATAAATATTTCTAATTACCATGAAAGTAACACCTCCTAAATCATCTACATCCTCGGTAAGTATTGTGTGTGACTTATACTCCGTACCCTTAACTTTGACCCACGGCACGAGACGATTAATGTGGTCCTTGGATAGAACATGCAGCGCCTCCAACGTGACACCTTCCTCTAGAATAAAGGTAAAATAATGTAAGCTGAGTCGTCAGAAAAGTAACTTAGTGAGGTACATACCTACAGGTGAAATTATAAAAGCCTATAAAAAACAAACCTATTTTTTTAATAAAAAAATGATATATCACAAGTAATTTTCGGTGAGATATAGTTACTGTCAATTTTTAACAGTGACAGTTTGGTTTGACAGTTGACAGACAAAAACTAATGGGTGCATTCCAGGTGAGACTATGCCTATATACTAAATTTCAAATCAATCGGTTCAACGGCTCGGCAGTATCGTGAGAGATTACATACAGACATACATACAGACATAGACAGACATTTTTCTGGAAATGGTCTTAATCGTCTTGGGGTCTCAAAATGGATATATCCGTCGTTATCTAATTTTTTTTCCCGCACGATCACAATACTTTCCCTACCAGTGGTACCCGGGAAAGTAAAAAACTAACCAAACCTACTGAAATGTATGGGTTTGACGCTTTACTGCCTATTTCTCGCTTATTTATTGACACCGAATAAAGATTTTGCAGATTCGGAATAAGCGTGGTGAATATAGTCGGGTGACGTTAAAGAATGGAACGCGAAAACACAGAATAGTATGCTAAAAGGAATATTTATAAAAGACTTAGGAAGTAGGTACTTACTTTTAAAATTGTCCTTATATTTTGACATTCCCCAAGAATCCAGTAGGTCCTCCACCGATTGATCCGCCATTTTGAATCACAACAACACAAGATTTTTCCGATCGTTCGATTTGCTTCGAGGCTTGTTCTTCGAGCATGCTGCACGGTTTTACAGTCACAAACGTGCCGGCGAAATATTTCACGCGTTTCCGCCGAAACGCCTCGCGATTCGCGATTTCTTGAAATGTAGTCGAATGAACGTCGCCGCGATGCTGTCGCCAATTTCCGCGTGTCTGTGGTTCTCACTGACTGGCTGTGTCAAGCAAATAACCGGATCGAACGACCGACGACCCGTTCTTCTTCGTCTCCCACTTTTTGGCGACGCGACGTGCGACAACCAAACGGTTGAAATACGTAGTAAATACGACGTCTCTCACGTTTATTCACTTGTAATGCCTAGGAATAATGAGCCGCCAAAAGAAAATCATGCTTATATACTCAACTACTAGCTGAACTGTTTAGCAAATGATAAATAAACTTCGGCAAAGAGAGCTGAAGTGTTTAGTTGGAATACCTAAGTAGTTTAGGTATTACCTATCAAGCTTTAGGTAAAATCTGTAGTTTAGTTATTAATAGACAAACTTCAGCTAGTTTAACTGAAGTTTGGCTAATACAGCTAAATAATGTAACGGTCACTTTGGAATGTTTGTTTACACCCATTTAACTAAGTTATTTAGCTAAGGGTACAGAACTTTAGCTAATCCAGCTAAAGCTGAATTGGGTCAGTTGGAATACCTAAGTAGTTTAGCTATTACCTATCAAACTTTAGGTAAAATCTGTAGTTTAGTTATTAATAGACAAACTTCAGCTAGTTTAACTGAAGTTTGGCTAATACAGCTAAATAATGTAACGGTCATTTTGGAATGTTTGTTTACACCCATTTAACTAAGTTATTTAGCTAAGGGTACAGAACTTTAGCTAATCCAGCTAAAGCTGAATTGGGTCAGTTGGAATACCTAAGTAGTTTAGCTATTACCTATCAAACTTTAGGTAAAATCTGTAGTTTAGTTATTAATAGACAAACTTCAGCTAGTTTAACTGAAGTTTGGCTAATACAGCTAAATAATGTAACGGTCATTTTGGAATGTTTGTTTACACCCATTTAACTAAGTTATTTAGCTAAGGGTACAGAACTTTAGCTAATCCAGCTAAAGCTGAATTGGGTCAGTTGGAATACCTAAGTAGTTTAGCTATTACCTATCAAACTTTAGGTAAAATCTGTAGTTTAGTTATTAATAGACAAACTTCAGCTAGTTTAACTGAAGTTTGGCTAATACAGCTAAATAATGTAACGGTCATTTTGGAATGTTTGTTTACACCCATTTAACTAAGTTATTTAGCTAAGGGTACAGAACTTTAGCTAAAATTCGCAGTTTAGTAAGTAGTTGCTATTCGTCTAGTAATTGGTAACAAAACCAAATTTTAGCTAAAAATAAAATGTAACCACAACTAAACAGAGTTTGATAATCTAGCCGTAGTTTAGGTGCTATTTTCTAAACTTCAGTTAAAAGCGAAATAGCTAAACTGTTTAGTAAAACGATTTTTTTCAGTGTACAGTTCGGCACGCCTTTGTGGCCCACGATTATACAAGTAACATTGACGCCTACGCCATCATCATTTGCGTGCGGAGTGCCCAGTGGGAATTCCAGGTTAAACACATATGAAATATATACTGCAACTGCGGAAGCCATGGAGGATATGGGTTATTTCCGTACGTTATGCTCTGCTGCAGAGTATTTATGATGCGTTTAATATCGGAAAAGCTACAGAAGGCCGACGTATCGGTTTTAATTGCCCGCTCCATGCGATTCATATTTTTCGCAGGAGCCTGTCGGATATTGCATTTTACCTTAGATGGAATCTCACTAAAGCTGATGTAACCGTCAGCGCGCTTATTCCGCTTCCAGCGAGCATGGAAGCGACCTTTTATGTCGGCAGTAACAAGTAGGGGTAAGCGTATTAGCGACTAGGGGAGGAATTGGTTGAACGAGTAATACAGTCTTTTTTGGTTTCTATTTTACTCTTTCCTATTATTTATTTAGATAATAGGAAATGATAATATCGTGAGATATTATTTTTTATTATTTTTATAGAATTAGGATTATCTGTTTCTGCAGCGAGGTATCCTGAAAACCAGGTCTAACAGAACTAAAGGCATACCCGCTTGTTATGCTTGTGGTTTTTATCACGTAGGCTTTGTTGATTTCGTTTTCATAATTCTGCCATATCAATAATACAAAAAAAAAATGAGGACACGACAGTCAACAAATATAGTTTTATATATTATATAAATAAAGCGTACTTTCGGGCAGACACATTTCGTATTTATAGTGCCAAAAGCATTTAACCTCCTTGACGATACCTTAGGTTATGTTAAACCTTAGATAATGACTGTTATATCCAGAGACCAATTCAAAGTTTAGAATTGGCAATTGGATCTAATCACATAATACGATTAGTTGTTGCTTTCATCCAGTTGTATAAATGAATAGGTATTATTGTTAATTATTATCGTTGTTATTATTATACTGACTATCTTGTTATCTAATTATATGACATTTATACCTAATAATTCTCTAAATATTTTTAATAATTAGATAATCGCTAATCTTACAAGGATAAATAATAGTTTTCAAGGTTCTTAATAATGCACACTCTTATAAAAAGAAACGGACGATTTATTTTGAAAAAACAATCTGTTTTTAGAATTATGATTCGTAAATAATAATATCCATTTAGCACATAATGGATATTCTTTGTATTTTGCACATAATGGATATTCCTAATAATGAACCAGAGTTAAAAAATAAAAAGTTTTTTTTTTATAAAAAATCAAGATAATTGTTTTTATAAATGTATTTAAGTAGGTATTAAGAAGGACGTTGAAAACATTTCCTTATCTTAGAAAAAAATATTGTTTATTTTTTACTGAAGGGAAAAAATATTAATTTAGGATTTTTTATTAATATTTTTTTCCCAACAGCAATTTGAGATTTCCCTCCATAGAAAAAGTTGTAGAACATATAAAAACCTTTCCGATGACGCATCACTCATCGTTATTGGTATCTAGGCCAAAAACGCCCGTCCTCTTTTATCAGCTGGAGTAAAGTGAAATGAAATGCATAAGAACTAAGTAACATCACGAATGCAATGACGTCATTTTAGCTGAGCACTCGAAACTTTACGCAATTACGCAAATTCACACACAATTACGCAAATTAAACAGATTTACACAATTACGCAAATTCACACTGACGGCTAAATGTATAATGTTTTTTGGTCCTAAACTATTGAATCCGGGCTTTAAAACTCATACTTATTCTACCTGCTAATCAGGTCTGCATGATCAACTAACCTTGAGCCATAGTAAATAATAATAAGAGTAATGTTCTTAGCTGCGTTCATACACTGGTTTCCATCAGATCACCAAATTTAAGCAGCATCGGGCGTTGTGAGTACGATAATGGATGTGGGCCTGCGTACTGCCACGTGATGTTATAAAAGCCGGCCACCCGGAATATAATTATTTTTCGCTAGACAAGGTGGACGTTATCGCAAGGGACATACAGGTGAAATGATAATAATTTAATTATATTATATTTATTATTTATTTTAATTGATATATTACATATTATAATGCACAGTATTGAAAATTCAACAATGACACGTGCAGACGAAGACTAACTTAAAAACACGACTTAAAATATCGATGAAGGACGTTTTTGACGTTGATATTGATTTGAAAGTATTAATAATAATGAATCGGTTGTAAAATCCGGCTAGAAAAGTTGTACCTAAATGTTACCTTGTTGCTAATTTAATTTAATTATTAGTTATTTCTAATTTAATATTCATCTTGGAACTCGCCAGCTAGAAACATCTCATTACAGAATTTAATATTGATAGTGAACTCACCTTAGTCTGTCGGCACTGAGCGAGGGTGGTGCCTATTAGATCGGCAGCCAACTACAGTTTTCTCTACACCATCGGGCATAAGAATCAAAGATTAGCAGACTGTCAGGTTTGATGAAATAAAAATTGAGAAGAAACATAATATATTATATAACGAGGTGATAATACCGTGAGTCTCTAATGAAATATTTAGTATACATTTTAAAGTTATTTTAACATTACGCGGCTATATAAAGTGTCTAAACAACTATGTAAAAGTTTTTTAAGACAATAAATGCGATTTGATTTGATTTGACTGTCGGTTAAATGAGTCCCCTCTGACGTTAAATCCTATTAATTAAACATTAGTTGTAGATGCTTTACACTATGTTTTCAATGGTTTACACTATGTTTTTTAAGTTTATTGGTCAGAAATAAGGTAAATATCAGTTGTTTTATTGGGGGTGTAGTGTAGACTACGTCAGAAAAAGAGCAACTTAAATTTGCCACGTGCGGTATTGCCACCCGCGGGAAGTAATAATGGAGTCTATTGTCACATCACTTTTACGAATACACATCGTGTAAATGCGAGCGAGGCTGAAAAAGCTTGTCCACTCACCCATCTCAAAGCGCTGAACAACTACTCTGTGTTTACCTTCATCGCGCGCCTCCGGTTGGAATCGCATTGGCACACGTCGCAATCGTGGTCATTAATTCTCTTCACGGACCACACGACCGCGGTACAGTAGTACATTTGTAACCCAAAATAACATAGCCAAAAACTCATGGCTTCCGGACTATGTGTGGCGGGGTGGCTTGAGACGTCATGCCTGCCTTATTCCGCGGAACTAATTACGAGGCAAGCGAGCGAGATTAGAGAACTTATCTGGCTCGGCGAGCAGCCTTCCGCCGAGCGCTCCGTCGCTAACGATCTCTCTAAAATCTTTTTGTGATTACGTCTCGTCACCGGAGCGACTGAGGCGGGCGTCGCGACGGCGGACGTCTCGATGCGATGCCGCGGCGACGCTTTACATGTCGTGCATATGGCGTCGCGCGACGCCGGATAACGCATTCTTTATACATCATGACGAAAATACGTAACGCTAAGTGTATAAGCATATAGAAAACTAACGGTTCCATGCAGCTTGGGCCATATGATCTGCTCGTTATTGTGGGCTGGCTTAATTCGCGGTTCTACTCCCATCCGGTAGCCTCCTCGAAGAGGGACTTAACCTGACAGAAGTGCGAATTGCGATAGAATACCTCGGGCGGAACCAGGCGGTTGATGCGCTAGCTGGTTTGCTAGCCACGCCTACCATTTCGGCGAATAACCCGGGGGGGGGGGGGGGTCTGAAAACGTTTATTTCCAAGAGCTACCTTTGAAAATATTTCCGTTAACCACCCGATCCCGCGTGATATTATCGAGCGCCAAGATCCGCGAACATTCGAACTTAATGACCGCTAACATAAGGTAGAGGCCGCGCAAGCCACTTCGAATCTGTGATCAGACTAGAGGACGGAGAAGTCCGGCCAAATTTGGTACTGAGGGCGTGAGGTCGACCCATTGGCTTCACTTACCAGTGCTTTAGGATATCGTATTCATGGCATTGCAGTGGTTCATCAAACTCCTTACTCCCTATGTCAATGGGGTTTTCGGCTGATCCCTCAATTTGAAAAGGGACGGATTCGAAATAAGAGAAGACAGTATACGTAATACGAAGGCCCATTCCAACACCATACCAGAAGATGCGTTCTAAAAATGTTTCCTAGTATATGATGGAGCCCTTGGAAGCAGTGAATACATTACCAGGAGGACTACTTTGTAGGAGATGTTTTTTGTAAATTATTATTTTTAGAAATATTTTTGTATTATTAGAAGTTTAGTGGAATTATGCAGAAGTATTTTTTGTATTTTTTTTAGTATTTTGCCGACAACAGATTTTAACAATTTTCTATTCGATGGTTCTTGTGTTTTGATAATGGGAGGTAATAGCTCTCTCCATTTAGATAATTGTAAAAAATATGTCATTATTCCATACCTTCTTTATGTATTTCTAAATTGCTCTAGTCAAAAGGGTTAAGGGGTTTTATATACATCAACAAGATGAGGTAAATTTAGCAAAGAATAATCGAACGAAGCGTCTTAAGAATATAAAAATCGACGTGAGTGTCATTTACTATCTAATAATTTTAATATGCTGTCGCTTGAGGACCGGCGAACTGCTGCGGATATGACTGCGCTACATGACATCGTCAATGGGACGCTGGATAGCCCATACATAGTTTTGAGCATCGCCCTGAAGGTGCCGCAACGTAAAACACGATCCACACAGTTATTCGAGCCCCCGAGACGACATTCTAACTACATGCGCAATTCAATGCTTAACCGATTGCCACGTACGTATACTGATAAATTTACAGGGCTTGACATTTATAGTAGAAACAAAATTAGCTTCAAATCGGCAGTACGTACCGCCCTTGAAGCTGCAGCGACAACTGCCAGTAATTATTGATTTGTAATATGTATGTATAAATATAATATAACTTATATATGTATTCCCATGTATTTATTTTGAATTTATGTTGTATAAGTATGATTTATATGTTTGCGGTTAACTAAATATTTACGGATGTATTGTATTTTTTGTTTCATAATTTAGTTTGTAAAATATTTTTCAAATAATTTCGAATGGCGTAAGTTATAATCGGCATAAGAACATGTTTTTTTCAAGAATTATGTATCTAATTATAAGTTCATGCTGTTACTTACCTAAATAAATAAAATAAAAAATAAATAAAAATAATAATGAATAAAGTGGCTGCGACCTACCACAACCTCTAGATACCTCACTTTACGGCACCTAATGATATCAGAATACAATTAAAGTCTCGGTAGAGCGCGGCGCGGCGCTGAGTTCAGTATGGGTAATGAATCTCTCCGGTCTGTCCGTAAACGGCCACTGTGCAATAGATTGTCCGCAGAATGGTCGGAATGTGGAATTGAATTTATTGGGTCATCGTTCCGCCGCGATACCACACGAGTAGGCACGGAACAGAGACAAAGCTTCATACAACCGCGATTTGATAGGTACACTACTACAAGCGTGAGACGCGTGCGTGTATGCCCACTGGCCGCTTCGTACGTACGCGGAGAAACCGGTCTATATTGGCTTCGCCGGTTGACAAACCTCAGGGCCCCCAGCCACCCCCAGCCGCGGCGGACGTACACATCTCACCTGTTGTTTATTTTTCTCCTTACGTTTGATTCAATAAGTGTTTTAACATAAACAAGTGTAAATATGGTTTACTGCAGCGTGTGTTTGAACGATTCTAGAATTATTAAAAACATATCATTTTTCAATTACCCCAAAGATTTCATTAGGTAAGTACAGTAAATAAATAGATTATAATTCATTATTACTTTCCTGTCAGGAAAGTATTGTGGACGCACTTCTGTGTGTCTGGCTGTGTGTATTATCCGACGATAGCGCCGAAACGTTTCATCCGATTGAGCTGAAATTTGGCATGCAGGTATCAGTTGGTCATCATGGTATGAGATGAAAAGATTATGGTTGAAATCCATCCACCCTGGGTTGGACCCCGATGAGGGAACTCCTCAACAGTCATTAGCAGAGACCCAAAATGTTGTATACGCATTAAATTATGATGGCCCCTTCCAAGTTCTACCATGACATCGCTGATGTACCCTGGATTGGCTCCCGATGAGGGAACTCCTCAACGGTCAACAGCAGAGACCCAAAATTTTGTATACGCATTCAATTACGATAGACCTTCCATGTTCCACCATGACATCGCTGATGTACCCTGGTTTGGCTCCCGATGAGGGAACTCCTCAACGGTCAACAGCAGAGACCCAAAATTTTGTATACGCATTCAATTACGATAGACCTTCCATGTTCCACCATGACATGGCTGATGAACCCTGGGTTGACTCCCGATGAGGGAACTCCTCAACGGTCAACAGCAGAGACCCAAAATTTTGTATACGCATTCAATTACGATAGACCTTCCATGTTCCACCATGACATGGCTGATGAACCCTGGGTTGACTCCCGATGAGGGAACTCCTCAACGGTCAACAGCAGAGACCCAAAATTTTGTATACGCATTCAATTGCGATAGACCTTTCATGTTCCACCATGACATGGCTGATGAACCCTGGGTTGACTTCCGATGAGGGAACTCCTCAACGGTCAACAGCAGAGACCCAAAATTTTGTATACGCATTCAATTACGATAGACCTTCCATGTTCCACCATGACATGGCTGATGAACCCTGGGTTGACTCCCGATGAGGGAACTCCTCAACGGTCAACAGCAGAGACCCAAAATTTTGTATACGCATTCAATTACGATAGACCTTCCATGTTCCACCATGACATGGCTGATGAACCCTGGGTTGACTCCCGATGAGGGAACTCCTCAACGGTCAACAGCAGAGACCCAAAATGTTGTATACGCATTCAATTGCGATAGACCTTTCATGTTCCACCATGACATGGCTGATGAACCCTGGGTTGACTTCCGATGAGGGAACTCCTCAACGGTCAACAGCAGAGACCCGAAATTTTGTATACGCATTCAATTACGATAGACCTTACATGTTCCACCATGACATGGCTGATGAACCCTGGGTTGACTCCCGATGAGGGAACTCCTCAACGGTCAACAGCAGAGACCCAAAATTTTGTATACGCATTCAATTGCGATAGACCTTTCATGTTCCACCATGACATGGCTGATGAACCCTGAGTTGACTTCCGATGAGGGAACTCCTCAACGGTCAACAGCAGAGACCCAAAATTTTGTATACGCATTCAATTACGATAGACCTTCCATGTTCCACCATGACATGGCTGATGAACCCTGGGTTGACTCCCGATGAGGGAACTCCTCAACGGTCAACAGCAGAGACCCAAAATTTTGTATACGCATTCAATTGCGATAGACCTTTCATGTTCCACCATGACATGGCTGATGAACCCTGGGTTGACTTCCGATGAGGGAACTCCTCAACGGTCAACAGCAGAGACCCAAAATTTTGTATACGCATTCAATTACGATAGACCTTCCATGTTCCACCATGACATGGCTGATGAACCCTGGGTTGACTCCCGATGAGGGAACTCCTCAACGGTCAACAGCAGAGACCCAAAATTTTGTATACGCATTCAATTATGATAGCCCCTTCCAAGTTCCATTATGGCATGGCTAGTGTATCTTGGGTTGGCTCCCGATGAGAGAACTCCTTAACGGTCAACAGCAGAGACCCAAAATTTTGTATACGAGTTTCGATTTCGTTTTTAATAGTTTTCGATTTCGATTTCGGCTTCGTTTTAGATTTCGATTTTTATTTCGATTTCGATTTCGATTTCATCATCATCATCATAATCAGGGGGGGGGGGGGTTGAAGCATGGTGCTAGGTTGTGGTTTATGAAATTAATATTCAGAATAATTAAGTTCCTGGCTACTTTTCAGGAAAGTGTTGGGGTGACGCAACTTTTTTTTTTATGTGGTGGAAAGATATACCTATTAGTAAGTAGGTATTAATGCATTAAAAGAACCTATTTTACAATATTGATTTTGTAACATCACCCGACTATATTGACCACGCTGGTTCCGAATCTGTAATAATCTTCATTCGGTTTCAATAAATAAGCGAGATATAGGCATTCGAAAAAGGGTGAAACCCATACATTTCGGTAGGTTGTTAAGTTATTTTTAATAATACATAAACACCTATTTGACGGTAGGTTAGATTAGTTTTTTAAGACAATCTTAAAAACTGAGTTTAAAAAAACTTTTTTTTGGTTTGTTTATTTGTTTTTACCTTTAAACTAAATTTGGTTGTGTTAATTTGTTAAAGCTTTTTTCTTTCACATTTAGCATTACAATGATCGAATCTACTAGTATTTCATTATTTTTTCTATACTGCAGTAATTCCATTAACATCGAAAGATAACTCAACCCGGTGGTGAAAAAATCGTTTTGGTATATCGTAAATAGTATAAATACTGAGTTTTTTTAGTGAATTGTACAGAATAGTTACATAACTATTTATCTCGTTTTGATATTTTACGTAAATGGTTTAGTGTTTTAAGTTGCACGGAATATGCACATATCGCATAAATGGTGCATTTGACCAGCAATATCGACAATTTGTGAATAATTATGTTTACAAATTAAATACATAGGTTCATGTTTCTTTTATTATTTCAGACGTCAGGAGTGGTTAAAAGCTGTCGGTCGAGAAGATCTCGTTACAAAACTTGTTGATAATAAAATAAGGCAGCAATACAGAGTCTGTGAGGATCACTTCGAAAAATCTTGTATTAAGTTTTCTAAACACAGAACTGTGAAATATTTATTTGGCAATGCGTTTCCAACGCTCAACTTGCCGGTAAATGACGGTGCATGTTCGAGTTCGAGGCAATATGAGGATGTATCTATACACGGAAATCAGAGCATTCAATGTATACCTGCTACTGTGACATCTTTAAATTCAAATAACCCTTTAAATAAAATAGTTATTTTGGAAGATAAAACATCTCGCGGCATTCAGACGGACCCTGATAATCAAACTTATGAAAATAGATCGGCGCAAACGGCACGTCACCTTTCAGCGGATACTCCACGAAAAAGGAAACTGTCACTGGAACTTCGTGAAGCAAAAAAACATAAGAAATATGATTTAGATAGTTTAACTAAAGAAGACTTTATAAAAATATGTGATAAGTTTATGAGTATAGGTATGTCTCAAATTATTAAATGGCAAATAGATGTGAAAGCAGGTCATAGTGGAAACCGATACAGCCAGGCTTTCAAATTTTTCGCACTTAATCTTCATTACTCCGGTCCAGCAGCGTATAGATTTCTTACAAATACATTTTGTTTACCTTCATTAGTCACCTTACAAAAGTTAGTTAGGCCAATAGGTACTAAGCTAGACGAACGTTTGCTTTTTGCGTTAAAAACGAAGGTAGACAAAATGGAATCGCAAGAAAAGATTTGCAGTGTTTGTGTGGACTGCATGTCTTTGAAGGCTAATCTGTTTTATGACATCAGAAACGACAGAATTGTAGGATTTCATGAAATAAACGGGATTCAAAAAAAAGAACCAGCTAATTACGTTATTGTTATAATGATTCGTGGTATCATACACAACTGGAAACAACCAATAGCTCATTCATTTCTGGCACAATGTAAAAAATATCCAGAAGTAAATAATTGGATTGACGAAATTATAACATCATTACTAAATATTGGTCTAGACATACGCGTCTTTGTCTCAGATTTAGGTTCAGATTTCTTGCGCGCTTCAAAATCTCGTTCCGTAAGCAAGGATAAAACATATTTTGAAGTAAACAGACACAAAATTTATTACATGTTTGATGTCCCGCATCTTTTGAAATCTGTCAGAAACAATTTTAAATCATGTAATTTCATTATTGACAATAAAGTAGCAAAGTGGTCACATATCAGAGATCTATATAAAGAAGATAAAAAGCGACAAATTAAATTAGCACCAAAACTAACTGATATTCACATCAATCCTAATAATTTTCAGAAAATGCGTGTGAAAGTAGCCACACAAGTCTTAAGTCGTACTGTAGCATCAGCTATTAATACCTACGTAGATTTAAATCTTATCGAGGTTGCTGCAAGAGATACCGCTGATTTTGTAAATAAAATGAATAATTTGTTTGATTTATTAAACTCAAGTACACTGCGATCTCCTAATAAATTTAAAATACCTTTCCGCGGCGATAATTATCAAATTGAGTTTTTAGAAGAAATGCTAATATTTTTCAGGAACTTAAAATTAATAAGAAGCGATGGACAGAAAGACGTCACAAATATTATGAATTTCATTCACGGATTTCAAGTATCTATAAAATCTTTACTACAACTTCATGAAGATTTACAATCGGAAGAAATTAAATTTATATTTACGAGACGTCTTAATCAGGATTGTCTCGAAAATTTCTTTGGCAAAGTCAGACAGGCGGGTGGTAACTGCCAGCAACCAACATGTAGACAAATTAGTATTGCATTCAATAAGATGTTTATTACGAATATCTTAAAGAAACCTCAAAATACAAATTGTGATCAAGATTTTGATAGTTTACTCATGAAACCAGACGACTGTCGTATTTTTAATACAACATCACAAGTTTGTCAACCCGACGATGTTAGTGCTCCCGAGTTAACGATAGGAACAAATGATTATCGATTTGATTTACCAGAAAAAAATGGGTTAGTCTATGTATCCGGCTATTTGTACAGAAAATGTCTCGAACATCATAAATGTGAGAAAATAAACTTAAATGTTAATAGATCTGAACAACCTGTAAATATGGGAAGAGATTCTTTTTTCAGTCATTACAAGGATTTTAATGAAGGTGGTGTACAATCAGGTTTTTTAATAATACCTCCTGACAATTTTATCGCATTTGTTGAATTACTTGAGCAAAAATTTCGCGAATATTTTGATCTCGAGATAAATATTGTAAATATTGGTAATGATATACTAAAACGTGTGCAAGACTGTAAATTTGATATGCCATGTGAGTGCTTTCCATTAGACTATTTAAAAAAGCTTTATGTTAGATTTCGCATTTACCATTCAATTAAAAGGCACAACAAATTATTAAAAAACAAAAATGACAAAAAAAAACTATTTAGAGTACGTAATTTGTAAAAAAATATTCTATCGTAGGTAAGTTTATAATAAAAACTTGATATTATACGTTTTGTTTATTTAATTTTATCCTCCTGGGCCAAACCTACCAAAATAGGTAAACATTTTGTACGCTCTTTAGAACACACACGATATAGGCACACGAGTAAATGTGGTTTGAGCAACAATAACGACAAATTGTGAATTATTTTTTATTATTTGAAATACGTATGTAAATACCTACCTACCTTTTATAGTGATTGAATAATTATGTCTACAAATTAAATACATGGGTTCATGTTTCTTGTATTATTTCAGACCACAGGAGTGGTTAAAAACTGTCGGGCGAGAAGTTCTCCTTACAAAACTTGTCGATGATAAAATAAGGCAGCAATACAGAATCTTGTATTAAGTTTTTTAAAAACAGAAGTGTAAAATATTTATTTGGCAATGCGTTTCCTACACTCAAATTGCCAATAAATGACGGTACATGTTCGAGTTCGAGCCAATGTGAGGATGTATCTATACACGGAAATCAGAACATTAAATTTATACCTACTATTGTGATATCTTCAAGTTCAAAAACACTTTAAATAAAATAGTTATTTTGGAAAATCAAACATCTTGCGGCATTCGGAGGGATCCTGATAAGCAAACGTGTGAAAATAGATCTGCGCAAACGGCAGTTCACATTTCAGCGGACACTCCACGAAAAAGGAATGTCACTGGAAATTCGAGAAGCTAAAAAATATTAAAAAATATGATTTAGATAGTGCAACCACAGGAATAATACACGGACCGGAGGCAAAGCTTCTGAAGAGCATACAAAATTTTTACCTACTTTGTTAGGGTTGGCACAGAAGAATAAAATTAAATAAACTAAACATTTGTCAACTTTTTATTATACACAATTTTAAAAAGTCTCCTTTAGTTACACTATCTAATTACGATGTACCAAAACGATTTTTGCACCGCCGGGTTGAGTTATCTTTCGATGTTAATGGAATTACTGCAGTATAGGGACCTTTCTCAAAAATCGAAAAAATAATGAAATACTACTAGATTCGATCATTGTAATGCTAAATGCGAAAGAAAAAAGCTTTACCAAATTAACAACCAAATTTAGTTTAAAGTTAAAAACAAATAAACAAACCAAAAAAAGTTTTTTTAAACTCAGTTTTTAAGATTGTCTTAAAAAACTAATCTAACCTACCGTCAAATAGGTGTTTATGTATTATTAAAAATAACTAACAACCTACCGAAATGTATGGGTTTGACTCTTTTTTGAATGCCTATATCTCGCTTATTTATAGAAACCGAATAAAGATTATTACAGATTCGAAACCAGCGTGGTCAATATAGTCGGGTGATGTTACAAAATCAATAATGTAAAATAGGTTCCTTTAATGCATTATTACCTAATTACTAATAGGTATATCTTTCCACCACATAAAAAAACGGTTGTGTCACCCCAAGACTTTCCTGAAAAGTAGCCAGGAACTTAATTATTCTGAATATTAATTTCATAAATTATACTAACCCCCCCAACCTAGCGCAATGCTTCTGATGGCGCTATGTAACTTCAAACCCCCCCCCCCCGATTATGATGATGATGATGATGATAATGAAATCGAAATCAAAATCGAAATCGAAATAAAAATCGAAATCTAAAACAAAATCGAAATCGAAAACGATTAAAAACGAAATCGAAACTCGTATACAAAATTTTGGGTCTCTGCTGTTGACCGTTGAGGAGTTCCCTCATCGGAAGCCAACCCAGGGTAGGTACGTCAGCGATGTCATCGTGAACCTTGTAAGGGGCTATCATAATTGAATGCGTATACAAAATTTTGGGTCTCTGCTGTTGACCGTTGAGGAGTTTCCTCATCGGGAGTCAACCCAGGGTTCATCAGCCTTGTCATGGTGGAACATGGAAGATCTATCGTAATTGAATGCGTATACAAAATTTTGGGTCTCTGCTGTTGACCGTTGAGGAGTTCCCTCATCGGAAGCCAACCCAGGGTACGTCAGCGATGTCATCGTGAACCTTGTAAGGGGCTATCATAATTGAATGCGTATACAAAATTTTGGGTCTCTGCTGTTGACCGTTGAGGAGTTTCCTCATCGGGAGTCAACCCAGGGTTCATCAGCCTTGTCATGGTGGAACATGGAAGATCTACCGTAATTGAATGCGTATACAAAATTTTGGGTCTCTGCTGTTGACCGTTGAGGAGTTCCCTTATCGGGAGTCAACCCAGGGTTCATCAGCCATGTCATGGTGGAACATGGAAGATCTATCGTAATTGAATGCGTATACAAAATTTTGGGTCTCTGCTGTTGACCGTTGAGGAGTTCCCTCATCGGAAGCCAACCCAGGGTACGTCAGCGATGTCATCGTGAACCTTGTAAGGGGCTATCATAATTGAATGCGTATACAAAATTTTGGGTCTCTGCTGTTGACCGTTGAGGAGTTTCCTCATCGGGAGTCAACCCAGGGTTCATCAGCCTTGTCATGGTGGAACATGGAAGATCTATCGTAATTGAATGCGTATACAAAATTTTGGGTCTCTGCTGTTGACCGTTGAGGAGTTCCCTTATCGGGAGTCAACCCAGGGTTCATCAGCCATGTCATGGTGGAACATGGAAGATCTATCGTAATTGAATGCGTATACAAAATTTTGGGTCTCTGCTGTTGACCGTTGAGGAATTCCCTCATCGGGAGTCAACCCAGGGTTCATCAGCCATGTCATGCTGGAACATGGAAGGGCTATCGTAATTGAATGCGTATACAAAATTTTGGGTCTCTGCTGTTGACCGTTGAGGAGTTCCCTCATCGGGAGCCAAACCAGGGTACATCAGCGATGTCATGGTGGAACATGGAAGGGCTATCGTAATTGAATGCGTATACAAAATTTTGGGTCTCTGCTGTTGACCGTTGAGGAGTTCCCTCATCGGGAGCCAAACCAGGGTACATCAGCGATGTCATGGTGGAACATGGAAGGGCTATCGTAATTGAATGCGTATACAAAATTTTGGGTCTCTGCTGTTGACCGTTGAGGAGTTCCCTCATCGGGAGCCAAACCAGGGTACATCAGCGATGTTATGGTAGAACTTGGAAGGGGCTATCATAATTTAATGCGTATACAACATTTGGGTTAGAATAATTAAGTTCCTGGCTACTTTTCAGGAAAGTCTTGGGGTGACACAACCGTTTTTTTATGTGGTGGAAAGATATACCTATTAGTAATTAGGTATTAATGCATTAAAGGAACCTATTTTACATTATTGATTTTGTAACATCACTTGTTTTTTACTTTAAACTAAATTTGGTTGTTAATTTGTTAAAGCTTTTTTCTTTCACATTTAGCATTACAATGATCGAATCTAGTAGTAGGTATTTCATTATTTTTTCGATTTTTTAGAAAGGTCCCTATACTGCAGTAATTCCATTAACATCGAAAGATAACTCAACCCGGCGGTGCAAAAATCGTTTTGGTATATAGTAATTAGATAGTGTAACTAAAGGAGACTTTTTAAAATTGTGTATAATAAAAAGTTGACAAATGTTTAGTTAATTTAATTTTATTCTTCTGTGCCAACCCTAACAAAGTAGGTAAAAATTTTGTACGCTCTTCAGAAGCTTTGCCTCTGTTCGTGTTTACTCCTGTGGCGATACGTCCGCTTGCGGGTGAGATTTGTTGTGGTATAAATTCTGCGACCGATGTTTTATATGCGGTATATTCGCAGTCAGCGTTTCTCGGCCTCGACCGCCGCCCGCCTGCGGCTGTACGAACACCAAACGCCCGCAAAAAGGTGGCCCGGGAAATGTGCAAATAGGCGCGGTATGCCATTTCGCACTATTTATCCGAGTGGAGCAATATATGAACTAGTTGGCTTTGAACCCGATATGTGTGACTGGGAATGTAAATTTGGAGATGGTTGATTAAATTTACATTTCGCGAATTTACGCTATCACTAACTCACTCATACATAAAATAATATTATTACATAATACACTTAATACTACAATAATACACTTATGAATATTTAATTCTACACTCGGGAGCAATGAAACCGGGTCACCAGCATAAACCGTCATATATCGGAAACTAAGAATGGATGTAGGACATTATTACCACGTTAGTAAAGAATATTGAGGAACGCTTCTTATATATTTTTTTGACAGAACGGAAACGAACCAAAAACAAATCCCGTGAAGTCGTAGTTTAATTTTCAAAAAAGCATTAATTTATTACAAGAGTTAGCCTTTTTGGTGGCATTATTTTACAGCAATCAAGAAGTTTTATTAGGTATATTTATTTGAGTAGTATTAAACAGTCTATATTTTTTCTTATATCAATCTAGCATTCTTAGTTTCCGAGATATGTTGGTGACCCGGATTTATTGCTCCTGAGCGTATACAGATGTTTTTAATTAGTGATATCCTTGTAGTGGGTGTATTAGTTAGACAAACCAAGCAACTTTTAAAAAACAGTTTTTGGAGAAACAGTTTTTTTTCTTCGAATTTTGAAAAAAAATATTTTTTTTCAAAATAGTACAAAAAGCGATGAGCATAATGCGCTATCTAGTGGTAGGTAAAACATCGGTAATGTTGTTTATTAGCGATATTTTACCTATTGCTAGATGGCACAGCGTGTTCAACGCTTCTCGGTTTTTTTCCAATTTCAAATTCCAAAGTTCAAATCTTCAAAAAAAACTAGTTTTTTTCATTTTTTATATTAGAAAGATATGAATTCACTTACTACAAGGATGTAACTAATTAAAAACTCATCCTGTATTGACGCTTTATTCCTTTGTCGTATCTGCTTGGTCAAATGATTTTGTTAAAAATATATAATATCTACACCGTGGAATTTAAATTACGCACAAAACTTTAAGGAGTGATTTTACCCTTTAAATAGATTACATATATATATATATATATATATATATATATATATATATATATATATATATATATATATATATATATATATATATATATATATATATTATTTTATTCGATAAAAAAAAACAAATATGATAATGAAGTATGGCACATCCATACTTTTTTTTTTTGGATTACTTTTTATCGAATAAAAAAATGAGATCGGATAGAATCACTTCTTAAAGTTTTGTGCGCAATTTAAATTCCACGGTGTATAATATCGATTTAGTTTTATTAAGTCTGCAATATTTCGCGTATGAAAAGTTTTAAAACGATGATTTATAGTTAGTTCGCGTAGATCGCTCTCCGATGGACATCAATGTAAACCACGTCACTGTTGTACGAGTTTTTATTTATTTTACACTAAAACTATAGATGCGATATAATTGTTAAGGCGACGCCGGAGGTATATTTTTCTCGTAGGAGAATTTTAGCCCATAAGGAACGAGGTTCCAAAATTGAAATTCAATTTTCGTTCATATGACCAACACATTTATGTATTACCACTTACGATATTTTAACTATAATCGCATCGCTGGCGAATGACGCATGTGCTTAGAAATCTATTGGACTTTAGCATAAAACATGGTTAAAACCTTATATCCGCAAATAAACATGACACCTTTCATATTTCTTCAAATTTGGGTTTTTAATCAATAAATAATAAGCTTGTGAACGCTCTCGCTGTTTTGCATAATATATGTACTTCCGTCCTCCATGATCTATTTAATGCCGCCCATTTTATATTAGATGCCCCTGTATGTTTTTAACTATCTAATTAATGCTTTTTATTATTAGTTTTTAAAGTTTTATGCTTTGCTAATGTGACTTGGATTTATTATAAAAATCCCTCTATTCGACTTGGTATTTCCATTTACGTTTCATCTCTGATTTTAATATTTTTATGATTCTAGTTATAGAAGCCGCCAATAGGCCTATAGCATCTGTAAATATCTGACTTTTACTCGAACGACGTCAATATTAGCCTCGAACGTATAGGCAATTAAATTCATTATATTGGCTAGGCTTTCGTTCATATTGCGGCCGTTCATACTCGACGGGACCATGTTGGCGGAAATAAGTGACGGAAATATTGGACGGCGTGCTTTCCACTGTAAAATGTGCACATTTTAATTATATTTAGCGCTCTATGAAATCTAATAATACGATATCAGAATAAACGCGGTCTGCGAACCATAACACACAAATTCAGGCAAAATGTACTTTGCAACGATTGTAGCTTAATTCTGACTATAGAAATCTAGCTGTTGGATGGTATATTGGACGAAGAACATTTTCGTTTATGATATCACGCGCTGAGGCGAGACAAGTGTCTGTAAACGACTGGAAGCTAGCATGACAGTGGAAGTGAAATTTGACATGCATGCATCATTTGGTAAAGGCAAGAGTTGAGAAGAATTTGATTAAAATTGGTCAACCAGAAGCCCGCTAGTCATACTTCAATCTCGAAATATTGGACTTAGACTTGAAATTCGTTACCCAGATGCCTGTTGGGCCGAAGCCACATTGTAAAATTTTGGTTGGAATATCTCACAAGTGACACAAATATTTTTTAAACTCCGCCGTATTTAAGAAAATACTACATAATATTGGAAAAATGCCATTTTAATACCACGGAAACTACTTCAAAAATAGTTGGAAAATACTACAAAAATACTACTGAAATACTACAAAAATACTACTAGGGGGAGGGGGGATTGACCTGCGAGGGGAGGGGGTTGGGGTTATTGCTGGGATGACCGGAGGGTAGCTGGGTGGGGTTGCAAGGGGGTTATGACGCGGATGGGTGAAGGGGATTGGGGGCTTTGCAAGGACGGTTGGCGGGGTGGGTGAGGGGCTGGGGTGGCGGGCGTTTTGCAGGGGGGAGGGGCTGTTTCTCTGCCGTTAAAGTTTTATGGTAACACAACTGTTTTTTTCTCTCGCAAACACACAACCTTTCAACCCCAACCTTACGCCCTCTACCGGTGAGGTTTGAATGTCAGCGTACGAAAAATCAGCTTGGATGACGCAGAAGCTTCCAAAATTTCGATTCCTTCTCTATACATAGTCCCATTTAATGGTAAATTAACTATTGTGCTTTAATCGTTTTCGCGATCTCGGTAAAAGGATATAGAAAAATGAAACAAAACTACTTATCTTTACCTAAAAGTACCTAAGAAAGAATTGAGTATCTTTTTATAACATAAAAACAGTAAACCTTCATGTGAATTAATATTGGCAAATAGCACTTA
Organism: Micropterix aruncella; assembly: GCA_944548615.1. NCBI lineage: Eukaryota > Metazoa > Arthropoda > Insecta > Lepidoptera > Micropterigidae > Micropterix > Micropterix aruncella. The sequence continues at coordinate 29,125,952 of OX155955.1, read as the reverse complement.
ATGCATTTTAAGGGTTTACAGGTACATAAAATATATGCAGGTAAACCGGAGTATTGGATGTTCTGCAATAATAGCAGCATTTTAAGTGTTTGGGGATACAATTAAATAAACAATCTTTAGTGGTGTACCGGCATTCTGAAACTCCTTCCTCTAACTGGAAGATATCCGCTTTCCCTGAGCAACCAGGGTGTCTTATTTCCGAAATAATAACAAATGAAATCTAGTTATACGTATTAATTATTATTTATTAGTTTCAAATAGTATTCAAGGGCATTACAGATTAATCCAATTCGCCCTTGAAATATTAATAAAAGTCTTATTATCCGGCCGCGTCCGCTCGGACGCAGAATAAATTGAAAATAATCGGAATTGTCTGTCTACTGCAGAGGAGCCGACTTCCAAAAATTGGCTACAAATACTCCAATTACTAATAGAATGAGCTCAAATGACCTATCACTCTTGTTTCAGTTATTTTACTCTTCATGGCAAAATAACGTGCTTTAAAGCAGGCCGACAATTTCAGCCTACATATCTAAGTAAGGAGTTGGGTGTATGCCAGCAAAATACCTGTTACTATCATGAAACTTTGTATAATATCAAAATTTCGCCATGACATAATTTTTTCAAATCATACCTGACTTGGACGATTCCTAAGGTCCAACGGTGGTTCTGCATTTATTTAATAATAACTTCATTTACACAGAAAATATGCATTCTAAATTCTTAAAAATATAGAGACAAACTGACGAAAAGTGCCTTTAGGATCAATAATAGTTTTTGTGGCGACAAAAATATTACGTTCGCATTCAAACTCAAAGTTTTTCAATACACAGAGCGAAAATAAAATTCGAAATATGGCTAAACTAAAGAAGTTTTAGCCCAAATATATTAGGAAAATATAATTCTTGAGGGATGTATATCCTGTGTTATGATTGTTTTAAGTCGCAAGAACGTCTAAATCAATATGGCAGTCTATTTCAAATAGTTCAATTAATACTTCTTAAAAATTCGTTAAACAAAATAATCAAAAACAAGGGTATTTCATTTTATTTAACCAAAATGAACTAATTTGCAAAATTTTCCAAATTTTGAATTCCTCTTTATATTTTGTGAATTAAACAATTGTGTTTTTTTTTACAGCGAATATAACAGTACTGTCGCCATAACGTCTTATTACTCATCACGAGACCACTGTTTGTCAGGTTAAAAAGCACGAATGCCTATTACTGGAAGTGAACTATTGTATTTGTCATTATTTTTATTACGGTTTTTTTTAAATTTTGAGGTTTTTTTAATGTATTATGTACTCAATCAGACCGATCAGAAAAATATCATGTTTAGTAACATTTCATACTAAACACGATATATTTATATAAATTTATTGACATTTGGACTTTTGGTCATATTATAGACAACTAGTTAGTTAATATTTGTACAGTTAAGGTACTCCATGACACTTGGGTTGACATGACGATTCTAACAATAGCACGCACATCTACATTGGATCAAGCGTTTATAAGTTATGGTGGAATAAACAAACAGAAAACATACATAGTTGAACCCTAAACACATTACATTCCTTTGTTTTTGGGCAGTCGTGATGGACGGGAAAAATGGCAGAAACCCAAAAGAACTCCATAGATCACCCCCTTATAGACTAATCTTACATGTGCAATATATAAAATGAAAACATTTTCGAGGGTGGTTTTTAATACAAGGTAAGTCATGAGGATCGTAGAGAGCCTTGGCGCACGAACCATGCTTGAAATCTTAATAAATAGGCGGTACCTGATGGTGAGTAAGGTATCGCACGAATCCGTCGGCACGTACTCGCGAGAGAGCAAAGGAAATCACGTGAAAGGATGGGTGAGAAATGACTAGAGACGTGACCGAGAGCCAAATGGATGTAGCGACTCAGCAGATAACAAAGTCCCCGATATGGCTGGCGTCTACGCCGGCGCCACGCGCCGCGCCGTTTCTGACCTTCTTTTATGACCGCTCTCACAGAAATCACTCTACTACTTTGTATTCCCGGAGATAGTGCGGATTTGAATGTAAGAAGTATCTTACCAAGATTAAAAAAAAAAAATTTTATAAAGTAATATACAAAAAAAGACATGGACATACATACTGGTATAGGTACATGCAGAATCGTTAAAAATAAACATTAGTATAGCGAAAAAAGATAGCTGTATGCATATGCATAGAGCTATCTCATCGGTCTATCTAATATCAGCTATCTACTCGAGCTATCTAATATCAGTCGATCGATCGATCGATTAAAGAGTAAACTACAGTCGCGCGTAGGAGATACGCCCATTTTTTTTTATTTTCTATTTTCCCACCTCCATATCTCCTTAAGGATTGACCCTAGCGAAAGAGTACTTAAAACCTTTTTTGTAGAGGGTTTAATGTAGAATAATTTAGTATACGGCTATTTCTCGCTACAGGCCGTAATTTTCGAGTTAATAACGAAAAACTGAAAAAAGGGACTTCAGAGGCCCCCCACCCTTAGCTCCACCCCCACCCCTCAGTACTTTTAGTATGTTGTTAAGAACACCTTCTCCTACAATTGTGCCAAAATTGGCTTCTACATGAATTATTTCCACTATTTGGTCTTTTATGGTCTTCGTTGCCTAGACTAAAGGTCTGTATCTGGCTGTGCTGCGTTATACTTTGTTTATTGACGCGCGAACTTGTATTTGATTTTAATTTTCAAAGATTTTTGAAATCTAACAAAGGAGTTAGTCTAGCAAATGTGTTTTTTATACAAATTAAAACTAAAAAAAAAGCAGAAAAAAATGTATGCAATTAAAAGTAAAAAAAAATAATCTTTAAATTATATTCAATAAATTTAAGTAGGAAAATAAGTAATAATATATACAATTATATAAGCAGAGTATTTACACTACATTGCAATATATAATATGTATGAGAAAATAATGTGTAATATTGCATAATTTTAAAAATATATATATTTTTTTAGTATTCACCCTATTCTAGTAATTAGAACTTGAGTTTTTGAGCGCCCAATGTCTAGGAGCCAGTTTTTTACTTTACCTTTGAAAGTTACATTATTTTTCACGTGTTTCGTGGTTTCACATAATGAGTTGTAAACTTTCGGGCCGTTAAAAAAACATTGTCTTCGGGCAAATGTGCTTTTTACCTTCGGAATTGTGAAAAATTTCTTTCAGCATTTCTCGTTAAGCACATTTGTTGACTTCTTGCTCTGTACTCTTTAGTTTTGTGAAAGCTTATAAGGCACTTCTTAATAAATAGCTGTTAGAAATCCTAAACCTCAAACTCCGCAAAAAGCTGACTTGAGTTGTACCGAAGAGGTTTTTTGTTTATGACTCTTATTAGTACTGTAAAACGCCTCGGTTTTTAATTTGATCGACTTGTCTGCAAGTTAAATTAATAGTAATTTATCTAAATTCCACATATTTTACCTACCGATTTAGAATCCGCATAAGTCGACTACCTACTATTATTTTATCATGACTTTCGCTTCCGCAAACCTGGAACGGGAAATTCGCAAAAGGTTTACATTTTCCTACTTCTATTACTTCAAACGTCCAAGTTAAAGTAGAATCCAGCCAAACCCGTGTAATTTGAAATACAGCGCCAATTTGGCAAAGAATTGTCGTCGAATTGAATGGGTCGACGCCAGATGCGACAAACGCTCTCTCTCTCTTCCGCACTGAAATTAAAGCGCCTTATGTATTCAATATTAGCCCGAATGGGAATTACAATGCCCGAATTACAGCCAGACTTTCGGCGCGCGTTTCATTCCCTTCCGACTAATTTGATTATAACCCGATTCCCCGGGCGAAATTGCCACATTTGCTTTCGTTGCAATGCGACAACGCCCGTCAGCTAATGATTGAAGTGCGTGGTATGTCTGTCTGTTTGTCTGTCGCTCTGTCTGTCTGTCCATTTGTCTATTGTCGTCGCTGAAGCGGGCTGATGAGAGAATAAAACGATCGTAACGATTTGGTTGTTAATGTTGATCAATCAGCCTATTATAGTCGGTCTATCATAAAGTAAAAGATTTATCTTTAGTGCATCTAGTTTTATTGTGATATGTTAAACTAATTAGGTAACTTTAATTGCATAAAATAAGGAAAATAAGCACTTCGCAGCGTTATATTATATTAATAAAAATTATATATTCTGAAATTATAAAAATATGCAGGGTGCCAGGAGCAAATGATTCATTCGCCTTTTCTTACGAATTTAAACGGTTTTAGTTTCATTTTTGGCAAAAATATTTATGGTTAGTCTTATATGTAGCAGTATTTTTCTCACAGACTATTTTTCCCAGATAACGTGATATTATTGTGGAACTCAAGTTAATGTGGCCATCTATATTGGGAGGACGATTGTGCTTGTGCTGTGTTAGAGATGGAGTAGAATTTGCCAACGTTAACTTTAACTAGATTGACACATCGTGATGTCTTTGTCATTGGACATAGACCTGTAATTAATACAGACTACTATGCTAATTCCCTTCTACAAGTTTGTGAGGTCAAACAGATCGACGAGGACTAAAAGGAGTGCTGATTTTTTTGGAGCATTGCTTAACGACCCCGTCACTAACTAACCATTTACTATTTGCCGATAATGTTCCACTATATGTTGACTTTTCCCCAGAAAATATATGAACCCTTGAAGCCGTCTGCGAATGGTGAGCTCTGCTAGATCTTTTAATAAATCCTTTTAAGTCAAGTGCAATTCTTCTTGAAGGAAGTGAATTCCAATTAAAATTGAACAAAGCAACAGCTTAGGTTTAATATGTTTAATAAGCTTCAGTTTATTAAACCTAATGAATACATTTTCCTCTCTTAAATAGGCATAAAGATTTTGGCCTCACCATATATGACCATATCTCCTGATAACCAACCACAATGTAAGTCGCAAAAGATTCGATAACTTTTCTCTCTATAGATGCTTTTAAGCGATTCCACCAAAAGAATCCTTCCGCAATCACTGTTTTTGCCAATACCATGCGCATGTGGCTTATCATGATCCGACTGAAGAACTGATGGACAAACTCGAGCGTTTTCATATGATTCATCTTCAGCCTACGCAAGTATGTCCACGTGTTCCAATTTAAGTCTCAATTGAAGCGGTTTTCCTTACTCCAAAGGAGAAATGTTCCCCTACTTCATTTACCTCCTATTTAGCGCCCTCTCATTGTCTTCACCATCCTATCTGCGAGCCATTATATTTAAGCTTTTGAACATCCGCTCCCAAAAAAGCGAATTTTTCGCATTTTTTCACGTTCATGTTGTGAGGCTTTGGATTGATATCCCGGTTAAAATAAGGGACCCACCTTCTGCAGAATCTCGACTAAAATAACCCTTTCTCAGATAAATGTAGGTAATCAATTCTTTTCCTTTTTTCTTTCGTCTCTCTTTTCCAAATATCCTTCTCCTGGGCATAACCTAGTACTTACTTTTAAGATTTTTAGTGTATTTATATGTTTGTAACTGTTATACGCTCATCGACAAGGTACTAAATTTCCTCTATTGGATATTGTCAGGTGGCTATGTTCTCGTTCTTATGTCAATTTAACAGGTTAAGTTGAAGATACCCCTAATTTGCAGCATTTGTAATTTCATGACATAGTCTTTGTCTAGTTTTAGTTTCAATTTGTATTTTTGTGCTTTTTTGATTATTTTTATATTGACAGTTGTAAGTAAATATATTTTTTAATTATTTTAACTTTTTATAAAAGAAAGAACTAAAAAGAAAAAGATAACTGACATCGCCAAAGTACTGCAAATACTGGTTAAGAATATCATTCGAATAATAAAATCACTAACAATAATGATAACATACTTCTTCGAATTTTCTTGCTACGGACAGAGCAGATTTCTGAATCCCTCTACAATTTCGCTAGAACATATACGCCTACATCGAATAAAATCCGGCAAAACGCGTATGAAATGGTAAAAATGGAATTTACGATCTGGCGCACAGTTTGAACTCCCCACTTAAAGCAAACCTTTTTGTGTTATTAATAGGCAATTGAACTTTGCCGAGTTTGTTCCTGGCCAGTGATTTTATGCGTTTCTCTGGCAGTTTGCACATTATTTATGTGCCTCCCTAATGTTTGTTTACAGTCTGCGAAAACGCCAGCCTCTTTCATTCCCTTCACTCCCCTACTAGACGGGTCCATGCACAGCCTTAAATCTTGTTCAACAAGGATGACGGATAAAAGTTCCTCGGGATTTTAAGGGGAAGCTAAGTAGGGATTTTATGCATTGCTGTATGCTTATAATCTTTCATTATAAGCGTAGACCCTTATTGTTGTAGAATGCGAAGGGGGAAAAAAATGTCGTGATGTATTTTAAATTTGGATAAGTCGTCGCGTTATCATATGAGGGCATGATGAGCAGGCAAATAAAAAATAAAAAAACATCTCAGCATCGCCTAATATCTCTGGAGGCTGTCACTCGACACGGGTCAAACAGGTCTTACAGAGGGTGGTAATACTGACAACAACCACAATAGTAAGAAGTCTGCAGTAGTAGCTTTTGACCACCTAGGCCTGGTTCGATAGCGCAGAACCTGACTTGGTGTTTACATCTAGCCAATAAAAATATATGAAAATAATAATAAGTTTATTAGCATTAGTATAAAAATACGGTAACTTAATAAATGTATTATTAAGTTCGTGTTTTACTAACTGTACGTTTTACTAGCTGTAACCTAATTAAATTATTACTAAGTTAATTTATTACTATGTTCATATTATAATATGTATTACTAAGTTCTATTAATATGTATTATTATATATCTAACTATCTTATTATTACTAACTAATTAATCTAGCTATCGTATTACTAAGATCTACTAATGTGTATTACTATGTTAACATTATATTAACTAATATGTATTACTAAGTTCACATAACATTATTGATAAAACCAGACTAAAGTACCAGTAGGTACATTAGTCTGCTTTTTAGTTTACCTTACATTAAGTTTACCTCAATTTCAATATGCCCCGTTAAGTTTGAATCGTGATGTAAGAATTTGTGTAAAAATATAATTGTATGATTAAAACATGTATCAATAACATATATTTATCTATAATGTTCTATATAATTTAATTTACACAGCTACAACAAGTATAATGTTATTACTTATACATTATGTTTTAGTACATAAATGTGTTACCTATTAAAGTATGCATATAAAAGGATACTCCTTTCGACATATCAATTAAGGAATATTTAGTGTTAATATTAAATTACATAAACTATAAGAAAACCATAGTAAAGTAGATATAACTAGTAGGATTGGAAATAAATAAAAATTTGAGCTTACGGTTGCTCTGGATGCAGTAAAGAAAAACAAATGTCAGTGGTATATCTAAAGTAATACAAAGATCTAAAGTTTTATGTGACCATAGATTTATTTAATAATCTTCTAAATCTTTCGAGAAATACCGATATAAACGGGCCACATGTCTATAATGATATTTAGATTAAAAAAAACACTTCCCAGTATCAATTTATGAGTCAATAAGTTGATTAATCCTCTACAGGGGATGGAAACCATACAAAATTCATTATGTTTTTCAGTAAAAATCAGCAAAAAATTTCAGAACAAAAAAATTAAACAATGTGATTACCCGAATTTTAGTAATACGAAATAATAGTAACTTCGAAATGCATGCGATTTTATTAGTGTTCTACAACTTGTTGATATCAGATCTTTAGCTACCTATACATATATTTTTGTAGTAAATCATTTATATAAATTCTAATATAACCCTCACGTGGCGTGCTTTTTGGCATGCTACTGGGCCTTAATGATAAATGATGTCACTGCTAAATTTTAACAATATTGGTGCCGTTAGTGGTGGCAGCAACGCAAATGGCTATTAATGGTAATTTGTGCATGAAATTTGCATTACAATCTACACAATTGCAGCGTTTACAGCCGTTTATGTTAGGAGCACAAATCGTGGGTAATTTCAAGCAAGACATCACTTATTGCACGAATGCTTGCATGAAAATATAAGCATTCAAATGGAAATGAGAAAAAGTCCCACGGCTATATTTGACCTCTAAGACATATATTTTTAGAATGTGTGCTTTAGAGTGTATTATTATAACCCGTTTTTTTATTTCTTTTATTTATTTATTTATTTTATTTTACATGTCCTTGTCCTTAGATAAGACATTTAAAATGAAATAAATAAATTTAAAAAATACATAAGGAAAAATAATTACTTTCTAATTAAATAAAGCGACAAGTTGATTCATCCAAATCCCATTCAACCAGAGGCACGTCACACACCTAACTAGGCTTACGCCTGTTCCTAGATGTGAGATTTAGGACTTATTTGTGATTGCGAGCTGACATTAAAGTTATTACTAGAGATTAGAGATTAAGTAGTTATAATTAGATGATGTCTTTCAAATTAACTGAATAACCAATAATTTGTCATGGACCTTAATAATAAAAAGAAGAAGTATGCATTTAGCCAAAACACAAATATTTATCCCTTCTAAAATATTTTATCGCATTTAATATAAAACGGTGCCGACTGGCGTAATTAAGATCAAGATCACGTGCTGTTGAAACCTTTGTTTCCTAAGTGAGAGTAAATTAAACCTAGCCCTTTACTATATATAATAATACCTATACTGCTCGAAGTAAATAAATGTCTTAAAATACTTTAGAAGTTTCTCTATACCGAGAACATAAGAATCTTTTTACGCATTAATTTCCCAGCTACTTCTAATAATCGATCTGTACAACGTGTGCATAACCCAAATGTACTAGGATTAACCTATCACAGACCCTAGAGGTTTAAATGAGGAGTTAGATTGTGTGCGTATATCACACTAGTAGTACAAAAAGTTTAGCTGAGGCTCGAATAATCTCCCAGATCGTTTAAGTCAGTAACTTTTTATATTTTTCTTATGACTTTTCTTTCTTATAAATTATATTAATAAAATGTTTTTGTCTTTATTTTAGTATTAAGTCTATTTAATTTATCATACTCTATTTAACAAAATGTTATGTTCTATTTAATGCCAATTTTATAATGGAATTGCGATTTGTTTTTTTTATTACCAAATTTTAAGGCGATTTAGTTTTATGATTATTTTCTAAAACTTTGACATAAATTATTGTAATATTAGAGCCCTGTCCACCCTAGAACGGGCTAGTACCAGTTGGGTTACAGAATAAAATAAGCATAAGGTTAAGGTTTTTCCATTCGGTTCCTGTTATTTTTGTAAGCAAATTTAATGTTTTTATAGTAATTAATTCTTAAATGAATAAATAAATAAACCCTACCCAGCGATTAAATAAACATAATACCATCGTACCCTGAACGAGCTCGCATAGCCTTTCAGCGCACATATATAATTTGACTTCATCAGCAAATTTATAAAACAACGAGTTGATGTAAGAACTGACTTCATCAGCAAATATTAAACAATGAGCTGATACTCGAATTATTGACGAATAGCCTGGACTAACTCCACATAGGGTGCATCATAATTTCTACTCTACATGGTGTATAAATTGTACGTTTTACACTCTGTTTAATTTGAATAAGCTTTGAAGTTTTGTTCAGAGCGTCAACACGATAGAACCCTAACGAGCATTTGCAATGGTCAAAATTTGTATTGTACCTGCAAGTACGAGTAATAAACATGAATAAGTACATATATAAATATAGTAGAAGAACCCTTTATCGTCCATTATTCTGATCACGGCAAATTGCTTACGAAAAGAGCGGCGTATGAAATGTAGAGTACGAAAAAGTGAATTAGAAACAAACACGGTGGACGTTGAAAAAGATAAAGGTCGGCGACTTCTTAACCGGCGATAAAATTGAGAAAAGAAAGATATAAGAGATATATGAGGAAATAAATACACAACAGTCGTATGTATCTACCAATACGTTCAACCTTTTCCGTTAAAACCAAAACAATTTTGCTTGAGATAAACTGTGAAAAAAATATATTTTAAGAAATTACTTTGAATGTATTCGTCTTAAGCCTTATCAAAGTCCAATGCAGAGCTAAAGTTCTCGGTCGAACATCACAATAAAAAAATCGGTTGTCTGTAAAGTCGGTTTACTGACGATAGTTGAACTTGACAACGTCATAAGAAAATACTGATGGAATGGTTGCATTTGAAGCAGTTTCAATTAAGATTCTGATATTGTTTATTACAAACACCCAAAAATATATGCTTTTATACTCACCGATTTGACTACAACATGTAAATGTATTATTGTATAGCAGTATAATTGTTTATTGTTTTTTTTTAATTTGAAAGTTTGAAAGCTCAAACTGTTAAATAACGGTTTGAGAAGCGTTTGAGCACGCTGCGCCATCTAGCGGTAGGTAATACGTCGTAAATAAACAATATCAGCGAGATTTTACCAACCGCTAGATAGCGCATCGTAATGATAGCTTTTCATACCTTTTTTTTTTTTAATAAAAGTTGCTTACCTTGTTGCACTTTGTTGTACCCACAAGAAAATTGTCCGTTCAGCAATAACGTTCCGTATATCAAGAATACATATAAAATTATGTCAAGAATTTAATTCAATCTAGTGATTTTCATTCGTACTATTTTAGACTGAGGTTAGTAAATAATTCTTTCGCAACCGGTAGATGGCAGCATTTATATTGAATAAAAAATATAATAAATGGAACGCCTCAGAGCGAGGTAACGCCGCATGAGTCATGTTTTTTCGTGCGTGCAGCCAGCTCCATCGAATTATAAGACGTTGTCACGTCAAAAAATCGATTGGGTCACCCCAAGTCTTTTTCGGCAATTAGCCAAAGACGTCATATGATTAAATTTAAAAATTGAATTGCAAGCGTGCCTCGTCGTGAAATTCGCCGTTAAACATTCGAATTCCGAGCGAGCGACACAACGCAATGAAGATTTAAATTTTGATCGTACGTTGCGCGATATCAAAATGTGCGACGCCGTAAATTTAAACATTTGATCCCCCATACATTTGTATGGCGGACTTAAAATATTATTTGTGTCGCTTGTATATGAGATATTCCAACAAAAAAATCACAATATGTTTTCGGCCCAGCAAGGCACCTGTGTACCGAATTTCAAGTCCCTAAGTCCAATATTTCAAGATTGAAGTATAACTAGCGCGCCCTCTGGTGGACCGATTTCATTCACAATCCAAATTTCAGCTCGATCGGATGAAGCGTTTGGGCGCTATCGTTGCTGAATATCCACAACCAGACACACAGACTCACATACAGAGTTCAGTCTGGAAATAGTCCTAATCGTCTCAGGGGGTGTCAAAAGGGATATTTCCATATTTATCTAAATTTTTTTTAGTGCGTTTACATACTTTCCCTAGTGCCGGGAAAGTAAAATCGGTTGTAACTACCCAAGACTTTCCGGGCAATTAGCCAAGGACGTCATATAATGCCATTTAAAAATAAAAAAAATGGCATGATATTCAATTGCATACCGAATTTCAGCTCAGTCGGATGAGGCGTTTGGGCGCAATCGTGAAGAAGTACAGACAGACAGACAGACACCCAGACAGACTTCAATCTAGAAATAGCCTCAATCATCGCGGGGGAGGGGTAGGGTAGGGGGGGGGGGGGGGGAGGGGTCCGTAGTATATATCCGTTTTCATAACGAAAAAAGATTCTAGCGCGTTCACATTACTTTAACTCCTCGTCAGTTAGTAAGTAAAGTAATGAAGTGATTTGGGATATGATGAAGTGATCTGACCGTACGCTGAGTAAAATATTGGATTGATTCTTACATTTCCATTTTGTTATTACAATTTTATACAGGAAAACGATGTTTCAATCGTAATTTAGTTGAATTACAAGGAATTTCCGTACGATTAATACGGAGATAACAGTATTCTGTAGTTTTAACATGATTCATGTGTCCGACTACATCCGTACGTATCCTACTACATGTTGTCATGTTAGAAACGAGATAACAAGGTCGGGACGTAATGAAATAACAATATGTTTTAACATTACAGGACGGTAACAACCGTCACGCCGACACCGTTACGGGTCATGTTAATCTAGGTATGGTCCACAGTCCGAGTTATATACGTAAGGACCACAGTCCGAGTTATATACGTAATTCTTGTTGAAACATGCGTATTTCCGTGTATTACATCGTTATATTTTTGTCAGTGTAAGAAGACTACGCGAAATGCATTTCGATCACAAGCTGACACCGCTTTCGATGCGGTTTGCTTGCTCGCAAATCGGTCCAAGCGCCGATTCCAAAGACGATGCGATTTGCATGCAACGCCGATTTCAGAGATGACTCTCCGCCGAATGAACCCGAACAACACGTCGTTTCCCGCGATCGCGATTGGGCGTATTATTTATTGCAATCCATTTCCTGGCGCGTCTGGTGGCGTATGGTGGCGTCCGAGCGCCTCTCGTCTTCTGCTACTTTGGAGAATGTTGAATTGGCAGCGGACGGGGCGCGGGGCGCCGACGGCCACACCTTCTTCCGGCGCTGGGCCGCGCGTCGCGGCGCCGTCGGGTCTCGTCCCGTTGTTATGCTTTTTATTGTGCTCGTACGCGCCGTGGGCGTGCACCGACCGCTTTCTGCCACCGTTGCACTTACGTTGCGTTTGGGGGTCCATTTCCGTTTCAGAACGAATATACGGGTAACAAAATAAAAATATGGATGATAACGAAAATGTATACACCGTCTCGCCTTGCTATACTTGTATATAGTTAAGTCGCCAATATGAGGCACAGCGATAATTTACCAAATCTGGCGCTTTCGGTTCTTTCTGTTCAGTGTAACTCACGATCCCGACGCAATGCTTTTGGTCTCTGTGTATAGTATCGAGTTTGTTGAAGTTGTTTCATCGCTTAACGCTATCGCTATCAACTCAGCTGAACGCAACCAACGACGAGCGGAATAAGTGACTGAGCTGAAAGCTTACGTCAGCAGCACTTACGTCAGCTGTCATTTGTATCGTTCGAGGGGACGATTTATCGAACTGCGATTAGCATTCACTCGCGAACACTATTACAATTTACTGAATTTAAACCAGCAATAAATCGTGAAACCAATGGAACAATACGTTTTCATCTTAAGTATCCTGCGATCCACACCAGAGCCATTTAAGGAAATTTTCCGAGCAGATCACATCTCATACAGAAGTCGATCGATTTAAGTGTACGTTGGACCATATTTATTAGTAAATTAATTTAAATGATTGTGGATTTTATTTAATAATCCAAAATGTCAGCCGCATCCTGCGCAAGAGTCAGGTTGAAATACATAATTCGCATTTCGTTGCAAAGGGGAGTATGTGGGTCCCACACTGGTTTCCCAATGTCTGGCGTCGATCGAGCGAGACGGTTTTGGGAGCGTTAAAAATTGAGATGGCGAGCGCGGTGATCAACGGCGCGTGCGACTCTGCCGTCGTTGTTCCCGAGCTGATAGACATAGCGAGCAGTAACACTGAAATCTACTGACGACAACCCGAAGATAATCTACCGAATCGATGCGGCCGACTGCCAATGTGAGTATTCCCGCGTATTTTATTATGTTATATTTATAATAATCTCATATATAAAAAGAGAAGTTCCGATTCATTCATTCACTGACTGACTCATCAACGCCCAGCCCTAACCCTTAGACCTAGAAAGCTGAAATTTTGACAGAGGTTCCTTTTAGGACGTAGGCGCTCACTAAGGGATTTTTCGAAATTCAACCCCTGAAGGGGTGAAAAGGGGTTCCAAAGTTTGTATGGAAAATCGATATAGATGTACTTTTTAATTCGAAACTTTTTAAGATTACTCTTCTAAACAAATAAATAAATAGGTGTTTTATGGTTTTTTTAAATTCCACCCCTAAAGGGGTAAAACGGGGGTTTAAAGTTTGTATGGATAAACGATTTTAGATGGACTTTTTATTTCGAAAGTTTGTAAGATTACTCTAATAAATAAATAAGGAACCACGTGTTTCATATTTTTTTAAAATTCAACCCCTAAAGTGGTGAAAAGGGGTTTAAAAGTTTATATGGAAAATCGATATAGATGTACTTTTTATTTCGAAACTTTTTGAGATTACTCTTATAAACAAATAAACAAATAGGTGTTTCATGGTTTTTCAAAATTCCGCCCCTAAAGGGGTAAAACGGGGGCTTAAAGTTTGTATGGATAAACGATTTTAGATGGACTTTTTATTTCGAAAGTTTGTAAGATTACTCTAATAAATAAATAGGGAAACACGTGTTTCATATTTTTTTAAAAATTAAACTCCTAAAGGGGTGAAAAAGGGTTTCGATTTTTTTATTATGGAGAAACGATATAGACGTACTCTTTAATTCGAAACTTTGTAAGATTACTCTAATAAAAAAAAAGGAAACAGGTATTTCATGTTTTTTCAAAATTCAACCCCTAAAGGGGTGAAACGGGGTATCAAAATTTGTATGAATAAACAATATTAGATGTGATTTTTATTTCAAATTCCTGTAGGATTACTCTAATAAAAAAAACAAAATGCCTCTTTTGTGTTTTTTCCATAATTCAACCCCTAAAGGGGTGGAAAGGGGTTATAATTTTTTTAGGGACGAACGATATAGATGGTCTTTATAATTCGAAACTTTGTAAGATACAAACATAGAAAAACAAATATGAAAATAGGTGTTTCATGTTTTTTTTAAATTCTACCCCTAAAGGGGTGAAACAGGGTTCCAAACTTTGTTTGAATAAACAATATTAGAAAATACATCTTTCGTGGTTTTTCAAAATTCAACCCCTAAAGGGGTGAAACAGGGTTATAGAATTTGTATGAAGGAACTATATAGATGGACTTTTTAATTCAAAACTTTGTAAGATTATTCTTATAAAAAAATAAGAAAACAGGTGTTTCATGTTTTTTCAAAATTCAACCCCTAAAGGGGTGAAACGGAGTATAAAAATTTGTATGAATAAACAATAGTAGATGTGCTTTTTATTTCGAATTTCTGTAGGATTACTCTAATAAAAAAAAAGAGAAAATGCTTCTTTCGTGGTTTTTCCAAAATTCAACCCCTGAAGGGGTGGAAAGTGGTTATAAAATTTGTATAGAGAAACGATATAGATGGTCTTTTTAATTTAAATATTTGGAAGATTACTTTATTAAACAAATAAGAAAATAGGTGTTTATTTTTTTTTTAAATTCGACATTAGATGGACTTTTTAATTCAAAACTGTGTACGATTTTGTAACTTTGTGAGATTACTCTAATAATCAAATACGCAAATAGGTTTTTCGTGTTTTTAAAAAATTCAACCCTTAAAGGGGTGGAAAGGGGTTTCAAAGTTTGTATGGAAAAACGATATTAGATGGCAGGCAGGTCAGCGAGTGGTATCATTTGATAAACAATTTCATATTCAACAATTTAGTGCTACATCACGTTATTCTGGAATGTGTCATTACAGAAACACTGCGAAAAAACTAATATACGAAAATAATTTAATGTACCGCTACCCGTTATCAGTCAAATGAGACCTATTACAAAAATGACGTTACTGAGACACCGGCTAAAATAATGACACGGGGGTATATTACGCTTTAATAACCCCTGTGATACGGGGTGTATGGGGTTTATAATAATAGGGTTCAATAATATAGCATTTTAATGGGTATAATCATGGGGTTCAACACGTTTATAAGCAAATTTTTATTGATAAGGCTGTTGAGCCGCCTTTGAAATCGCCTATTTTGTTAAATCATATCGGTGTTAGCAGAGTTTTAACTCCTAGTTCTACCTCTGATGTTGTTTTTCAGCGTCTATTATAAAAAATAACATAAGTGGTTTTGTTATTTGGTATTTTTAAATTTCAGTTATACAGGTTGAGATTTTAATTAGTCATATCTTTGAATGGGGTAAATCAGTACCAGCAAATAAGCAACTTTTGTATTTTTTTTGGGAAAAACACAGAACAATATTTTTTTTCGGAAAAAAAAAAAAAAAATAAATTTTAAAAATGTAATATTTTGGAAAAATAGTTTTAATAGAGTTGAGCGCGTTGCGCCGTCTAGCAGTAGGTAAAAAAATGCGAAAATTGTTTATTCGCGATATTTTACGTATTGCTAGATGGCGCAGCACGCTCAACGTTTTTCAAACTTTTATCAATCAGTAAAATTTTTCAAATTTACCAACAAAAAAATACATAACGAAAAAAATATGTTTTTTCAAAGTTTTTTCATCAAAATTTGCCTATTTGCTAGTACGGATTCATTGTCACTTTCTTTTTTTTTTCATTTTCATTTATTTATTTACAAAAAATCTTAACAGATTGTAGCAACTTAATATCTAGGTACATTAAATTACAGTTTATTGGTCCGTTTTTTCAATATCCAGATTGATCCACAGGTATGTGTATATAGTTTTTTATTATTGCTTTTATGATATGTTTGAACGTCATTTATCTTGTATAAGTAGGCCTGCCTATTGTAGCGTAAATAATATCGTATTTGTTTCATCATTTTGCTGTAACTTTCGCTCATCGACATAATTGGTGCGGCTCGAACGACCACAATAAATCAAATAAAATTCTTTCTTGGAGCACGTAACCAGGCTCCCCTGGCGAAGTGAACATCTCATGTTAAATTTGGCATCGCCGCCGTGCCAAAATATTCCGAAGAGCTTTGCTATCTACGCCTCCCGTTGCGTCACTCTTTCCCCCTTGTATCGAGATTGCCGCCGCGCCGCGCGTCGCTTATACGGCGCGCGGACTTAAAGCCTTAAACGGCAGATAAATTACCTACATTCGCAAACGTACGCGTCTTTGCACTCTTTACAGGTGGATATGGCGAGGGGTGAAATGTTCGAAACGACACGAGAAATAGATGTGTGTGCGGTCTGAATATCCGAAAATGAGATGAAGATATTACTGCGTATCAGATTTTCACAGCAAAAAAATATTATACTTTTCAATTTACCCACTAGTTTGGTGCCTTTTCGTGGAATACGCCTTGTTTTCTATCGGTAACATCTTCTAAGCCGGCATTTATAGCATCACACAGTTAAACATTCAGGCGGTCACCCATCCGAAAGTTGACTGTGCACAACGCTGCTTCGGTAACAACGAGGAGAACTGCTGGGGAATTCTGAAATGGCGACATTGAATTCGACCGCGGTTTTTCATGAACCAGAAAAAAGAACGACTTGTCGTCATCGGTCAGACGGCATCTAACGTGGTGTCGTCTATACTAACCTTACTGCTGACGATTCAAGGACTATTGAATCGCTTCCAGAGAATCGCAAATATCGTCGAGTGACGACAATTGTATATTGTAACGTGGCTTCTGAATTCCGACCCAACGTGGTTACGGACGCTACCTTCTTCTCCGCTAGCAATATTTTCATTGATAAGGCGATAACATGGTGAACGATTGTCAGAATCCCATCGCGCAAAGGTCGCTACGGGATTATTTTGCCATCTATTAGTGTAAAATGTGTGTCAACTTACCATATCATACTGTGACGTACCGTGACGTACAGTGACGGATCCAACATGCCTACCTCCCGGAGATATTTCAATTTATTATATTTTTTATACACATTATTTAATATTATTTAATATTATTATGTTTAATATTATTAAATATACTTAACCAGGTTGATGCCCGTAGAAAATATCGATGTGTATGATATGGAGTCTAAAAGAGAAGACTTCCGAAGACAAAAAAAGGTTGAAGGCAAGCTACGGCTAGAGTGAGACGAGAAGCGCCACCGTAAAGAGGCACCCATTAGATTATTTCAATGGAACATTGAGTTTTTATAATAATCTAGTGAAACGATACCCAACCTGATGGGTAATTACCCCTAAAGGGGTAAAATGGAATTTTCTGAAGGGTAAAGGTAAATACATGGATTGGGTCAACGTTCAATCACAAAACAAAATGATTAACAACATATTTTTCACCAGGTTTAACTACCTATATAATGACTAATTATTAAGGAATAGTTAGTGAGTTAGAAAATTTAGGTAATATTTTTTTTGATATCTTAAATTAAAAAAAAATGCAATAGAGTTTTCTTTTTTAAACTAAACTTTTTAGGTAGCATTTGCTAATATCTAACCCGTTCTATGGCTAATAGCCTCAAAAATGTTGAGAACCGCTGATCTAGTGCGTTCCTTATCAGATGCGCGCTGACCGCAGATGCGTTCAATAAACGTACCGCTGATGCACACTTTTGTTTACATTACGATGCTATTTTCGGCTTATGTAACAAAATGAGGTATAATATGATAAAAGTAAATATATTAAAAAGAATAAAATACACGACTGCCGTTACAGAAAGTGAACTATTGTATTTATAATTATTTTAATTACGGTTCTTTTACGAAATATTTGTGGTTTATGTATTTATCAATATAGCTAGATTTATGTTTTCGGAATGTACTGACCTTCATTTGACACTAAAGGCGATATATTTATGTTAATTTATTAATATTTAGACATTTACACAACGTTTACTTAATATTTGGACAGTTAACCTATGACACTTGCGACATAACGGTTTTAACAATACTAAACACCTAAATCAGTCCAAGCGTTTAGAAGTTATGGTGAAATACAGAAATGGAAAACATGCATATGTTAGATGAACCCTGAACACATTACACTCCTTTTCTGTTGGGCAGTCGTGTAAAAAAGAGGATGCATATCATACTCTGAAATAGATGTGAAGTATTAATATTACTATTATTTGTATGGCTGTAAAAAAAGTTGGCGTCGCAGCTCATGAACTCATTCGGGCGTTCAATAAATTGTCAACAGCACGTTTCCTTATCTGAGCCCGTTTGGGGCGAGCTTTATTGCCGACGGAGCGAGGAGAGCCGCTGCGCGCAGACGAAAGATAAAGATAGGACGCTCCAGGAGGCAATTAAAAGCGTTACGACCGCAACATTCAGCCAACTCATGAAGTTATCGCGTAAATGTTGCTGTTAATACGGGCGACTCCAACAACAAATTATGTTGCCGGGAGGGGACTTCCCTCGACAACTTTTCAAAAGTGCTATAAATCTAGTGAATAAGTGCGGGCGGAATACGGCGGACGATCATTAAACGCTTATGAAATAATAAATAGGCCGAAAGAAGGATCCTTCTTTAGGAACTTGAATGGTTATGTAATGCATGTATTATTGTTTATTGTTTTCGCGACTCTTTTTCTTCGATAGCCTATGTGAGAAAAGAACTTCGCGATAAAATTAAACATATTGTTATTTATTATTACAAAATCAATCCGAAGATTGCGATACCTTCTAGTATTCTACGTGCTATTTATTATAAATATGAAATGTAAATTTTAAATTATAGTGATCGTAGGATGCCACTACCTCCTCCGGCATCGCGGCGGACCTGGGCGTTGTCTTGTGTGCGATTTTGCGAAAGTATCGAAATACCCTCGCCGCGATGCATTGTCTCACGCGTGCGGCTCATGTGCTATCGATATACTTGATCACATAAATACAGACCACTGCTCTGAAATGATTCACCTAGGGCGATTTGTACCAAGCTCGGTTAAGATTTGTACCAACTCTTTAACCGTGTTTAAAGAGTCTAGCCACAGTTAAATACTCGAAACTTCTTGCACCATGCTCTTTTAAGCTAACGGCAGTTAAATTCCCTAAGCGAACCCTGGTTAGCGCCCGGTTAGCGCCACTAACCAGCGTTATCGAGAAACTGTCAAACGTCAGCTATCAATTTTCGAGGTTAGATTTGATTGCGTCGCCTGTGCCGTGGTTTTTCCGCTTATTTTCTATTTTTTTGTTTATCACGCTCGTAAAATGTTTTCCTATGTGTCTGATGATGATGAAGAGATCGTAATGTATAAGGAAAATGACGGCATCGAGCGCCAATTTCAATCCAAATCAGAAAAAACTGCAGGAATGGGCGAAAAGACGCGGATGCGAGACATCGAACAAAAGCATTTGTCAGTTTGACAGATGATCAGCTGAAAACCACCCGTTCGCCATTGTGAACTGAGCGGTGCTTGGCTGAGGCGAGCGATCGCGATCTCAGTTGTGTCT
Organism: Micropterix aruncella; assembly: GCA_944548615.1. Taxonomy (NCBI): domain Eukaryota; kingdom Metazoa; phylum Arthropoda; class Insecta; order Lepidoptera; family Micropterigidae; genus Micropterix; species Micropterix aruncella. The sequence continues at coordinate 29,105,900 of OX155955.1, read as the reverse complement.
ATGGTTATGTTCTAACGCTCAAAAATAAATTTTGCGAACTATAACCGGGCGTTAGTTAACAGGCGTGTCTAAATAGTCGGTGCAAGCCGAAACAATTTAACCGGCTTATAAATTGTTTTATCGTGGTTAGCTAACGACGGTTAGGAGAAGACAACAGGCCGGTTGGTGCAAGCCACCCCTAGACGGTAATTTAAAAATTTCTTACAGGATACCTGTCCATTATGAGCATGGCCAAAAATGTCTGGTTTCCAAATGGAAAAAAACAACCACCTCTATAAAGTTTATTAGCAAAATTACAATATATTTATATTTTTCAAAAACACTTCAAATACTAAAGACGAGGCTAAACGTCACTCTGAAATTACTGTGAATATGCCGCTTAGATGGAACTCAATTGTCGATTTGGAAATTATGTATGAACTAATCATTTTATACCTCACTAATTTAATTAAATTGTCTATTTTTATTCATATGATTGCCATGCCTAAATTCGATATCAATATGTGTATTTTTTTTTAGTTGACACGTTGTTATACAGGTTTAGGTTCAGTTAGCAAGACTTTTCAGCTGTCATAGGATGAATGATATTACCGATAATATGAAGATTCGAGTGCACTAAACTACGTGAAATCGACACATTACAAACACAATTAGCAACTCTTTACAATGTCGATGAGCTAACGTCAGAATATTTATTATATAGAGATAATTAAAAAAAAGAATAACTCTGGTTTATGCCTCTCTAGCTTAAACCGCACAGCCCACATTTTTTTATAATAAATCACAAACTCCAAGTCGCTTCACACATCCGGCGCAGAGCCTGCGATGATATATGTGCGCGCGAAAATGGGCCGCGAGTTGTCCACAGGAGCGAAACGTTCCGGCCTGCATTTCGCTTTGACAAATTTCACCCGCGACAGGATGCGGATGCATCACAGCCGCCGCCCGTGTCGCCGCGTCATATTCAAGTGGCGACATCCTGATGACACGGTGTGCGTTGGAAGCGAAAATAAAATGTTTGGTTTGTGGGCGGTGCGGGTGTGATGTTATCCAATATTGGCATTGGTAACTATCGTTTATAGTTCATTGTTAAAATACCACGACAGAAAATCTCTAGGGCATGCAGATGCTGTGCTGCGATATATTTGTATTGGAAACTATGATTTTAATAGACCTTATATATTATCAAAATTAAAGTATCCGACAACTAAATAATACAAAAATGCCTACCAACAAATATGGCAAAAATATTCGAAAAATTTATGATAGATATTTAAAAATATACCACAAACGTATTGCGGACGGAAAGTTTCGAATTACCATCTAACTTCTCTATATTATCCGCAAGTCAACACCACTAATCTGGTGAATAAAATAGGAGTGAAACTAAATACATACTCGGTACATGTTTCACTATCAAACAAACAAATATCACAGGAATCAACACGTTAAGCAAAGCGTTGATGCGGAATCAATAAAAGAAAGCGAGCTATCAAAACTAATGAATTGAAATACTAAAATAAAACTCTTTATACTCTTTACACTTCAACGTGTTTATAAATAGACCGCATGAAAATAGAAACCAGCATATTGGCAAAACAAGCATTTTGACGGCACCGCGGAAAACATCACTCCGGGAAACAAGAAAACAAGGGCGAATTTGGAATCCTGGCAGCGCAGAAAGTAGGTAGATGGCGGCATGGTTCCAGACTTCACAAAACTCGCCACGCATAACACACAGCATGGAAAATTGCACAGTAGCAAGCGAGACTGAGGTGCGGGCTTCGCGGAGATACAAGGACGACTGGAGGTCAGCGCCAGTCGGCGCAGTCGAATACAAGCAGAATGGGCAAATGACAACTCGGGCAATGCGAAAGAGGTGCATGGTACGGCACCGAAAAACGCACGCGCCACCTTTATTAAATGCGACGGTGTCGCGTAACAAAAGTAAAAAATCGTCGGCGTTAGGCGTGTCGGGACATAGTAGCGAGCGATGCGACACTTATTAGATGCACGCGGCGCACGCGAGCGCACGATCTACGGGCACCGTGACATAATACGTGTGCAACACAGAAAGTCCCAGGAATAAATAAGAACAAAATATATTTTTAGTCAAATTATTATTTTCCGTGGGCGTTAGTACACTTTTCATACGTGTAAACAAAAAACGTTCATAACATTTATTTCACTCCTCCACGGTGACCTCAGAAACAGGCTTTCATATTCTTCGACAGCCTCTTCTTGCGATGAAAATCGTTGCCCGCGTAATTAATTCATATTTTTTGGGAAGACGGAACTGTATAGATGTCGGAACTGTATGTGTTCTACGTTTTCGCCTTTAAAAAATAATTTCTCTATTTGGCCGTGTAAGAGCTGGTATTGCCATTATGCAAGATAAAGCAGCGTTTACATGTATATTTACGGAGCTCGCCAACGCTAATGGTCGTGTAATAATCAGCGTTCAGGGTACGATTTTTCTCCAAGATAAAGTAGCCATGTGTCCAGTTTTACTAAAAAAAAGATAAGATAATCAGCTTCGCGTTACTTCGCACGCGCGCCACTTCAATTATGTTCGGCTCATCTAGAAAGACCCAAATGATCGATTGTTTCATCGTTTCGGGGTCGTAGCTGTAAATCTACATTTCATCATCTGCTACTGTTGCACATCAAATTTGATGTCGAGGAGGAAGAGCTAAGATGGTTACGCGATTATTGCCAGTAGCCAAATGTTTCACTATTAGAAAATAATTTTGGTAAAATCTCAGGATTTTTTTGCGAGTGGCAACGTTGATTCGATGGTGCACACGCTCTTGAGAAGGGACACGAGGGAATGGGACAATATGACGAAGCTCCCAGCGAAGCACCGATGTCGTAATGACTCAGAAACTCCTTTGTCTTCAACCGTGTTTTTTTTTTAAACAAGGCGGATTTTCGTGAATCGCTTTAACTGATGACGATGTTGAACAATTTCACAGATTTTTATTGTCCTTTCACTACTTTTAACTGGTTTTTGAGCTGGACGTAATACGTGTTTTACATCCGCTTTCGGTGAAATAGTCGGAATTTCGGAGCTAAAACTCTTCATCGTCGGGGTTACCACCGCGGCCGTATGTTCAGCGTAGACGGTTGAATATTATTAATTCCATAGTAATTTTCAAGTTTTTATTTCGTTTGATATGTTATTTTACTTATTCTGCGAAGTTAGTTTTTATTTCTTATATTATAGTTATGATTTACGTACTTTAATTTAAAATTTTGATTTCATCAACAGTTTTTAATTTAATTTCTTATTCCTAATTATTGGCATACCTACAGCTTTTCTATTTATTTATTTTATTTTTAAAGTTTATTGAATTTCTATCAAAAACTTTAATCCACTGATTTGGCTACACTTCATTATCCAATTCCTACCCCCGGAGAGGGGTTTTTGAAAATAATAAAGTTAAACTTGAACTGAACATGCTTCTAAACTAATTTTCAAAGTAACTTCTAAGAGCTTTCCACTGCCCGCCCTAATGCATTGTATTGCTAGTGCATATTCCGGCGATGAAAATGGTTCCGGTGAATAAAAAAAAATGGGGAATAAAAAAAGTCACACGGTTCTTAATCAGAACTGTATAGAGGGGCGTCTATAAGTTTAACTCATGATATATCAAGAAAGTCCCCGTTTTGAGCATTGTGTCATTTAGCCGGAAGCCCGACTTCGGTCGGTTGCTGTTCAAAGCAGTAAACATTAATTTATTCAATAATTGCAACAAAAATTCTTTATGATGGTATTGTATTTTATAATTGATTGTATTAATTTTAATGCATACTGAAAAATTATTCTGCTATATAAGATGACGTGTATTAGGTTTGTAAAGGTATCCGTTCATAGGATGATGCTTCGATGTATAAATAAAATGAATAAAAGCTACTTACATAGTAGCCGCCAAGGACTTTTCGGTTTGGATAAGGAAATACTTATGTTCAAATTAGATGTACTTATATGGATGTGCACGACTTTTGACTGTGCCATGCTGGTTTAATGGGAGTCCCTTTATCGCCGGCGAACGATCACCATCTTTGTACATCTCAAAAACCCAGCTTTTCCTTTTGCAAAAAAAATGTCTTCAATAAAGACAAATTAAAGCAAATAACAATAATAAAAACACATTGATCGATTCGGCAAAGGCTGTTTCATAAATTTAAGATAACATATCGAAATATATTTTTTTCGGATGTTTTCACCATTTAAAATATGATGAAATGTAGCTGAGTTCGTTATCAACGAGCCATTAAATCAAAAATAAAAATAAAAAAAGCTTTGTATTCTCGTTACAATGGAAGAAGACATTTGAATTTTCTTTTCTAGAAGAGAAATTAATACTTAAGACTCTATGATGTGTAATACAAAAACTACTGAAATAATTAAACTGAGGTGACAATGTACTGCAAACATTTATAACTGGCCGTATGCTGATTATTGTGTTTATTTGTATATACAAATGTAATGCTGTCAATTTCTCAAAAGAAATAAAATAAAACCAATATTGGTAATTACAAATAAGATAAAAAACGAATTTACTGTGTGAAGTTTGTAACACCCGACGCGGCGACGTTTCGACGGCGTTGTAGCCGCCGTTGTCTAGGGTAGTCTAAAAGAGCTTTCAATCTGTTGTTCCGTGGGTAGGCCGCATACCGCTGCCGCCACTGCATAGATTATAACGGTGGTGGGGATGGGGTGGCCGGCTCGGCGAACGCGAATTTCGAAAATCCATCAAGAATTTCATAAATTCTACCTCTTATACTTAGTTGTTTTATGGCAGGAGGTTACAAATTGTCCATTTTGTGGCGAAAGCATCGATATAAACGCTGTTATTTACTAATACTTACTTTGAGTATGCAGGTTAGGTCGCTTTTTATACATTATATATTTAGCGGAGAGATGGGAAGGGTTTTTAATATAATAAAACACAATGCAGGGCGACGGAAAAATAGAAGCGTGCTTTGTTAGGAAGCTGGCGTAATTACATCGGGGCTGTCGGATGTGTATGAAAAACGGGTCCACACAACGGCGCTATTGTATCTCTGCGAGTCACTGTCACCCGCCGCGGCGCGGCGCGAGGAGTGGCCTGCAGGACCCTAGCGGACAGGCAGACCGCAGGGGTGGCTACGTGATCTGCTTGCGAGTCCACCGCGCCCCCGCAATATGTCTTCCTGTTGTGCCTCTGTCTTGTTAGCTCGCTTTGCTTGAGGGGTGAGACCAGTCACTATTCGCAGGATGGTAGAAGTTCATTCACACCGTTAATAATTGAATATTGTTACATTTTATTGATAAATGTGTTATATTGTTATAACATGGATTTCAATTCTGGCGTTTGTTTGCCAATTTCACATTAAAATCGTCATAACTTGCAAGCAGCGCCAATCATTCTATAAAAGACTGGTTGACCCAGTGTCCTACCCAGGTTCGCACCCCATGCGTGGAGGCTATCGGATGGGTGTTGACCCGTGAGTGTGACCGACCCTGAACACATGGGTCATCGTGGCCACCTAATCATGGGCCCGTTAGCTCCCCATTTATAAGTGCAGTGATCGATGAAGAGAAGAGAGACAAGGGCGACGAAAGCAGTATGAGAGTAACTGATGACGAACATACGCTAGCTGTTAATGCTCAGCGATTTTTTGGAGTAGAAAGGGACAGGGATAACCTTTTACTAACTTCACCAATTCGTTTGATGAATTAAATTTCCCAGAGAGCGTCTCCTAAAAACGATCCACCAATTTAATTATCAAATATCGCAAGCAGCTCGCTGGCCATTCCGCGGTTACTTTACGGCCGCAATTATTAGTCGTAAGAAGTGGTGGCGGACGACGATAGGGCGTCCGAGATGGCAATTAAAAATGTTACGAGCGAGAATTTAGCCAACTCGGCGAGTTTCTTTATCACTGCCACTGATAATAAAGGCCGCAAATCAGCGGCCCAGCGGCTGACATTGGCAACAATCCAAAATTTCGAAGAAGACGAGGTCTTATTTATTAAGCAGCCTGCAGTGCCACGGTCGACCAGTGCACGTTACAGCCGCATTACGAGTACACACACTGAATGCTGGCTCTGAATGGCTCTCACTGACGTAAGAAAACTAATTTAAGGGGGTAATTACTAGAAATATTGGCTTTTAGTTTTGAGTGCCGGTGCTGCTATGACCATCTTGAAAAAAAAGTTACCATTACTGCACCTCGATAGAATATTTAGGTCTGTAACCGGTTCGACAATACATTGCACATCAGATAATCATCGTTATCCTTAGTGAAAAGTGTTGCCCCATATTACGGCGATAATACGACGGTAAATTTGCTGTTTTATTGGTACGTTTAATTGCATTTATTAATCCATACGAAGAAAAAGGGGGTTACTACTGACACAGCCGGTGGCATAGTGGTTAGGTCGCCTGATCTTACTTGGTAAGGTCCCGGGTTCGATTCCCGGCTGGGTTACCATTTTCCATTGGGATAAAATTAATGGATTTGTATTTCGATTCTGTCGAGCGAATGCAATAACAAAACACACACTTACACGAATATTTCTCGCACACATGCATATAAACACTTCATAGTATGGTTGGTTGGAAGAAGTTGTCGTATGACTATAAACCCGCCTATTGTGAAATTTCACAATAAAGAGTATAAACAAACAAACAAACATACTGCCAGACCCCCTCTCCTCTACCCGAGCATCGTCTAAACCAACGTTTCCTAAATGGTAGGACGCGACACCGGCACCGGGCCACGAAAATAAAATATCGGATCGCATCATTATCTCATTGTTGACCAATCATGCTGGTTAATGATCAAATGGCGTGGCACGTCATTCGTCACCGCACAATACTTCAGCTTTTATCAAGGAACATTTGCTTGGACTAGAGACTAATGTGAAAGAATATTTTCCTCAATCCTCAGCAACCAATCGTGGATAAGGAAACCATTTTCGGTCAATATGGAATCTGAGACAGATTAATCGGATTCAAATGTCGACTCGTTAATTGAACTATCATGTAACACAGCACCCAAAAACATATTCGAGAGAACATCACTGATAGATTTTTGGATATATTGTCGTTAAGAGTATCCAGATTTCGCAAAACAGCGATACAATTTCTAACGCCTTTTATACGAACGTAAGTGTGAAGCTTTCAACAGTCGTGGGACTGTTAACTTTTAACAATAATGTAATAATTACAATGTAATTATTACATTATTGTTAAAAGTAAACGCTTCAATTATATTTTATACTTCTACGTGGACATTCAAGTGTGTTTTATTTTGCCTGTTTATACGCCAGGGTAGTTTTAAAAATAGGTCACTAATGGGAATCGTAAAATTTACCGGGCCAGGGTAAAAATAGTTTGGGAAGCGCTGGGCTAAACTCATACTACATAGATACTTTGTAATCGACGCGCGCCTACAACACATAACTCGTCAACGCGCCGCCCGCAACGAGCAGCGGAACCCGCCCCCCTTTTGTAACTAGTTACTAATAAATATTCGATAATAAATAGGGTATTCAATCACTTGTTAACAATACTATAGGCTTATGCACTATCGCACCATCGGCAATAATTCGTGCCATCCTAGCTGCGATGACGCGGGAATCGCACTGAAATCACGCCCCACCCGAATGCTATTTTTTAATTCCCGACGAGCGAGAAGGCGAATAGCTCAAATGGGGCTAGACCAGTAGCGTAGCTACTAAGGTGCGAGGTGATGCAGCGCACTAGGGCCCGCAGTGCTAGGGAGCCCATGGGGCTTTTAGTTGTTAGCCTAACTAAAATAATGACAATATTTTACGATATCTTGTTTATTCAAATAAATATCAATTTGCTGAAAAACACCAACTAGAAGCAACTAGTAGAGCTATTAATAAAACTCCATCTAACGGCATTTTGTAGTACTACTATAATACGGGCGTTTCGCTAGCTGCTTCGCCGAGCGAGATAACGCACTACGCTCGTCGTTTGTCTCTTTCTGGCGCAAAAGCGCGAACGGCCAGTATTTTGGATATTGGCGCGGGCGCGGTCGGTTAGCAATAATCGTCTTGTATGTATGCGTGCGTGCGTTATGTGTATTGCGGTATTGTTTCAGTAAGTACACATACAAGAATAATTTGAATTAATTATTTAAATTTAATTTAATTTTGTTTGTGTAGGTACTGTGTGTGGTCAAAAGTTCAACTTCGGCAAAGTCATGGACAAAAAATATAATAGTGAGCTTTAATCGAAAACAGTTTCAGAAAAGGGAAGAAATTAAACTTGTTACACATACTGGACAATTTTTTGGTCAAACCAAAATCTCCAGTGCGAGTAGGTACAGTCATTGAGAGACTTTTGTCTTCAGTCATCGAGATAAATTTTGTAATTGATCATATTATTATAAAAATGTATTTTTTTATAATAATATGATCGTATGTTTCGATTTTTATTTGATTGTGATGCGCCAATAATGATTGGTTTAACCATTTATATTTGAAATAAATCACTTTGTTTATTTTATTTAAATTAGTTTGCTTTTGATTTGAGGAGATGGGTGACAGAGGCTCGATTTTCTCTTCGCACCAGGGCCCGTGACCTTCTACCTACGCCACTGGGCTAGATAGAGCTGGTAAACATAGATAATCATTCACTAGCCAAGGAGCGATGGGGGGGGGGGGGGGGGGGGGGGTAGGTCGGTCATTGAACTAAAGCGAATATTTCGGCAAGAAAAAAGTATAATGAAATATTTTTATAAAAAGCAGTCTATTAACTCATTCCATTCAACAAATTGTTTTAACTGATTTTACATACGTAGAATCATAAACGCTGGATTACTGAAATTGGGTTCCCTTGATTTTATAATAATTGAATATCTAATTTTAATGATGTCGTCTAGCGGTTTTTCTTCTTAGCAGGAGGTAAGCGATCAAGATTAAAATCAAAACTCCCACCATTTTTTTATACGAATGTTACTTACAATAATGAAAGAGCTCAGCTCGTTGCAAATAATTAACGAGAGATCTTGTCAAGCGACCGTTTTCACAAAAGTATCCTTTTACTTTTACAGGACACTATCTGCGGTAAAGGGATAAAGGCGGTATAATCCAGCCGAGGGGGACGGTAAATTTGCTTGTGTACACATTTTCCTGAGTGACAGCTGCGTAAGCCCTTTGCGCAAGCACTCAGATGGATGCCGGCTGTTTTCCTTAAAAAATAATTATAATTTTGTATAATTATAATTGGAGAAAACCGTATAGCGCGTTCGCCTAATAAGATATAGTATTTTGCTAGATTTTATATAAGTCGGTGCATCAGAAAATTCTTTCTCAAGACCTACGTAAAGTCGACTTATACATATTTTACAGCTAGTTTTTTTTACTAAAGGACAGTTGTCTTCATGATTAGAGGAATTATTTGATGAATAATTACCACGGATTATAATTACCGCAGATTGGAAATTTACAACAAAATTAACAATCGAAAAATTAAGTTTTCCTAACTTTTAATTATATCTGGACGTCGTTCAACTCCGCCAACTGTGTTGGACAAATAGGTCGTGAATCTACTAAACGCAGCTCAGACCTTCGATTCTCAAACAGTTTTTGTTAGCGTTTACAAAACGGACTTTCAGGCGATTCATTTCAAATATAATGATATCTGTACTAGTTATTGCAAACTTTAATGCACAATGAAATTCATGAAATTTAAACCATGACAAACAACACAAAATATACATCTGATTTCGGTTAATTTCGATCGGAAATCTCATGTCATCAGAATTCGTCGGTAGCCGTGTCGTACATAACCTGAGCTGTATCCTTCGTATCTCAAACTCATCTATTCTATCATTTCAACATACCACCTGTCTCCTGTAATGATCTATCCTAGGAGTTTGGGGGCTATTAGCTATGCCCATAGCCCAATAGGGTTTTAGAGATAAATCTGCGATTTTTTCATGGGCAAATTAAATTGCATTGACTACTCTTCAATTGGGACTGACTTTATGCTGATGTTTTCACACTTGCTAATGGAAGTGGTGAAGATGTGCTCAATCGTGCTTCCCCGTTTTAGTATACGAAACAACATTGAAAGGAAAATATATCTTCAGTATGATTGCGATCTTGATGCAATATATTTTGGCATATAAAGTCTAATAAAGCCAAACACTAAATAGAGCACCATCAAAAAATAGGAAAAAACGGTTGTGTCACCCAAAGACTTTCCGGGAAAGTAGCCAGGGACTTATTTCATCTGAATAATTATTTTGATGAGCAGTTCCTATTAATATGCGATGCAACGCAATGGAAATTTGGATTTCGAATACGTCTCATCTCATTCCATTTAAAAAAGAAATTGCAAGTGCAAGTCGCCGTGAGCTTTCGAATTCGAATTTTGAACGATACATGCATTGCAAGCGTCGCCACTGTTAAGGGCCTTACTATTTAATAATACAAAATGTCACAATGTGTTTTCGGCCCAAGTGTACCGAGGCGACCGGTTTCAAGATTGAAGTATGACTAGCGCACCCTCTGGTGGTCCGTTTTCAACCACAATCTTGCCATGGCCAAATAATTGCCTGCATGCCAAACTTCAGCCCAATCGAATGATCGGCGTTTGGGCGATATCGTGGAGAAATAAACGACACACACAGAGTGACTTCATTATGGAAATAGTCTTAATCGTCTCGGGGGGTTTCAATATGTAAATATCCGTCTTCATCTTTAAACAAATTTTCAGTGCGTTCACAATACTTTACCTCCTCGTCGGTTGGTATGCTGGTTAAGTAAAACCAAAAAGTAGCCAGAAAAAGCCGAAAGTTTCACCAAAAATACCTCGAAGTCATTATTTAAGCTAGTTCAAACCAACATTAATTACTGCTACATATCACCATATAGATCCATACAACCAGTCGTAGAATATGATATTCCCCCGGCTCGTAGGTTAAATCCAAAGTGACCAAGCGGTCGGCTCCCCGGGGACCGTGGATTATTCATGGCTTTCCGTAATATGTGTTTATGACCAATTATTTAAACGTAACAAGGATTTGGCCGCCGGAGCGAATCGTTATTTTGACGTGTCCCTCGGGTGGGGAATTTATGCCGTGTTTAGAGCGGGATAAAAATTACGGACACAATATTTACAGACGGGTTACGTACCGTAATGAAGTTAAATAGATTAAAGTCTAAACGGGTTGTGAATATAAATCCAGTTAATCGTAGGCTAAGTAAAAAATCACCGTTGAAAACATCCTAATTATAAAATAACTAACGTTCGGAAACACGACCGGAAACATTATTGCTGCCTGTGGATGTGGGTGGTTCGCTTCTGTACCCATTCTGTACACTTTGTTACAGCATATGATGAAATATATTATTGTAATACTTCTATTTTATTGTTTTTTTTAAAAACCAATTTAACAGTTTTATTATTAGATATGATTATGCTGCCCTATTTTTAGAAATTAGGATTATTTAAATAAAGTCGATTGTTTAATTTTATACATCATTTTTTTCATTGTGATTATGGTTAACAAATTAATCTTTTTAATTTTACTTTAATTATCCATTAATAAGGATTAATAATAACTGTTAGTATATAGATTCTTTCAAATTATTATCTTCTTTTCTTTACTATATTTATAAAAATTTAGATGTCTGCCTTATAACATTTATTTTATTTATTTATTTGTATCAAACATATTTATAAAACGCATAAAATTAATTAATTAATTAACACGTTACCATACTATAGCCTAGTTAGGTGACATTAAAATGGGATTACTGGCAACAGTTTTTGGCCTATAATGTAATCAGTTTTTTCCTACTGGATGTTTGTCTATTACATTTTAATTGTATATGTTGTTCATTTTACTGTAGATTATTGTAAATTACAAATATTTTTTTTAATATATGATGAAATAGCTAATGATATGTGTATTCTTTGAGGATATCAGCTGCCGCGTTGTCTGTAACTATTGATACGAGGCGATTGTATAAAAAGGTACATCAGACACGGCAGAACAACTCTCCGAGCTCGGAAAACCAACATTTTCGAACGGCAAGAATGTATGTATATATGTATTGTATATCAAAAGAGTCAGCTCATCGATACCATTGATTTTTTAAAATCAATGTCGATACCTTTAAACAAAAAGCAGCATCCCTAGATACGGGTCTCTGACCTAGTTAGGAATGCGGATAGACATTTTCACCATAGGATGTGCTCAATCTCTCCCAACTCAACCATAGTATGTTAATGGTGTGTATATGACATAATTATAAAGTTATTGTAAATTAATAAATAAAATAAATATTATATACCTACTTAATGACTAATATATATATTTAAATTTATTGAATGAATATTTATGCTCATATCAGTGAAATTAGAGTTAACATCGGCGACTGTAGCAATATTACGCAGATGGGATGTCTAGTCCCTATTGGTTTTGGTTTCTAATCTCAAGTGCGGTCCAAAGCTGAAGATCTTTAAAGGCACTGCTCCCAGGTGTATTGTTGTTCTGAATGGTATAATCTTCAGAGGTTGTATCTTTTGAGGGCGGATGCCGCGTCTTTTTTAACGTTAGAGCGACTTCAACGAGGTTTTTTGGCGAGCCGTAGCCGTAAACGTGGGAAGTACTGCGCAGGAATGGAGTACTCGTTAATTTTGTCTGATGGAACTTTCGCGATATTTGGTCATCACGGGTGTATATTGTCTTTTTTTAAAATTGTAAAAAAAACAATAATATTTTAAAATAAAGTACATAATTTAATTTAAAAATACCCAACGAAAAATACGCCTATATGATTTTGGAGAAGAATTCTTGTAGAAACATACTCATAATGAAAGTTTGTATGTCAAATGTTCGCATGGGGGCGAAAAACCGCCCGTGCGAAGGAAATATTCTATGGCGATCCCTATCCACCTCTTTCAAAAATGAATATACCAAGGGAAGCGCGAACTGTATGGGATTTACGGAGAAATAATTAATGCTTGCATAGCGGCGTTTCTATCGCGCCTACATCTTCATAATTATTATTGTGTTGCTCATATTTGGTATGGGCTTCGCTCGTTCTTGTTGTCGCTCGTATGTATGTTTGGAGTGGCTTAAAGTGCATTTTTAATATTATTTGATATTATATTACATTTTTTAATCTGTTTGATGTATGTTGTATTATTTTGCGATGGTTACTTATTGCATGTTATCAGTTATTTGACGTTACTTAAGCGCTAGTATATCAATTCGATGGAGAGTAAGATGCCTGGAACGAAGAACAAAAAACTCTGAATAAATAATATACAAAGCGGAGGATTATGAAACAATAGGTTCAAAGATAGTTTTAAAGTTTTGATTTGTGCAACCAGTACCTTTGTGCAATGAATGTATATTCAACAACTTATTGGATAGATCTTTTTATAAATAAAAAAAATAATGTTAAATAGAACCACTGATAAAATACTGTGCCCCATGGGTCTACATGAAAACGAGCACTTTTTATTTTATTTTAGTAGACATCACTATTGCCTTACATGGGCGTCACATCAAAAACTGCTCCAGGTCGCCATATACGCCAGGACCGGGTCCGCGATCAAGAGCGGTAAGGGCACGTCTCTCACTCCTTTACTCCTCAGTGAAATCCTGAGGATATTCTAAACGTTAATAAATATTCCAAGATTGATTATCTTAGTTGATTGGTTGGAACAATGAAGCCGAATGCCCCTGGAAGGACTGGCAATGGAGGGATCATTTCATGCCTTACGATTTATATGGTGACACGGCATTATAGTACTAGTACTACATACTTATATAAAAGGCAGCATGTACAGCACCCTAAGAATATTGCCTTATAATATTGAGTGTTACGCAATGGTGTTACACACTGCTGCATATTTACAGGTAGATTGGCTTCGTGGCATTCGAACATGGCTTCTTTGCATTCGAAAGTATTAGCAGGATGCATTTCACTGGACCACCGTGGCGTTACAATAACAATACGAAGATTCGAACGTAAAGGCAGTTAGTTTAGTCCAGAGATGTATAATAATGCCAGACTCGTAAGGTCGGAAATGACGTTTTACATGCCAGGAGTGGTCGCTCCTGCTCCTCCGGATCATGCTCGATAATGGAAACCGTGGACTTGTTTGGCTAATTTCAATTATCACTTAAGGAGCTGACGTCTACGTTATTTTTGTTAGTGTAAATCGGTAATTCAAAGAAGTGTGTAGAATCATCACTGACGATTTTAATATATGTTTGATCTCGTATATTTCTATCTTCAATGACAATTTAGGCTACGACGTTGTCACAAAAGAAAATAAACACCTACCTCCAATATGTCAGGGTGAACATTTGTCAAAACGGCGCGGGTGGTGTATAGGGACAAACGAACGAAGCGGCTGAATTGCTTTGTTGAACGGCAAAGGACCTCTTTGTTGTGCTGGTAAATTATTTCATAGGCGGTCCAGCAAAACGTAATCTGCGACCAAATCAAAAGCGACATGCTGCCTCCATACTGCTGGTTCCATTTATACCTACAGTATTACGTCGTGTTCTACTTTTATTACGTCGTGTTCATATATCTACGTATTGCTAATAAAATATTACGTCTGTTAGATAAAATACTATGAGATAATGAGAATAGAAGATTTTATTTCATTTGGTTCGAATATCATATAATGGCATCTTCTTCCTCTATATGTTACCTGAGGGCGGCGGCTGATAAGATAGTCACCGCTTAGTGGCTCAGGAATTGTGTCATCCCAGGTATCCAGGTTATGGGACGCTCACGGTGGCCACGAGGGTCATTGATCCGCGCCCGGCGATGCACTCACCTCATAGAGGTGGAGTAGTAACCTGAAATTGCAATGTACAACCGGAAGCAGTAAGTTATGATTCGGATAAGGGTTTCCTAATAGTTAAATCATCACATTCGCACAAAACATGAGAAGCAGTCACAGGTTGGGGGTAATATGAAAAGTCAATTCTCCTGACACTGTTCTTATTTGGGGTTCGCCCAGTTTGCGAAGCGTCTATTGCGAAGGGCGGATTGATGACGGCTTTGGATTTTCTCATTCGGGTTGCGTATCTCCGGTAGATCTCCTGTTCTCTTTCCAGGAACGTTTTGGTGGAATTTTTTAGGAGTCATCGTGATATTAGGGGTTTAAATGACCCTTCCCGGCCATGACATCATCTTCCTCATTTACTTGTATATTACTTGTTCTTGGAAGGCAGTCCAGTGATGATTTCAAGGGTATCCCAGACTAGTTTGGATGTGAATCTCCTTTATTTATTACATTAGCAGCCGCTTGGCTGTGCATCTGTATAACGTCTGCTTGCTGTATTTCTTCCTCAGTTTTTTTTGTCTTCGGCATATCCATCTGATTGAAATGCTGTTGCATGTTTCCTAGAATCGTTGCTATTTTAGCCATTGGTACTTTGATTCCAGCTCTCGTTCCTCGTCCGTTTTCGATCCATCTGTGCACCAATTGTGGGTACGATGCGGTTTTGGTCCCAGTCGTCCCTGGTCGGGATGATCGTACTCGAGGGATGCCGAAAATTATATTCGGGCAGTATGGTATCGTAGTTCATATAGGTCAGCTCTCCGATTAATAAAGGGTATTACGGCCATTTATTTATACATGTATCGTGACATTCATTTCCATTTTCAAACAAATATACATAGATACACACATACACACAGAAAAACACACATACATACGAATATACAAACATACATACAGGTGATGTACACACCATCTCACATATACCAAAATTCCAACTCCCTCCTCTCTCACACACGCACCCTCTATCTCCCCCCCTCTCTCTCTCTCTCTCTCTCTGACATTATAATTTGAATTTTTCCTATCTGAAGTTTCCAGGTCACTTTATTTCTCTTCTTCTATAGTTTCGAAGATTTCTTTGACAATTTAACTTTTGTGATTGTAGTAAAAACAAAAATGCTGTATTACATAATATGCCAGTCATCAGTCAGTCCAATCACCAGCCTTATACTTTGTTAAGTATATTTTGTTAATTGCATTAGTCTGTACGCTGTAGGATTGCCGAACACAATAAAATAAAATAAAAAGAATAAATATCCCTGTGTCAATTTCTAACCCAATAAATTGACTAACCATTTAAAAGGGTTAAAAAATATTTCTATTATCTCTCGCAAAATTCAGCAAAAAAAAAACGAAGGAATAAAAAGATCGATAATTTGCTGAATTATAAAGAAAATTGGTATAATCCGAAAGGCTCTCAATGCATTAAAATATTCTCCGACTTATTAGCTTTAAAATTAAAAGAGTAAGTTTGTTTACCAATATTTTAAATGGGTGATAATGTGAAACCAGTAAAAGCATTTTGATAACTTCAAGTTCTATAACCATGTAATTCTCATAGTATTTAGGAGCTCAAAATTAGGCTTTAGACAAAGTAAACTTTTATCTACCTATGCGTACCTATATAAACAAACTCAAATGTTTCGTAATTTTGCTGTAAATTTGATGTTGAAGAGATGTTTTTGCGCTTGCCGATCGGTGCCAATCCTTAAAACTACAAAACAATTTTGTTGTTTCTTCCGTGGGGAAATTAAAACCTAGTAGTTAGTTATTTATTTCTCCACTTCACTCGGAGATTCTCCTTAACAACGCCGAGGACATATCAAAGACACTCAGCCCTAATGAAGGTACCTAAATAATTTAACGGGAATCCGGCTGCGGGTCGGCAAGTGTTATGCAAAATCTCTTGATGAGGGTTGATACCTGAGGTTTAGCCCTGATTTATTTCAGATGACGGGAATCTCCCCGCAATGGCCGAGGGGGTCACCTTCTCAGGCGTCGCAAATTGTCTCAACTTTGCCGCGCGTTTTAATTGAGTTTCTAAATAATAAGTCGCTTGCTTGGCTACGCAAAGGATTTTAATATATTTCGCCGAGATTTTTTCGTGTTTTTAATTAAGCAGGTCTTGTGCTTCAGTATTTTCAGCTGCAGACTTTTTCAACCACGCTTCGGTTAGTAGGATTATATCGAACTTGGAGTTTAATGTTTGCAACATAACAAGGAGGCTATCGACATGTTTGTCTATACTTCTTATATTGATACATATATAGGAAGTATAGACAAATACTTACGGAAGTTTTAACACAATAGGCACATAACATAGAAAGAATTAAATACAAAATAATATATATACTTACTGGCTGACCCGGTGAACTTCGTACCGTCTAACGGTCAATGAATGCCGTGTTACAGATTAGCTGAACTTAATTTATGATTTTTGGAAGGTATACAATGAATACAAAATAAATATTAAGTTCACTGCTTTATTAAGATAATAACACAAAAAGCAATATAAAAGTACAAAAATTAAATATATCAATCGCGTGTCAGCATGACATGATTGAATTAAACTATGTAATAATTGTGGTCCGAATATTGTGGATATAACTTGTCGATTCGAAACCTTTATTTAAATACTTTCTTCAATTTGAGGGGAGAGTTTACCGTATCGACGGGATGAACATTAAATGTTTGACAGTTACGAAACCCATGAACATTTTGTATGGGGAAATATTTTTTCTTTTATTTTATTTTTTCGTCAATTTTCCAATGTTTTTAATAGTTATTCTGCTATTCGGGACGGAGACAAATACAACAAATCAACAATCATGAAAATCGGTCCAACCGTTCTCGAGTTATAAATGTTCGAACAAACCCGACTTATTTTTATATATATATATATATATATATATATATATATATATATATATATATATATATATATATATATATATATATATATATATATATATATATATATATATATATATATATATATATATATATATATATACTAGCTGACCCGGCGAACTTCGTACCGCCTAAAGAATGTCGTGTTACAGATTTGCTGAACTTAATTTATGATTTTATGAAAGTAATACAATGAATACAAAATAAATATTAAGTTCACTACTTTATTAAGATAATAACACAAAACGAAATATAAAAGCACAAAAATTAAGTATATAAATCGCGTGTCAGCAAGACATGATTGATTTAAACTATTTACATATTGTGCAGCATGGGATGGACACGGTTTAATTCTCTTCATTGAAGCACCTTGTGATATACGACATTTTTTGTTTTTATATCAGGCGCAAGAACAAATAAAGCGGATGATTTGCCGACACGTAATCATGCCACGTACAACTGACCACGAGAAAAACACGGATTTACATTTTGTATGAGAAAATGCTTTTTCATATATTTGAATTTGTCGTCAATTTTCCAATTTTTGTTTTTAATAGTTATTCTGCTATTCGGGACGGAGACAAATACAACAAATCAAAAACCATGAAAATCGGTCTAGCCGTTCTCGAGTTATAAGTGTTCGAACAAACCTGATTTTGTTTTATATATACCTATAGATAGATTTTAATTATAAATTACTAATTTTAAATTCTTATAATAGTATACAAGTACAGCGGATGAACTAAAAGAGTGAAACAGAGCTGATCTCAACCTGAAATGAATAAATAGCGCAATGCACACACCTTAAAGAGTAGGCTCGCATTAAAAATATCCGCACCTGAAGCTGTCGAACCACCGATTTATGTTGGTCCACGAGGACGGTCCCACAAATAGATTTTGTGACCAAGCTCGAGCTCGAAAAAATAGACTGTGCTTCTAATCACTTTACTTCGCACTTGCACATAAGTGCGAATAATAATAATAATAATAGTAGTAGAAGTAATAATACTTAAGAGCGTGATTGTTATCATCTTGTGATTTTAATAATCTCTAACACCTGCACGTTTCACTTGCTCTGGCTAGTTAGCTAAATGGGAATTAGGCTTTATAGAGATTCGACGATATTATCATTAAACAAAAGGCCGTGCGATCAAACCGTCAACGCCCAAGACTTCGAAGCTCTAACTATAACATTAAGTTTGTGACTAAGTCCGCGTCCAGGCACGGCGATAATCTAGAATCGCGCGGTTCCTGTACGGGTCTTATTTACATGGGATTCTAATGACTCGTTCAGACGCGCTGGAACCGCGCGAGTGCAACCGCAAAATTTCATTATGTGTTCAGACAGCGGGCGGTTAGTCAGAGGTTGACGTGCGAATATCGGCGTCGTCAGTTTAAAGATGGAAGTCGAAGAAGCAATATTATGTTTGATGTTGCTCAAAAAAAAAGAGAAGGAGGTATTGAGTGCATTTAATATTAAGTGATCGACTCGTATATGCCCAATTCGTAGCCTTATATCCCATAATCAGAATATTTGGGAAAAAATCTTCGACAATTTATAAATGTCAATAAAACCTTTTGGCGAACTAATTGAATTGGTAAGGGAAGATACCTATCTCAAGTTTTGAAACCCATATATCAAAGCGTGTTGATCCCATATTGCAGGTATTTTTCCACTTCATCAATGAACAATTCAGTGTCGAAGTGATCCATTGCGAACTCGTGGTATAGTGACGTCCGAACCGCACGGTTCCCGCAACGCAACTGTACGCTTTCCTGGGGCTCCATAGCAACGGAATCGCGCGGGCGCGACGCGATTCTAGTTTCTGGCGGTTATCGCGCGGTTTGACTAACCGCGAGATTACGTCTGAACGATTATTTGGACGCCCATGTAAATAAAAACCGGGAACCGCATGATCCCGGAACCGCGCGATTATGGCCGGGTCTGAACGCGGGCTTAATGAACGCTGTATGTTTGTGGTTCGAATCGCACGGTTTGCAATCGCGCGATTTCCGTGTGTCTGAACGAGCCCGAAATCAGTTATTCAAATCCTTCGCCATTCTATCCTATCCGAAGGCTAAGTGAGATGCTGCGGCAAGATATTTGCGACGCCCATAAATATATACGTATATGAGTGTTTTAACTCTGTGTGCTATGTTATCCTTGTGCCTATAGATATATTATTATTGTGCCTGAAGGAATGTTAATTTCCTTCGCAGCATGTGATTTTCCCACGATATACTTAACCTAGAATCTCGTCTCGCCTCATCGTATACTTAACCTAGAATATCGAGTAGGGTAATGATTATAATTTTATAATATACAGACTGTTAACGAATTATTTTACCTAATGATTCCCGTGCATGAGGGGAGATACTCATTTTCTGAAAAAATAATAATAATTAAAATGGAAAACAAATTACCTCGGTATATTTTAGGATATTACCCCGTCATTTATACTGTAAGATGTCAGGAATTAATTTTACGGAGGTAGTAAATTTTGAAAATGAACAGGGAGGAATTAGATTTTTAGTTTCCTAATAATTAATATTATATGAAACAAGTTATCAAAGAAACAATAGTATATATTCGGTCGGGGTAAGTGTGTGCATTTTTTCTGCTTGGTATTGTTGAAAAACTAAGAGGTTTACTAAAATGAAACTATACTTATTATTTTAAGTGTTTATTAGGTTATAATAAAGTCGATATGAAACCTTAAAAACTGATAATCTTATTACTCCGAACAAAAAACTAGCATCATACATTTGCGCACACTTACCCCCACGGTGTTGGGTAAGTGTGCGCACTACCGTTAAATTATAATCAAATGTACTATCTTAGGGCAGGTGTGCGCGCGTAAACTTACCCTAATAGATGACCCGGTGAACTTCGTACCACCTAAAATTGATTTGATTGTAACTCTTCATAAGCGTTTATTGATCCTAATCAACCTTCCAAATCTAATTCATTGAAATCTATAATATGGCCGAATCATGTACGGTTTGACTTTCGTTTGGTGATTAAATGAAAGTCGTTTGTAATTAAAATAAATTCAATGTATTTAATTTACATGATGAAATATAAATACTTTTTCGACTTTTCCAACTTTTTCAACTTTTTTGCATTTTTCGAGTTTTCGGTCTTTTTTGACTTTTTCGACTTTTTCGACTTTAACCGACTTTTTCGACTTTTCGACGTTTTCGACTTTTCGACTTTTTGAAATTTATACAATCGCACGGAATGAAAAACAGTTATGGATGGCACAGCTGTCAAACAATAGGATCGCCGCGAACGCCATCTATTGAAAGTGGCCCATTTCCCAAAATGACCAACTTCGATTTTTTTTGATTTTCAGTTGTTTCTTTTAATTTTTCCTAAATAGTTTTTTTTGTAAACCACCCCTGAATCAAGGCAAACAAAACAATAATAATTCAAATCGGTCGAGTAATTTTCGAGATCTTGCGAGACTAACACACGGCGATTCATTTTTATATATAAGAAAGATTACATTTAATATTTTACTAATGTAATATATTAGGTATTTATTATATTATAATTGCCATATAATATAATAAATACCAATATTTGTTATAATAATGTTTTAATATAAATTAGGATTAATATTAGGCATAAAATAAAAATATTTAAAGGACAATTCAAAATGCACATGAAATAAAAAAAAGACGGAAAGTTTACGAGCCCTCGAGGAATTCGCCTGCGCACACTTACCCCAGCAGCCTGCAATCGAAACATTGTAGTTTCATGCCAAACACAGCAACCTAACCACTATGCCACCAGGCCGAAATTATATCGCGCCATAAAATTCCCCAGATTCTCGTTGCATCGAGTATTTTGACTTGGCTACCATACAAATTTTGTATCAAACCGAACTTACATACGCGTTCACGTAACGTAGATGTTTGCGCCACAGAGTGTTCGCAGAGGATAAAAAAGAAATTCACGAAAGAAGCCAAGTCTTCCCTGTTTCTTTGTCCTCCGTTGCACTTTTCGTTCGCGAAAAGTAGTTTTTCAGGCCGCGACAGGCGGGTCTGTTATTAAATTAACACTGGACTGTAATAAATCAGGCGTTCGTATGAAGAGAATAGTGCCGACGCTAGCGAGTAAATTAACCTACACGGAGGCGCTGAGAAAGGCGTATTGCACCTTTACTTATGGCAGCCTTCATAATAAACCAGCCGTTATTGCCAAGATTGTAACATCCCGGTATACGGTAGTATACGTAGACATTCGAGATTGTTCGATCTCCCGAGACGTAATGAATTTTGCGAAAAGTTTGTCCAAGTTCAAAAATTTAAAACCCTAAAAATTCGTTCACAATTTCATAATATTAAAGGAGTATGGACTGATGACGTGAATACGTCAAAATTATTCGCAAAGAAATCATCTTATTGCCATTGGTATTAGGAAGTTGTGACGTTGACGTAGACGCCGTTTCATTACATATCTACTTAAATAGCTGCTGCTGTAGCAGATATACAAGTCTCTCTTTCCTTCCCGACAACACATAAGGAGTTTATGGAACATTACTGGATTCCTGTTGAGATTTTTGCAACCGTATATGATTTATTTATTTATTATGCCAATATACAGAGTTTGCGATAAGCGTAACACTAAGCGTAGGTGTTGATTATTAAATTTGATTATGCGTTTCTTCGTGAACTAAAATAGAAACTTAGTTCAACCGAATGAGACAGAGCAATACGCAAGAACGGAATATGAAATGAACAGTCGTCGATTTTCCCGCAATAAAACTACCTGTCGAACTTATAAACGCCCAAATAAGTTCGACATCATTTAGTGCGGTGTTAGATTTAACTGCTTTATCTTCAGTGGGTAGTTTTAATCCGTAAAAGTGACAACCGTTCATTTCACATTCCGCTCTGACGTACTGCTCTGTCTCGTTCACACGAACTAATTTCCGATTTCAGTCCAAGAGAAACGGAATCGAGCCCTATATCTACACTTTGACATGGAACAATATTTAACTTAAAATTAAATAAACCCACAAGTTATGTCACACTTGTATGTGATGCTTGATGGGCAAACATTTTCAACATGGTAAAAAAGTCAATTATCATACACGTTTAAGGAAAGAAAAACCAGTTTACAAAATGGGAATAAAAAAATAGTTAAGGGAGACTTTAAAAAAAATATACCTTTTTAATGGAAAATTAATACAGAACAAAATACACTTAACCTATGCCTAATAATAAATTATAGTATCATAATATCAAATACAAAATTGTTCTAAAGTTAGTAAAAAATTAAAATTAAAGATAATATTATTAGAAATAAGATAATAATAGTAAAACGTATGTATTTCGAGTTGTGTATTTCGAGTCGCCTTTCTACAAGTATAAGCCGATATGTTTTGAAATGTATTTATTTTCAACATCTACTCAATACGCTTTCACCAGAACAACTCAAAACTAAAGTTTTGTATAGTAAATCTGTTAAATATGATCGATTGAGACGATAACGGCATCGTAGGAACACTGAATCAAAAATGATACAGCGTGAATGTTTCGAGATGCGGCGATATGATCACAAAATGGCAGTGCGCTATTTTGTGATCATATCGTGATGAGACAATCCATACTAAGCGATTTTATATTTTTTATTCTTCAACTATCACTTTTCTATATAAACAGTAGTTTTTAAGCTGCAACACGAAACTATATTTAATACTAAATGAAGTTACGAAAAGTAATTTCGTTATCATAGGACTTTATATTATGCTTCCAGTACAAAAGGCTTGACGACAAAAAAATATTTTTTTGGTGATTTTTTTATCTTCATTCTTAATCAAATAACTCTTAAAACAAAATGTGCATTTTGAAACAATTTACCATTACTTGGACTTATGGTACTTATGGTACTAAAATGTTTTGCATCAATATTTGCAAAGGGCACTCACGTGACGTAAGTCACACATACATATAATGGTCAATATTTCAAAATCTAAATAATTAAACTGATTAAATGGATTGAAATTGATATGTTTCCACATATAAACAACGTAAAAAAGAAGTACAAATTGCTGTGACGAATTTAAAAAATCTGAATCTGTTAAAAATGTAATGTAATGTAATATTGTATTCTTATATAAGATAAAATGAATTTACCGCGTGAAGTTTGTAGCACCCGACGTTTCGGGGATGTTGAAAGCGCCGTTGTTTAGGATAGACTAGCCCAGACAGTCTACATCGTTAAAACGTCGGTTGCTACAAACTTCACGCAATACGTTCATTTTATCCTAGTTATAATGCAAATTATTTACGAGTATAATTTATATTTTCAAACAACCGTAATAGTCTTCGATTTTATAAAATATTGTATATGGGACTTACCACTAAATTCCCTCCGAGCATTTATGGACATACAATTCCTATAAAGTGCTGAACTTTGTTTATATTAACTATTGTTTTAATGATAAATAGATTCGAAATCTGCGATTACGAATATGTACATATATCATTTTCAACAGAAATGTGTACTGCAATATAATATGCCTCTAGTTTAGTTACGGGAAACGTTACCTAGTGCCCATTATCTGTATATTACAGAAGCTTATTGAGATTTTATCAAGATAATGACTTTATATTTATCTGATTCATTAAACAGTATTAAGAAACTCAATTACTTACATGTTAATATAACCTTATTATATAGTGTCTTGGTAATTTCGCATATAAACGACTATTATATAGTGTCTTGGTAATTTCGCGTTTCGCGCAATGCCTGCAAATATCGTTGTAAATTGCGAGGCACGGCATTACCCCTAGATTCACTTTAAAATTTTAATTAAACTGTAATAAAGACGCTACGGTTGAGCGGTGAAAGTGATATTACATTTTAAGGTAATTAATTATAATTATTATTGATACCATTCCCTCATCTTGTGGTGTCATACCTATCTAATGCTTTCGAATTGTCCTCAACTAAAGAAAATACATAAAAACAAGTGTTTTTCTCCAATATGGTCTCCCTATTATCAGGTCCATAATAACAGACTTTAAAGTATCCAAAATAAGTTGTTCGATATTTAAATTTCAAGACGAAAAATTATTGTAATACTACTAATGAGGCTGCCTTACTATTTAAAATAAATTCGCTATCTTATCGGCGCAACTAGAATGATGCTCTGTGCCTCTATAAAATAATGAGTGGTATATTCGATTGCTCTGACCTGGTGGGCGAGATCAATATTAACGCCCCAATAAGGACCACACGTCAATTTGACCTGTTTCGATTGCCGCGTTTTAAAACTAATGCATCAAGGAATGGAGTAGGTACTCACACGCTGCTGTGAGCTTTATAATACCCATTTAAATGGTATTGATATATTAAAAAAATCCATAATCACTTAAAAATACTCCGTAAATCAAACCCTAACCGATACAATAAACTGACTATCCGTATTAGCTAATTTTATTGATTATTATTATTATTATATTTCATATATGCCATTACTAATATCATACACGCTCACACTCCACACCCAAACTATCAACACACTCCCACAAACATATACACACATACTCTTAATACTAGACTCTTGTGTAGTACTAAAATTATTCATTTTATTTATTTATTGAAGTAATTCATAAATAATTTAAAGCAATTTTATCTTAGGAACTATGCACAGAAATATTTTAAACATTGAATAAATAGCAGAAAATGAATACATTGCAAAGTCCAGTGACAACGCCACCTAACTAGGCCGGGACCTGTTCTAAGGTGAACGTTTAATTTTGTGCGTGCTTGTTCAATACTGTGATTATTACAAAAACAAAATATTTTTGTAACAAAAAAAATAAAAAATAAAATTGTCGTACAGTTGAAAGTATAGTTTTATTACGTAGTTTTTATTAAACGTAATTTATGTAATTTTATTGAAATCCGTAACCGGTGTTATTTGTTGTAAATCTGTATCTTTTTTTAAATATTATTTCTGTAATACTGTGTGATTTCTTAATAAAGAATAAAGAATAAAAAAAGAATAAAGTTTTGAGTGCGTTTGATAACTGGAACACAGTCGATAATATGTTCTTAGGATCTTTGTAAATTGTCAGTTAGAAATCGAAAATGTCTCTACTTGCATGTATACTTTACTAGAATAGAAGCACATTCATAACGGGCTGTTTGTTATGTATAAGAGCCGGGTTTCAACTTAAGTTTAATGGCCGATCCCAAACAAACCCTTGTTATTTTTTGTAGCGCTGTGTGTTTTCCTTAATAAATAAATAAATAAAGCTAGGTTTCGAAGTCAGTCAGACTGGGTTGCAGCCGAATGGATTATGGTTCGTCGGTGCTTGTTGGCAAGCGTATTTATAAGTAAAGCTGCCGAAAGTGTGTGTAGTGCCGTCGATTAACTTCGTCGGCGGGCGAGCTATTTCATGTAATTCTGCTTTCGATAGGCCCAGTCCGATTGGGCCATTATGACCCATTGTGTTTAGGGTTGGCCCTCACGGGTTAGCATCCGTCCGGTCGCCTCCTAGTAGAAGTTCGAGCCCGGGTATGAATCTGTGCTCGGTGGATCAGTTTCCCCTGGGAATCAATCTTCAGGCGCCCCTGGACGGTTTGCACACCGTGCGGCGTTAGCCAATCGACTGTGCACTCCGACAGATTACCGCGCGGTCTGGAAACAGCTTTGTTTCGGAACTTTTGTTTGTGGGCGTTTATGTCGCGGCCACACTTAAAATATCGCGATAATTAACGGCATTTCCCGATAGTGTGGCCCGGGCGTAAGCAGCGAGGGTGTATGCTGACCATCTTCCACTCTGGAAATGACCATTTGTCTACCTGATCTTGAGTTCAGAGCCGGGCAAAAGAAGGCCATTGGTCCGCGATAGATTCAAACTGAATCACCGCTGAACATACGGCAGGTAGATGATCGCGCAAGCGACCTCGAACCCCTAACAAATCGGAAGGACGGAGATTTCCTGATGGTTAAATCCAGACGGAGATATCCTGCCAAAACTGGTAGTCAGGGGGCGAGGTAGCTTGCTGTGTTACTTTCCCAGTGCCCTTGGCCTCTAAAATGCATGTTGGCTTTGCTGGATGGTAGGTTTGTACTCGTTCTCAAGTCTTCTACGTTCACCTCACGGGAGACTAAATAACTACTGAATAACTAACGAATGGTTAAAGAACTATCGTTGAAACTGACGGGTTCGCCCGTTGTAGTCGACACCTCTAACTGCTTTCGATGGTGGTCTACGGAATCGGTACAGTCTCATATACACACTCGGCTGGTACAGGCGCCGTTCCCCTATCCGACCTTACAGCGTCATCATTCGCAATGATTTTCGAAATGTCAAATTGTATTGTGTCGATGAGTGACGCAAGGGTCGTCGTTGAATGGTGACGGATGAAAAGATTAATGGGGTTAATTCTTCGTGATGGAGTGGGCGGTGATCCCTCTGGCTATCGTTTCCGAACAAGCATCATGATTGCCACGTTCCCCCTTCCCTACCTCCGGTACTTGATTCCGGTAATTCGCCTTGATTGACAGCTCTCCTGGCCGATTCTCAACGAGATATTACCTCGCGGTAACGGAGTATTTACAAACGCTAGTTTTGTAGATGCGAGAATATGGATCAGCCAATATTTGCATGCTTTGTCGGAAATAGATTGACTTTTATTGTTTTTATGAATATCGTTCTTAGTAGTAGCTCGTCTGCACACTAAAGACCGATTCCCTTACACATTAGTCTGAAATGATAAACGGAGAGCGTGTGACGTATCTCTATGTGTCTTCCAGCAAACCAGAAAATATAGAGCGAATACTGCGATATTTTAGCAGCAACAAACCAGCCGAAAATAAAATAATAAACTCACCAATATAGTAAGTCCAATATTAAGTAGTTTAGTACACCGCCGTTTCAAAACAGTACAATTTCCAGATGCGTTAAAGACCTATATAATAGATATTATCTATTTATAGGAAAGTCAACCATTTAAACGGCGGCAATATAGACATATCGACAACAATAAAGATCCGAAAGTTCAAATAATTAGCTCAAATCATGCGTCATTCCGAAAGATACAACAGTATGCATCTATAATAATAATTCAAGGTAAAATAGCCGGGACGAAGAAGAACATTTTAGCTCCGGAAATGGTTTCATATACATATCTACCACATCCTCGTTTCGAGCGGCGGCCAATAAAGTTGTAATAGCAACGTTCGTTCACCATAGCTGATGTTCAGTTGTCGACATGGCACCAGAAGAAGAGAGTAGCGTTCAGTAATGCTGCTAGAGCAAAAGTTTAAACTATGCGTTGCACCAAAGTGAGACTAAAATTCAAAAGGTATAGTTTTCAGACGCTAATTAGTAAATTGAAGCAAATAGATAGTAAATTCAATGTTTATTCAATATTAGATAGAACTTCATTGGACCTGCCACATGCCAAGCGCAATTTACACTAAATATAAAATTTTAAAAATCGATTGTGTCACCTCAAGACTTCCCCAGCAAGTAGACAGGGATCTAATTATTCTGAATATTAACTTCATAAATAAAATATATTAGCTCCCTCTCTCGCATGAACCCGTGAGTTCTTCGAAACACTGGGTTCCATTGCGACTGCCTCGGGCGGCACTATTCGTTTCTCGACTAAGGGCGGAGTTGCGCTAAGCGCCAACAGAAGCTCTTATTTTTTTTAAATGTATTGCGAAATTTTAATATTATGAGTAGTACAGCTTGTATTGGGTCCTTACCTATGTATTTACTGTTTTTCACACTGCCCACTTTGAACATGGATAACTGGGTTTGAGTTGGAATTTCAAAGTCAAATAAATTTTAATTCAAGGCCATGTTATTCTTTTTTAAGAATCAGCTGTTTGTTTGTCTCGTCGTCGTTTGTTTTTGCTCAAATATTTTCGTTTGTGCAACCATGGTAAAGTTGCAAATTTGCATTATTTTCAAATATGAGATCCTGTGCCAGTGTTCTATTACAGCTTCTTGCAGTCTGGCTATATAGTTACCATAAACGTGTACTGTTAAGAACTGCAAACAATGATGGATAAGCTCGTGATTAAATAACCAAGCCTGGTCAATCGCCACTGCTTCGGTATTGTTAAAATCGTTATGTCATCTCGAGTAGGCTACCTTAACTGTCCAAATATCAAGCAAGTAATTGTCTAAATGTCCAAATGTCAATAAATTTATATAAATATATCGTGTTTAGTGTCAAATGAAAGATATAATTAAGTGCATTCCGGAAATATACATGAATCGATATGGATAAATAAATAAACCAAAAATATTTCATAAAAAACCGTAATAAAAATAAATATAAATAAAATACTTTATTTTCTGTAGCAGCAGTCGTGTTTTTTATTCTTTTAAAATATATTTACTTGTTACGTATATAAGGGCCATATATTGTAGTGGTTAACTGTGTTAATTTCTTTTTAGTCTACCATTGTATGCAAGTGTGCACGTAGCAATAACGATTTCGCATCAAAGTTTGTAGTGCACCTTGATACTTGAAAAGGTAATGGATCGCCCGTGAGTCGGAAAGGCGCTTGTATGCTCGCCCTACTCAGGAGATACTCCCCCTACTCAGGACTGCCCAAGCCAGAATGAACCATTTTATATTATACAAATGTAAATTACCCACGCATACGACACCGGTCTTCGTATGGCGTTGTAAATAGTGCCAATAGTTGTGGTACAAATAACAAGTAAATACATTGTTTTTATATTCTACGACACACTTTCCGACACACGACACAAAGTTAAATATTGTATTTATAATTATTTTTATTACGTTTTTTTTATAAAATATTTGTGGTTTATGTATTTATTCTATATATATATATATATATATATATATATATATATATATATATATATATATATATATATATATATATATATATATATATATATATATATATATATATATATATATATATATATATATATATATATATATATATATATATATATATATATATATATATATATATATATATATATATATATATATATATATATATATATATATATATATATATATATATATATATATATATATATATTTGATTGTAAATGTGTAAATTATTATTTTTTCAAATTGAAATTATGTTTATTACTAAATAAATGAAATGATAAAATAATGAAAGGGCACTTATCTGGTCTGTGGGGACCAGGAGTGACTCCACGCCTTATTCTTCTCTTCCTTCAGCGCTTGCTAGGTGTTTCCTGCTGTGGTATTGGAACCTGATCAAAATGGCAGTGGCAACACAACAATGCGAGACGAGAATGAATGCTGGAAAATAATAGGCGATTAGTGTTTCTTAAATATTAATGATTGTTATAAAATGTATATCAATATTTCGGCTCAGCCGTCGTCAAGATATGTGACATTTCTGAAATCGAACAATTCGTTGAAAATTTAAATTCAAGGAATCGAACAAAAAGAAATGGATTAATAATATTTTACACGATTTAGTTAAGGTACCATAATCAACCGTGCAAAACGTTATTTTAAATGAATGATTATAAATTAAAATAAAAAGCATTTGATGATTATGATAATATGATAAACCTTATTAATTTTGCCTATTGAGACCGGAACCATTGCAAGCGCCTAAAATATAAATATAAGCTAATTCCCAAGATTTGACGTCCCTTTCTTTTGCATTATCACCCAGGCATTTTATTATTTTAACTTTAAAACATTGATCAAAAGATAAATTATGCGCCCTGGCATGTAAAGATATTGGGAGTTGGCTTTCATTTCCTACACTAGCCCTATGATTATTTAGTCTAATATTAAGTGGTGTTGTTGTTTCACCATCAGTATCATATTCTAATAATATACAAGGTCCATCTCCTAGAGAAAAAAATGCTGTTAAAAACTTGTCATCCAAAGTAATTAACCACAATGAATATTTAGTATTAGCTAAAGGTCTAAATTTCACACCGACTCAAAATGTGAACCATTTTAGTTTTGGTAATGATGTTGTTAAATTTTGTCGTAATTTAAGATGGCGCGAATTTTGGCATTCAAATCAAAAGAATAACAATAATAATATTAAATTACCAAAAGAATAACAATAATAATATTAAAAACCAATATTTAAAATATGATACAATTGGCTGAGTTTGTTATCAACGAGCCATTAAATCGAAATAAAAATAAAAAAACCTCCATATGCTCAATGAAATGAAAGAAGAAACTTCAATCTTAATTTCTGGCAGAGAAGTTTATAATAAAGATTGTATAATGTTATCAAAAAAAGATTGTATAATGTTATATATATATATATATATATATATATATATATATATATATATATATATATATATATATATATATATATATATATATATATATATATATATATATATATATATATATATACATGTATTTTTCTGGAACATACTCAATCAGACCTTTCATTTGACACTAAACACGATATATTTATGTTAATTTATTGACATTCGGACATTTGGACATTTATACAAGTACTTACTTGATATTTCGACGGTTAAGGTACCACATGACACTCGGAATAACATAATGATTCAAACAATACCACACTCATCTAAATCGGTTCAACCATTTAGAAGTTATGGTGGAATAAAGAAACGGAAAACATACATACATGAATACTAAACACATTACACTCCTTTTTTGTGGGCAGTCAGTCGTGTAAAAATAAAATCTTGCCGGCATTATATACCAGATCATTCACAGAAGAAGACATTATAGCTCGAAGAGAATTACCGTCTTCCGTCGACGGAAAACAGTGATACTACCTCGCGAGAGCAAAACGTGCCCTTGGCCATTCTCAAGTCAAGACTGAAAAAGCCAGTATTTATCACTTTCCACGGGCGAAGAGTAGAATTAATAGCCAAGAATATTACTTTTGTTTTCGTTTATTATGCTCAGCACTTATTTATGCCTGCTGCGGCACTGATTTATATTCATCAGCATTACTCTTAATTTATTTCTCTCCCAGGCCGCACGTCCCTCAACATTCACAGAAATTTCATTACAAAGAAAACATATAATTTTAAGCGCCACTCACTATACAGACTATTCAGTGGCCCGTATCCAGTTTATCACAGGCCCATTCTTAGGTGGTTATAAAATATAAGAAATTAAGAACCTTCGCTATTCTTTTGTCATTGTGTATTTATTCCTACGGGCTTTTATTCACTGAAATTTCGTTACAAAGAAAGCATATCATGTTAAGAGCCACTACAGACTATTCAGTGGCCCGTATCCAGTTTCTCACAGGTATATTCTTTGATGTTTCTAAAATAAAAGAAATTAAGAACCATTGCTATTATTTTGTCATTCCGTATCTTTATTCCTACGGGCATTAATTCACAGAAATTTCATTACAAAGAAAGCATATAATTTTAAGCGTCACTCACCAAATAGATTATACAGTGACTCGTAGTCTGTTTCTCACAGGCCTATTCTTAGGTGGTTCCAAAATTTAATAAATTAAGAACCGTTGCTATTATTTTGTCATTTCGTATCTTTATTCCTACGGGCATACACAGAAATAGCATAACAAAGAAAGAATATTTATTAATTTATTTATTTGTTACATATTGGTAGAGAGTTAATAGTGTGATCGTACAGATATAATTTGTAACTATTTATATAAGCAATAAGGAAATGAACACAACCCATACGATCATTCTAGACGAATGCCCAACTAGACCGAACAGCCTGTATCTGGGCATACGTAATATATAGCCTTTGTTTTTGAGCATTACTGACGTTTGAGTAGTACTGACTAATATACTACTTTCAATACTAACACTAAGATAATGGCATAAAATAGTACACATGTTAATACAAATATATATGATAAAGGGTTAGTTACATACATATATACACATACAAACATACATTCATACATATATAATAACACACACACATACATCTACATACACACATATTTTAAATTATTGTATGAAGCAATTCTATTTCAGTCTATGCACGACCTACTTCGTAAAGGAGCCATTTTTTAACTTTTATCTTCAATAGGTGTACATTTTGAACATTTTTTACTGACTCTTCTGAAGTATTTTTTTTTGGGGCGATGAAATACAACTGTCTTTGGGCAAAGGTTGTATGTACGTGAGGAATTACATAGTTCGTCCCTTCAGCCATTCTAGTTGGTCTTTGCTGCTGGCTTCGGAAACGTTTCTCTAAAGTCTTGTAATACTATATTAGGCATTGTTTCACGAACAACTGACGAATATCCAAAACAATTGCTTTGCTGAACAGCAGGTCACAGTCATGGCGGGGATGTTTTCTGTAAGTAACCCTCAATAATAATTTCTGGGCTTTAACCAGTGGTTCAAGTACTTATTTCGTACAGGCCCCCCAAGCAATGACACCGTGCATCCATAAGCTTTGGCAAAGCGCCATGTACACAATTTTTAAAGTCGGTTTTGCCAGAATATTACGTAGCCCACGAAAGACGTATACTAACTTTCGAGTGCGCGATGTAAGTTCATTTAGTTAGTTCTTGCAGGTTAACTTGGAATCAATAGTCAAACCAAGATACCTGATAACGCCTTCTTTATGGACGATCGGGCAGGCGCAGTTGGGTGGTTTAGGGCAGTTGCAAGAGTGAACCTTTAGTTGGAATTCGCTGGTTGTAATGTCTGATCGCAATCCAAATGTGACCATTTAAGTCTTTAAAGCATTCAGCGTCAGTACGTGTCTATTTAGCCAACCTTTCACAAGGTCGAGATTCATCTGCGATTTTTCGAAAGCTTCTTTCCAAGAATTGGCTACCGTCAGCAGGACAGTGTCATCTGCAAAAGAAACGATCCGTGTGTTGTCCCCAAGTGGCAGGTCACATATCTCGTTAACGTACAATAGGAAGAGGGCCGGGCCGAGGAGACTGCCTTGGGGAACGCCATATTGGACTTTTGCATTATCGCTTTCGATTCTATCGATTACCGTGATCTGCGATCTGTCCTCTAGGTAATTTTTCAACCACTGATTCTCCTTGCTAGTTATGCCGTAACTCAATAGTTTACGTTGTAAAATGTCATGACATACAGTATCAAATGCCTTAGACAAGTCGAGGAACGTAGCGATGGGTTTCTTACCATTATCGATGCTTTTTGCTATATATTCAGTTACAGAATTAATCGCATCGTTGGTTCCTCGAACCTGCCTAAAGCCGTACTGATTGTTGGAGAGCAATTTTGCAGACTCAATATATGATACAAGCCGTGATTTAGCATTTTTTCTATAATTTTCAAGGTGATACTTAGCAAGGAGATTAGTTGGTAATACTGTATATAGTTGGTAATACTGCCAGTGCTCCCTGATTTATGTATAGGCCGTACCTTGTCTGATTTAAGGCAATACGGAAAGACACCCGTAATAAAGCTTTGGTTTATATGTGAGCTATGGGCTCTGAGACGTAGTCAATAGCAATCTTAAGCAAATCTCCATCGATTCCATCATAACCAGGAGCACAGTTAGATTTTAAGCTTCTAATTGTTTTACTGACCTCGTCAATATTAGTTGGAGTGAATTTAAATAAAGACGGTTTTTCTGAGTAATATCGACGGCGTCCGCCAACGCGGTCTCAGTACTATTTAAATTCTTAAGAATATGGCCTGCTAGGTTTTCTCCAATAGTGACAAAATATTTATTGATATAATTTAAGGTTTCTTTAGGATGTTGATCAATCGTTTTTACTTCGTTGTTAATTTTAATTGAGTGTATTGGTCTCTGTTCACTTTTACCATAAACTATGTCCGTGATAATGTTCCATGTTATTTTTTGGATCTCCATTTACTTCCCTAAGTTTTTCTTTATAGCAACTTTCCTTTGTCTTTTCAATGAGCCTTTTACATATATGACGGTATTTTTTATAATAAGTTAGGAGTTGTATGTCATTAGGATTGCATCTTACCATTTTATGGATTTTATATGGTGTTCCGATATTTTATTGTAAATTGCGGCAATATGCATCTAAACTTCAAAAGGAATGTTTGATTTGACTAATTAGTAAATAATGGTGACTGTTTCGCAATGTTATTTGCGCCATCGTAATTTTCATGCCAGCGTAGTTTTAAACCCCGAAAAGTCCGATTTGAGTGCTGAGAAGAGATGGAATACACAACTACATTATTTGAATAGAAACTAATAATTGAGTATTAACTTATTCTTTATTATTTATCACAATATAATATCTTAGAATAAAGAGATGATTCACAAAAACCAAGTGTATAAAATCTTTCGTAATACACCCATGTCAGTTTAGACTGAAAGATTTGCAACCGCTCTTAAATAAAACCTCAAATACCAAATTTTAGCCATTTCAGTACGGTACTATCATTTGTGTGTGCTGCCACGGGCCACAGTCAAAGAATAGCAGCTACACATTAAAAAAAAATCAATTCCTTTGAGATCCTGTGACCTTAAAATGCAAAGATCTACTAAAATCTCCGTTATATTTGCCCAACCGCCATTTTAAAATGGCAGCCAAAAAAACGTGTTTTGTTTGTCATACATGTTTTATTTTGTTTGTTACCTATAGGAAACACATGCAAAAAATCCCGAGCAACAAATTTTATTCATATTGGATGATTTGAAATGGATTGACCCTACACCAGAAAACTTTTTTACGCGATAGACCCAGTTATGACCCTTTTTGTATTTAGAATCGTAGGAACAATTTGACGTATGACGTACGCTTTGTGGGTTTCGCGTTTTATTTTGTACTTAAACGCACGGGATAAGGTTTGGTGCATTAGGGCGATAATATAGCGGACGTATAACGTACGTTCCTATAGTTAGGGCGGTTAAGGTTAATTCTAAT
The DNA here is from genome assembly GCA_944548615.1 of Micropterix aruncella. NCBI lineage: Eukaryota > Metazoa > Arthropoda > Insecta > Lepidoptera > Micropterigidae > Micropterix > Micropterix aruncella. The sequence continues at coordinate 29,070,283 of OX155955.1, read as the reverse complement.
GAAAAAATACTTTAGTCTTAATTTTATTGCAAAAATACGAATAGTTTGTGGCATACTGGACCCCAGAAAAATGGCATACTTCAACCGTTCAGCTCCTATGTGATCAACGCCTATGCCATCATTCCGTACGCTAATTAGTACGGACGACTAGGCATTTTGGTCGGCCGATCGACGGATCGACCCCACTCCCGATTTGAACGTTCGCATTTGCGAAACGGACTTCGATCTCGAGCAGCGGTTCCCAACCTTATTGAGGCTGTTACCCATAAAGTGGATTAGATGTTAACAAATACGTTTAGTTTTCAAAACAAAAAACACCCCCAAAAACGTTTAGTTTTCAAAACAAAATATCTATTACATTTTTTTTCTTTGTTTCATTGCTTTTGTTTTCACTTTTATACCTGTACGTTGTTGCAAATGGGCTCAGTATTTTAAAGTCTCAGGAAGTAGGTGGATGGAGGCGGGTCAAGACCGCTCGTCATGGCCTTCTATAGGGGAGGGCTATGTCCAACAGTGGACGTTACAGGCTGATAATGATGATGATGAATCGACGAGGCCTTCTACTGCAAGTTGTCCGCTTTCTACTATCTTTTTATCCGGATCTGCGGGTTAAGCAGTCATAAATCTACAGGTACGTGCTTTCTCTGCCGTTAAAGTGTCCAGGCCCTAGTTTATAGCCAACACTAAAAGTAATTGCCGAGTAAACTAAACTTAAAATCTAAAATTTACTGAAACACTAAAGACTCGCGATCAGACGATCTTTCATTGACCCTTCAGAGCGTATGTCGCCATATTACCCTTATTAAAGTCAAGTAAAAACTAATAATCATATAAATTATATAGGGTTTTCTAATAAAGACGGGTCGATGTTGAGTCTGTGGCGGCCATATTGTTTTGGCGGCGTCTGTCAAATTTGTTGTTTATTATTCAGTCACTGATGCCAAATCCCCATGGCAAGTTCCACGATTGAGCAGCACGTTAAAACTTTATTATCGAAATGAGTGTTCGTTAATGAATGGTTATCTCTCGTGGAGGAGATGTGAATTGGCCACCAAGATCGTGCGATTTGACCCCGCTAGACTTTTCTTGTGAGGTTTTTTGAAGTTGCAGGTCTATGCCAATACGCTATGCCAATCGACCGATGCCCTCAAAATCAACATGACCCAGGCCATCGCTGAAATTCAGCCGGATCTATGCGGCAGTTATTGAAAATTGGACCTATCGGATCCGTGCCACCGTGTGAAGCCGCTATTTTTAAACAGCTACGTAAGACCGGATCTCGGTGCCTCCTTATCCTATACGCCGAGCGGACTTGACCCGTTACATTATCTAACCAAACTCCACCCATCTTTCGAGCGGCCCCGGTCCGATAGTAAAGTGGGTGCTTACTTGAATGATTACTTACGTCGCAACCGAAATCGCGTCGAAAGATGCAAATAAGTTGGGTGAGAATCTTAGGGGAACAGCTCTTTAATTTGGCATAGTCTATGTGTGTGAAATAGATGGTTAGGGTAGGTTGGCATTATATGGAGCCTTAAGGATTTCAGCTGGTTGTTGCTCTAGTGTGCTGCCAGCTGTTCGTGGTTTGTTGTGCCGTCTTGATTCGATGCCTGAGTAAGCCTATACAAGTGGATTGTATAATTTACGAATGTTATAGCCCTAAACAGCACGTAGGTAAAACTCTAAAACTAATCGTTTCTTATGAAATTGTACTTTACTACTATATACGTGACCTGGTGACTAAGCATACGTCTACGCACCAGTACGATAATAGAAACCCAACCAGCAAAGAACTCAACACGGACAACGATATCATGCATTTCACTCGCAGAGGATTTACATATTTGAGGTGGGGGAAAATTCATGCACATCAACATCGACAAACGTGCTGAAGAAGACAGCGGTGCGTTGGCTACTGGAAAAAGATAGATGAGAATGTGAGAATCTACTAAAGGTTCTCGTTTAAAAATCTAAGATGCTTAAAATATATAAATAGGTATATCAAGTATTGCTATCAATTTTATTATTTTCGTTTATCATAATCTTGTTGACATGCCACACATTGTATTTATTATAATTATCATTATCTTTAATATTTGCTTTATATGATTATGTATATTTTAAGCTCTTTAGTTTATTAAGCAACGCTGGCCAGCAAGCATAACCCTGTACTTGAATAAAGATAAATTTGTATTGTTTCATCCATGCTATTTGCATAGTATACAGCCGGTATACCGTCTAATGTGTATCATTTGATTTGTTGTTCCGATAGGTTGCACTGTATCTTCAGCAATGCAGCGATAAAAGTTAAAGAAGAAATAAGAAGACCAGAAATATAGGCAAAACATCAACCTAACATAAACTCGGATGGGCAATATTATATTGAAAGAAAAGACAGAGAATATTAATTAGAATATACGAAAGACAACAGTGGCTGAGAATTGATGAAGACTGTGGAGTACTACTAGCTGTTGAATAAAAAGAAGGAGAACATGACATCCGCACAAATCGATAAGATTTGTTTGAAATATCGAAAATGTCTTCGATAAGCTAAGAAAATTTTACAGGCTGGACCATCCAAAATAAAAATAAAAAGCAAACAAATTCGGACAAAACATTTATTAAGTAATTTGAAAAAATACAAAACTTCAAATCATGGACACACTCAAGATTAACCTAATCAGAATCATCATCGATGATAGCCCTCTTCTTGCGTTTTTCAGATGCAGTCGAGTTCGGAGGCTGGGAAGAACCGTTCAAAAGACTATCGAATAAATCGCCAGCAGCCGGGCCGTTGTTCGCGGGAGCGGTGATATCATCGTCTGAATCATCTAAAATTCTTGACACGTTGGTAGATTTCGGTTCCGTTGATTTTGGTTGGCCGATAGATCTGATAGGTCCGTCATCATCGCTGTCGTCTGATACAACTTTAACACGCTTCAGTGGAATTTTCCTCGTCGATTGAACGTCATCGCTGTTGCTATCGCTTTTTTCCAATACCTTTCTTTTCATATCCAGAATTGTCTCTTCAACACTTATTTCACCATGCTCATTACTTGTTTCGACCGTTTTAACCCCGTCATCGACATTATCATCCACACTGTCGCCCGATAACGTTTTAGCACGATTCTGTGACATTTTATTTGTCGGTTGATTGTCATCGCGACTATCGAATAAATCTCCGGCAATCGCGCCGTTGTCCACAGGAGCGGTGATGTCATCGTCTGAATCATCTAAAATTCTTGATAAGTTGGTAGATTTCGGTTTCGATGATTTTGTTCGGTCGATAGGTCCATCATCATCGCTGTCGTCTGATACAACTTTAACGCGCTTCGGTGGCATCTTCTTCGTCGGTTTATCGTTATCGCTGCTGCTATCGTTTTTTTCTAAACGTTTTCTTTTCAATTCCAGAATTGTCTCTTCAACACTTATTTTACCTCGGTCATTATTTGACTCTACCGTTTTAGCCCCGTCATCAACATCATCATCCGCACTGTCGTCTGATAATATTTTAACACGTTTCTGTGGCATTTTCCTTGTCGGTTGATCGTCATCGCTGCCACTATCGCTTTTCTCCAATCTTTTTCTTTTTATTTCCAGAATAGTTTCCTGGACACTTCTTCTACTATGATCGTTATTTGATTCATCAACAATTTTATCTCCATCGTCGTCACTATTATCCGACGCAATTCTACCACGCCTCTGTGGAGTTTTCTTTGGTTTGGTTGGTTTAACACGATCATTAACTTCAGCGACATAATCTTCTTCCAAGATCATATCTACGTTGACGCCGTAACTGCGAACTCTAGCAAATACATCGTCATCATCATCAGAAGAGGAATCATAACGATTAGCATTTTTAGCAGTTTCAGTTTGGTCATTTTTTCTGGAAGACTCTGGAATAGGATCGTTATCCGGAACGATCAAAGTGCCTTCAACGGCTTTAGAAATAATCTCACATCTAGCTCGAAGTAATGTGTGATGCATCGAACCCGAAATCCTCCAATACGTCTCCTGCTCGTCGCTCGGTTCAACAATACCCAAGAATTTCAGACAACTTTTAAAAATTCCGTCATCCATGGCAGACACCGCTTCTTCCGATATGGGGACTAATGGAATGCCTTCTGCGAATGGATCGAAACCTTCCGCCTCTTGGTCCAATGCTACTTCCTCCAAGGATTCCATTACCCATTTGAGGGCTTCGTTGAATCCAGCGCCTGATGTGGCTATAAGCGATTTTGCGATTTCAGAGGTCGGTAAAGATTTCTGCGCTGCTGGTACCTTTTTAGGTTTAGGCTTAATATAAACTTGCGCCCATTCTGGTATAGCTTCATCTTCTGATTCGCTGCTCAATGAATTAATGTCTTCTTTTGCACCTATTGATAAAAAAATATAACGTTAATTTGAACAAAAACCATCTTATTGGGTATATTAGCAAAACAGATGTGTTTTTACCTGATTTCCTTTTCTTATTCTTTCTGCACTGAAACTTGGACTGAACGATTCCCAATTCCAGGAGACGCTCTACATATCTCTTTTTAATTCTTCTCAGTGGCATTCTTGTCATGATGGCACCCATGGGATCTGTGAAAATTTACAACCTGTAAATACTGGGTACTTTGAGAGGTAGATAGATAGATAGATAGATTCTTTATTGCACATTTTAAGAAACAAAAACATACAAAAGGCGGACCTATTGCCTAAAATACAATCTCTTACAGCCAACCTTCGTGGAAGTGTAAAAATTTTGGTGCCAAGAGATAAAAATTAACAAAAAAAAGAAGAAAGACTTATTACATAACAAAAATTAATCAAGTAACAAAAATGCTATTTTTTAAATATAATTAGGATTTGGAATAATTTGCAAGGAGCGAAGGATAGGAGAGGATGGGATGAGACCTAGGATAACTAGGAATTTAGGGATATGAAATGCTTTTTCTGAGACACTTGAAAGGTAGAAACCGTTGGTGCGTTTCTGAATTTGACGGGAGCTGGTTCCATAGTCTAGCTGCATGAACGGTGAAGGAATAAGTAAAAAAAGAAGAGTTATGAGTGGGAATCGCAATTTTACTATCCTGACTGGAACGGAGTTGAAGACCATGACTTCCTAAGTGATTGAATTTTTCGGTTAGGTAGGAGGGAGCGGTAGGATTGTTGAGGATGTTATAAAGAAGGAAAAGAATATGCATGTTTCTACGTTCACGTATTCGAAGCCAATGAAATCTGCTTCTATACTCAGAGACGTGATCTTTTTTTTTTCGTATTGAAGATATACCTAATGCATACATTTTGCAACCGCTCTAATTTGTGAATGATGGCTTTAGTGACGTCAAGGTAGCAAACATCAGCATAGTCTAGTATAGGCGATAGCAGTGATTGAGCTATGGTCTTCTTAACCTCCACTGGTAAAAATCTTTGCAACCGCCGAAGACTATGAAATCCAGCAAATATGCGTTTGCTGACTTTATTGATCTGTGACTGCCAAAAGAGATATTGATCAATGAGGTACGGTTATTCAAAATTGTAAATCAACGTCTACGACTTTCAGTATATTTTGAAGTATTTTTGTCAACACAAGGAAACTAATGCATACCAGGGAGCTCGCCTATTTGACATAATAATATGTCAACAAGCGATCGATGAAACCAGAATTTACTTAATCATCTTCAGCTTGTTCATGACCAGTTGATCTGAATCGGCCTTGAGCAGATCGGTCCGAAAATTCGATGACGATTTATTATTTGCTACGATTTATTTATTTACGATATACACTACGATTTATTTATTTACGATATACAACATTACCAGTTGTGAGATGTACATGAGATAGGGTTGACAAAGACAACTGGAAACAAATTCGAGTTAGGACACTGTTGACAAAATGTTATATTTTTTCTTTAACCCTTATAATTTATCATCATAATCACATTTATGTTACGATCATATATCTTAATAAATAAATAAATAAATCATTGCGGCCTTTGCATGGTCCATTACTATGCTAGGCCTTTGTATGTACATAGGCCTCCATTAATGCCTCTCACTCTCGCTGATCTTAATGCTTCTCCGTGTCGTCTGGAATCATTTACCCATCGTAGATCCACATCGCGATCAGGCGTGGTATGCATGCGACCATTTTCTTGGGCCACCGATTATGGTTCGTTCTGGCAATACGTTCAGTCCATCTCCATTTGCAATATGCAATGGCTCTCGTGGCGTCGTTAACTCTTGTCTTGCGCAGCTATAATATCGGCGGACTATTGAATGAGAGGCATGGCCTCTAATCTATAACCAAAGAAAGGACAAGACAAATAGACTTGCTCAAACACTTTGGTCTTCAGTTTTGTTGGAGAGTTCTGCGCGCATTATGTTTTGTTGGCCCCAAAAGCTTCCCAGGCTTGGGACGTTCGTATTTCGAAGTCCATGTTTGGTTATGGCCATCCATGATTATTTTGTGTCCTAGATAAATACTAGGGATGTTTCCAAAGTTCTGGGAATTCAGCTATATTTTTATTATTTTGTTAATTTTCGTCAATATTACAATGTAGTTTTTCAACATAATCTCCATATAACTGAATACATTTATCCCAACGATAAACAATTTTTTTTAAGCCGTCTAAAATAACTTTTTCGGTGTCTCCTCAATCCACCTATTTATGGCACGTTTTACGTCAGTTAAACTTTCAAATCGAACACCCCGTAAGGGATTTTTCAAATCTGGAAACAGGTGATAATCACTGGGTGCAAGATCCAGGGAACAAGGTGGGTGTGGAAGCAATTCACATCGTAAATCGTTCAAAACATCCATCGTTTTTCTTGCAGTGTGTGATCAAGCAATATCCTGTTGCAATAACGGACGCTTATGCAACGTTCCAGGCCGTTTTTTGACAAGTGCCTGTCGCAGTGGTCCGGATAATAAATTTGAGTAATATTCTGCGTTAATTGTAGTACCTTTCGCCAAATAATCCTTTAAAATAATTCGTTCGCAATCCCAGAATACAGTACGCATTACCTTTCCAACAGACGGAACTGCACGCGCCTTAAGTGGAGGCCCTTCTTCAGGTTTACGCCATTCTTTGGATTGATTTTAGGTCTCAGGATTGAAATAAGTAATCCACGTTTCGCCAGTGGTTATTATTCGTTGCCAAAATTCATCACCGTAATGGGCTAAAGCTCTTGAAGTTGACGACAAGTATCAGACCTATTGAGTTTCTGGTCTGGTCCCAACAGCCTTGGCCCCCAGCGAGCCGAAACCTTGCTAACGCCCAAACAATCATACAAGATGTCATGAACTTGTCGTGTACCTATCCCTAGGCACACACTAATTTGACGAATAGTCATTCGCCTGTCCTCATTCAGTAGGTCTTCGACGGCAGTAACGTTTCTTTCATTTACCGACGTGCTTGGGCGCCCACTGCGTGGATCGTCTTTTAGTGATGTTCTACTGGTTTTAAAACGATCGATCCACCGATAAACAGTATTTTGGGATTCTGCAGACTCCCCAAATACTCCTTGCAGACGCTGAATAATTTCTGATGTTTTCACACCTTCTTTCCACAAAAAGAAAATTATTGCTCTTTGAGATTTTGCTGCGCCTTCCATGGTTACAAAAACAGTGTTATGAAAACGCGTCTATAACAGTCGAACACCTAAATCAGACTGAACAATGTTGCACTAGATAGTTGCATAAACATGTCAAGACTTGTCTGGTACCAATAACATTGCCTATACGTTCTGCATAATTTAATTATAGCACAATTCCCAGAACTTTGGAAACACCCCTCGTATAGTGCCTTACGACTGACAGAAAGTGGAATGGCACCACTCTTTTGCAGGTTGGCCACGATTTCTTGAGATGTTCGTCTACAATCCAACTATTCGGGATTCCTCCTTCGTCAACATCATGCCTTGATTTTATCGGAGATCAGAAGCAAGTAGTCGGCAAAAATATGATTAGACAATCTCTCTCCGTCAATGTGGATACCTTATCCATTCGAGTTTAATTGCCTATAAACGTTTTCTAATGCCATAGCACAGTATACTGAGAGAACAGTAGACGATCTCTGGAGCGACAGGGCATTGCTTGAATAGGGTGCGAGGGAAGTGGGCAGAGGAGTACGTTTCGACGAACGCCTTTGGTTAGCATTGCGTGCGGGTAAAGGTTGGCGACTTTTTCGAAGTTTGCATATCCGCCTTGGCCGAGTAGCGGACTCCTGGCGGCCATATGCGAGCTCTTACGGCTCGTGACGTATTCGCCTCGATTTCAATTTTGTTTTGAGAGAATCTACTATCTGGTATACTGAGGCCATAGTAAAAAACTTTGGAGATATCGTACCGCCTTGTAGTACTCCTCTAGCCAGTTTGAATATATCGATGTTCATATGCAGACCCACGCAGGCTGTGGCATTCTCATGAAAATGTTTGATTAAGCAAATGCACTGCCCGTCAACAATAATTCGGTAGGGCTTCTTTAATCACCCAGACTGCTACGCAGTCGAATCAGTATAATCGGCGTTTTATACTCAACGCATTTATTTTTTAAACTTTATTTTAAATGCATTGATCTACCGCATCGTTGTATTATTCTGCAGACTGTTCGCGACATAGCGACATTCCTTTCAATGGGTAACTATACGTGAAACTAAATTAATAAATGGTTTTTAAATTATTTTTATCTGAACCATGTTTTTTTTTGAATTAGAAGATTTTAAAAAGCTTTGCCGGCCTGTCGCGAATACATGTATAAATAGTTTCATTCACCCATATGTACATATGTATAACATCAGTCTGTAGGTTGACCTTGTACAGATCTATATGTATATAGGAGCAATAAAGAGATTTTTCAATTTATTTCAATTAGAAATAATATATTAAGCATCAAGACGTCCACAAATGACTTTGGTTCAAACGCGAGGACAATTACATGCAGTTTAATTATGGATATTCTATTAACTATTGTACATACATTTTCAAACTCAAGATATCCACATTCTAAATAACTATAAATAACATAGATCTCGTACAAATAACCTATCGAACTTCTTACCTTCTGAATTTCCGAATTGCTCCCACAATTCCTTTAACATGGAGTCCTCGTGTGCACTGAATTCCTTGGGTATTCCCTCTTTCGCCTTGTTCATCCTGCTCTTCTTTCGAGTCGGTGCTTTAAAGATAAGGCCCAGCTCCTTCAACTTCATAATCACGCTTCGTCGCGATTTTGTGTGATCGATAAGGTTTTCCACAATCCAATCAATCACATCTGAAACAAATATGCACAAGAATGAGTACAGCTTTCAGATATGTGTTTGAGAGTCGGACGGTTTGCAGACTAACCTTTGTCATTGGTAGGGTTCTTTTGATTTTCTTCAAACAATATTTTGAGCTCGTTTTCTTGCTCTGGCGTCCATGAGCCACTCTGTTTAATGCTAAAATGAAAAAAAATATATAATTTAATATTTTCATATATCAGTGCGAAATTAAAAAAATAAAAGATGTTAACAGACACGTCTTGAATTATAATAGAGTAGTCGGAGTGAGTAAATAAAAGCTATCGCTGAGAAGTTGATAGAATTTAAATAACAAAGCCCCGTACTTATCATATGTTTCATTGTATCCGCAGTCCATTTCAAACCCTTCCTTGGTAGATTTCCAGAAGAGCAAATCCATGAAGGCATGTGGATTTCGTTGCGCAATTTCAGTAAATTTGCGCATAATAAATACAGCGAATTTTCTCAGCTCCTGAAAATGATATAAAGTGAAATTGGTTAATGATAACCAATTGGAATGGAACCGTCTTACTAACCTCTAACCAACAACATCTAAGTAATTGAACCATATATATGAATACACATTACCCGCTCATATTATTAGACTTATCGTGCATTTGAGTACTGATTTATACAGGTGAGTTTTATGTTTCAGGTCGTTGTTTGTTTTAATAACTTTTAAACGAAACGCCATTTCATGACGTATATATTATTGATTGATTATTATTATTATTAATAATAATAGCTTTTATTAACAATCTATAAAACATGACCTTTAGAGTATAATACTACATTAAAATCAAGAAACGTTAACACTATTTAAAATACTATATTAGTTGACACTGGTATTAAGATTGTCTTGCTGATCCGCAAAGGCCTTCCCTAAAGCTTGCAACATTCATCGTCATTCAAGTAACTCTTGCAGTTTTTCGAATATCGTCATCTCATCTAAGACGCTGCCTGCTTTTTTTATGTTGTCTTGGACACCATTCAGTTACCTCCTTAGCCCATTTTCATTGTTATTTCTTATCATATGACCTGTCCACCTCCAATTGAGTTTTCTTATGCAGTTTGTGACATCATTAGGTTTAGTTTGAATCCGTAATTTTGCTAGTTTTATTTTTTAACTTGACGTTGAGCGAGCATGCTACGCGTTGAGCATGCACTGATTGATTATATGGTCTTTAACGGATGTATGGAATGTGATATAGGCGAAGTGGCCACCTCTGACCATTGCAAAATGTGAGCTATTTCAAATTATTTTTCAAATCATCCTCACTTACTTCTTATGTTACTTTAGTAACTTCTTTTCGAATATTGTTCTTAAATATTGAGATTGTGGTTGTTTTGTCGGTGTATAGTTTTCCGGAAGTGGTGAAATCGGAGGATCGTGGGGCCAGTCGATAACACCACATTTTGACGTTATTTGATCGGTAAAAAATCGTGTGCTGTGGTATCGTCATATTGTAACCATATGCGCTGTACGCCCAGTTATTCCAATTCCGGTACAAAAAAGTTTTCCAACCACCAGTAACTGCTATAGTATTAGTGGTACAGCATTACCCCTAGCATCCTCAAAGAAATGTTACCATGATGCCGTCGACCCAAATGGCGTACTATACACCCACTCAACGATCACAGTATACCGAGAGAACAGTAGAAGCATTCTCGAGCAACAGGGCGTTGCAGAGATAGAGTGAGAGGGAATTGAGCAAAGGGATACGTCTCGGCGAAAGCCTTTGGTTGACGTTACGCCTGGGCGAAGGTTGGCGAATTCCTCGAACGGTTGAACATTCGCGTCGACGGAAAGCAGACATATGGCGGCCATATGCGAGCTTTTAGGACTCGTGACGTAGCTCGCTTCGATTTCAATTGTGCTCTAACAAAAGCTACTGTCTAATATTCTGTGCTACGAGGGTGTAACGGTCGTTGGTGTTTCAATTGAGGATTTTCAGTTGTCTCGTAGAGGCTTTTTTGTTTATTAACAAAGCCAGCCAAGTCTCTTAAATGTACCTCGTCGGCAATGTCGCCAAAATAAACGCTCAAGTATTCACAATTAAACACTTATTTAAATAAACTGTTTCATTAACTTTAACGCGTTGTTGCGGCGTTCGATATTCCATAATAAATGGCATTGACATCACACTCCACGACTGTGAAATATAAACGGACTAATTGACAGATAAACTAAAACAAAAACAGCCTAGACCATGAAATACACCCTGTACTATTCAATATTTTCCAAATTTTAAATCGTGTTTCCTCTCTGGTGTTTATTGTTCTCCATTGAAGTATTTTACGTATTATACGGTGAATAATAAAAACACATTAGGCACTATATTGATAAGAAACGGATAAAATAATTAAATTCTGCACTATCGCAAGATTTACATATTTAACGTCTTCACGGGGAGAGTAGTAGAAGTAAGATTATTTCATGTCACTATTATTATACCAGTGCAACTTAAAAGATGTGTAGTTCATAATATTTTTGTGTTTTTATACATTTGTTCTGTCCTTCTGTATTTATTTTAATTTCTGTATTTATTTTCTGCTACTGAATCAAAGTTAAAAATATTTTATCGGCATAAGTTTTAAAATTGTATACTCACAAAATATTGTTATATTACTATATTATGTGAGTATACAATTTTAGATAATATAAATAAATAATTAAATTTATTGATTAATCTGAAAAAAAAACCCGTGTGAAAGCTATTTAAATAAGTTATCTTATTATAGAACGGTTGCTAAGTGATACTATTAAGGAACCTCAAATTATATAATAAGTGAAATCGTAGCCCCGCTCTGTGCGTCAATTTTGTTGCTCGCCAGTGTAGATACTCACTTTATACTGCGGTGAATCGTCGTCCAATATTCTTTGAAATGTTCTAAAAATGGACGCTTGACAAATCATAGAGTGAAATTTGGAATCCCATGCTATTCTGTGTAGCATCTTCAGAGCGCAGTGCCAGGTGGATCTGGGGATTTTGTCGAAGTCTTGAAGGACTATACTGCAGGCTATGACCACTTGCTTTCTTGCAAATCTAAAATAAATAATCACCATAAAAACACATGAAGAAATCTTATTCGTGTAGTTAGTAGATATATCGGGTCAAGTGAATCGTTACAAATTATTAAGTTGTAGGTTGACACCAGATTGAATAAATTTCGGAACGATGAGAACAATTTTATTAATTAGTACTTATGAAGATTACAATGGCTTTGCGCCGATTTATGAGTGAGTTAAAATGTATTATGAATGAGTATACATGTTTTATAATAGACAATTTAGGAGTTCGACGTTGCTCGCAGAAAGAAAAGACTACTTAAATATGTTAATGAACGATATATTTTGCAGCGAAGAAAATTAAACAAAAGAAAATGGCGGTTCGATACAAGAGTCGCGTAAGCTGTATGTCGATCTTCATTCGTTTTTACATCTTCCAGCAGGATCGTAGCCAAGGAGGTAAAAGCGTGCTATATACTGTAACTATCGTATGTTTAAGTCGCTTCATATTATAACAATTATTTTGAGCTTTTTTTTTCGGGCGTTACCTACATGTATTCTTTATGTGTGATAAGAACTTGGCATTATGCTATTTATGGGTAATACAAATTTGCCAATTCTACATAATATATACAATTAATAATATTCGGGGCGCAAAGAATGCAAAAATGCCTGCAATAGATGTTCTATGGAACTAACCTATCAATAAAATCGCTGAAATGAAAGTCGGTTTCGGCGACCCTCGCGCTGCTTTCCTCGTCATCTTCTTCATCTGAAACAATAAGATCCAGTTTTTCCGAGCATGAGAATGGGCATAATAATTAAAGTGAGAAATTCAGAAGAGTGAAGAAGCTACAATTGATTTTTAATTACACTTAAACCTCAAAGCTTAAGAATATTTGGATTGCATGCAGTATGATTTGACATATTATTACAACAACGACTTACTTTCGTCATCTTCGTCATCTGATTCATCGCCAGCGGGTTGGGCAACATCTGGGAAAATAAAAAAATTAACATTAACCTCGAATCGTATTTATTTTAAATATATACTATATTGCCAATACGTTAGTGATAATTTTGCGTGTTTCATTTAGCTTTCTGGTTATATTATGTCATCAAAGAAGAATACATTGATTTATGCAGGCAGCTCGAGAACAATACATAGATTAGATTATTCGAACCAGTGGTAGATTCCACCCCAACCAAGAGTTGCCTTGATCCAGTCCAACTGGTATAGCAGGGGGACAACTGCTCCACGACAGGACAGAATGTAAGATTATCGACTGGTTTTAATCCACATAAAATACAATGCTTTAAATGTAGGTGAGTTAAAAATTAGGCGAGGGAAAGCAATATGTCTTTTTTCATCAGTTTCAGTGTAGATATACAGCTGTTAGCATGTTTTATGTTTGAATAGCTATAATGCATATCATCACTTCCTTCCAGATATATATTTTTTTAAATTGTCATATTTGTGTTGTTCGTGAAAAGTTTCTTTTCACTTGTAAGTTCTTCATATTCCTCCTCGTTGCTTTCCATTTTTCCTCAATTGCTTTTACACTTATATACCATACATTGAATTTTCGGATTCAGTGCTGAACGGTGCTCTTATACAGTTATTCTGATGGCAAAACTTCTGCATCTTTAAATCCAGTGCACATAAAAAAATCTATAACATTTTATATCACCTTCGCAAACCCCACCGAACTCACGAAACAGCTTGCTGTTTGATAATGATTATAAAAGAGTTATACCTACATTTCAGATTATTGTTATTTCATTTGTTATAATTATTGCTACATTATTTTCGACAAACAAATCCATACTTGGCTTCTAAATATGGGTAGAGGGGGTTCAAACGCTATTTTTCAATCTTGAATTTTAATTTTTTAGAAGTGCCCTAAACATTTTTTTTTGTAATCACAATAGCCGTGTCTCAGAGTGTATGTATGTGATATTATTCATATATGTATTATGTGACTAATATTTAACCTTATCTGAATATCTGACTATCGAACCATCAATTAATTTAATAATTTTGAAGTCATATACCAATTTATTTTCTACATTTATATAATTCAAAAGTAATATCATTTAATTTCTTTTAATATAATTATTTCTACGGCTGCTATTGCAAAATGTACCTATGTATCTAACTTTTAGTTTAATTTAGTAATTGTATAACTTTTATTATTTAGAAAGTGTTAGCCGTACGATTACGTTGTTAGAAAATCGCTCGTTGCGAACCCCTGAAAGCTGCGAATCCTTAGAGATACTCTAAGTGCGAATCACTAAGCAATCTGCCTACCTGCATTATGAATAGCAATTCTTACAGGCGGAATTCGTATGAACCCCTAGAGCCCCAATTGGCCGATATCGGCCACAACACAATTCAGCGTGACGGTCTCGTTTTAATTTTATTTTAATGAAATCTGTTTTATTTTATTATGTTTTATTATGTTAATATGTTTTATTTTAATTATGGGTACAGTGGTTTAGCAGTAATTAATGTTTTGGTGAGACAGTATCAAATATCAATATGTTTACGAATTTTTACAAATTTTTTTTGGGAAATCAACTTGTCAATCGGCTGAGGGCCCGAGGCCTGAAGGGTTAATGCGATGCGATAGTCACCTCTATACGGCAAAAGAGGGGATTAGCGCTTGTAGATATTAGTCTGTTGTTTAGATAATTGGTTAAAATACTAAAAAAATAGGAATATAAAAAAAAATATTATAAATTAAAATAAAAATAAAAAAAATGTCATCTTAAATTTTTCTTTCAAACAACCATGGCACTCTAGAGGGACTCCCGAAGTGAGCTCGCCTTAACACAGGGGTGCCTAGCAAGGCCCGCTCGGCTGCTCTTTGATTAGCATAATAGAAAGATAATCATTTGCGTTTAATGTATGCGTTATGTAACCTGGGCTCAGACAGAATTGTATATAACTTTAGAAGCATATAACGGCATTTTCTTAATTGTCAATTCATTTTCTGTTGTGCTCATGCATTCGAATGTACCTATATGTAAAATAAATAAATAAATAAATAAAATAAATTCCATATACCCACGACCTACACTTTATATAGGTTTACAAGATATTTTATGAAGTCAATATTTTGTAATTTAAGTGTACATCTACACAGGTATTACGTATGTCCCTTTTGACAGTTTTATTTCGTATCATTAAGTGGGGTGTACTACCCTGAACATCACATCATTTAAGTATAATAAAAGGTATAATGACAAATGTTATACGAATATTTCCATTTTTTAAATAACGTATCCTAGTGTCAATTTATAAGTCAATAAATTGACGAATCCTCTAAAGAGGTTAGATGTCTTTTAAATTTATTACTTTTACAGTATAAATCAGCAAAAAATAAGAGCTGTGGTGATTTTTCGACGTACTTTTAGTAAAAAAAGCAGTAAACTTTGAATGGTTTCCCATTTGTTTAGAGTATTCTCTTGACTCTGAGATTAACGAAAGATTTTGCATTTATATCTTTATAGCGATTAATATGATCCTTACAGGAAAAGCCATTTGAGCATTTTTACCAAATTTCGTAAGTAAATTTCTCGTTACATAAAATATTGCGGTATAAATGTTTAATGGCATCGTATATTGGCTCCTTCGCTACCTGTCCATATATAATTATTATAGCAAAATCATTTGTAGGAATGAAAAAAAAAACTTTATACAATAGAGTATAACATACTGGGCCTATTGCCAAGTAGCAATATTTTACATCCATATCGCCAGGGTAATTGTGACTAAATATTTATGTTCGCAAATCAATGTATAGCAAGTGTATTTAAAAAAAAGAGTGGTCATGATAAATGGGTACAATTACTTATAAGCATAATAAAGAAAGCAAAACGTTTGAACATCCACGTCGGCGAAAAAGCAGACAATTAATAACACATGTTAAATTAATATTGAAATTAAGGAGGAATAGTATATAAGGACAAGCAAGGAGACGGGCGGGGAGGGGGGTATTCATTTTGAAGTTGTCTCAGAGGCACAGAGTTCCACATTCAGGCCGCCTGTACTGCAAATGACTTGGACATGAATGTCGATGAAAGCTGAGGTATAGCCAGTAATACATTATCCTGAGAGCGTAATGGATGGCCATGGGATGAAAGCGGAAAAAAGGATTATACAAATAATAAAGCATGTTTGAATAAAGAATGCGAAAGAGCAGGGTGAGTAAGTGAAAATTCCGACATCGTCTAGAGGGGAGGCGCTCCATTTGCCTACAGAAGGTCGACATGTGATCAAACTTAATCAGGGAATTAACAAAGCGCATACACGCGTTTTGAATCGTTTCCAGTTTATTGAGTAGCTTCGTCATTCGCGACTAGGAAAGCCGCATCAGCGTAGTAAATTATTTAAAAAATAAAAGATTGTGCCATTTGGCGTTTAATACAAAGAGGTAAGAAATGCTGCAAATTCCTTTACCTGTTACTGTTTCCTAATTAGGTTTCCATAATCGTGTGTTCGGTTTCATACTTTCTTAAAATTTATTTAAAATATTCCAGAATTATCCGGTGGAAGAGGTAGTCGCGTCGCGTCGCGCCAATTCACAAGAAATATGCGTCTGTCAACCGATAAAAATAGGTAAGACTTTCTCCGGCATTCGAAAGCCTTAGATACACACCGGTGATAAATCATGTGGATCACACGTGCCTGGTATATACCGTAGCGGGTACTGAATACAATACGAATATATTAGCATTAACACCTATTACCTAAGTAAGTATATTTCATAATAAATGCTTTGGTTATAATCTCAGTATTTCAGTATTTCAAAATTTATGTCACAAAATGTTGACGGTAACCGAAAGTGCCTTGAAGTGTTCCTCGATTTGGCCAAAGCTTTTGACACAGTAGGTACATCACGTAAAACTATTCGACAAACTACGACAGATTGGTATACGATACAGAGAACTGGACTGGTTCCGAAGCTATATTACAGGACGAACACAATGAGTGAAACTACGAGTAAATGACACAACAAGTAACCAGATGAATAATGACTACGGCGTTTCTCAAGGGAGTACATTAGAACCAAAATTATTTCTGTTTTATATAGATGACCTTTGTAAGCAGGAGATACCAGGTGTTAATGCATCTTTTGTTGACGAGCCGTGCTTTTATTTGAGAGTAACGTCGGGAGTCTGTATTTCAAAAGGCAACAAAAGGACTAGAACAGACACATGGCTGGTTTAATGAACACATACTGACGCTTAACATAGAAAAAATAAAATACATGACCTTTAGCATAGATGGGCGGAATCAAGCGGGTCTAGATAAACACCTACTATTACACGACTGTGACGGAAAAAGCTGCATGTGCCTGCCGCTGGAACGTAAGTCATGTATAAAATATTTAGGTAGGTATCCTAATAGATGGGTTTCTGCGCTGGCACAAGCAAGTTGACCAAACTGCGACAAACTAATTTACGTATTTCAAAATATTATAAATGTACTTAGTCTATCTATGCTAAAAACGACTATCTACGCAATAGCACAATAAATCATTATATATGGACAGATAGGATGGGGGTGGTACGGCTAAACCAATTCGTGACCCGGCAATAAAGGCCCCAAAACACTTATTAGGGTTATAAATAGACAACCGCTCCATTTCCCACCCAACTAATTATGCACAGACTTCAATGTAATGGACATTCGACAGCTATACGACAGATAAGAGCGGTTTTGATGTACTCCAAGAGGAATGACAGGACTGCAGCTTTTAAACTTTGGGATCACGGACATGAGACTAGACATCGATACGGACAACCGGAATTAAAAATGAATACGACGTACGAATAAAAATATTATACATTTCTAGCTCCGAGGCTTTACAAAAAAACTGATAATGGAAGTACCAACGACTAGACTAACATAAAAGGGGAGGGAAGGGGAGGGTTGGGTGGCAGAATCGAATAAGCATGAGGTTAAGATTTTGCCAAGAACACTTTAGTGTTCTTCGAACCTGCGTTTAAAGCCATACAAACTCGGTGCTGTCCTTGCGTGTGTGGGTAATGCATTCCAGAGACGGGCTCTATATACGGAGAAGAAGTGCGAGTAGACATCACTACTGTGATCAGGCATCGGAATGTTAGCCTATTTATTTATATCTTGGTAAAATAAAAAAAAATGAAAACGAAAAATTCTTCAGTTCACTGAGAGATATTGAGTCCACATATCAGCACAGTGTATTGTTAAATCCCTATATTTTGGCTATTTCGCTGTCCGTTTCGAGTGGCTGGCGTATGCGGACATAGCATTATTGAGCGTCGCTATACTTGCGCCGAGTAGGTAATAAAAAACGATTTCCCGATCTTGCAGCTCACAATTGAATTCAAATGTAGCATTTTATTTCTGCCGGAGCGCGCTCCACCAGCAAATTGAGCTTTTCCAGTCAGCCGAGCCGAGCGGGGTGCGCGGGACCCGGTACGGCAGACGGGACACAGGGACACAGCGCGACACTGCGGGATAAGGACGACGGCAAATCTTATTATGTGTATAGGAAGACAATTGTGTATCGGTACTAGTCGACGGAGAGGCAACTAGCGATTAAATGCAACTCACTTGTGACCGGTTTGTTGTATCGTAACATTTGATTTTTTGATGAAACACCGCTGAATAGGTTAAAATTTCAATAAAACAAAAATATGTTTTATTTTACACCTAAATAAATGAAATGAACAATGTAAGGCATAAAATAGAATAGAATAACTTTATTGTACTATAAAAACATAACTTAATGAATATTACACTGGTTTTATTAAAAAAGACAATTTATGCACAAATGGCGGACTTGTCGCTATAGCGATATTTTACAGTAGACCATTTGATAAAATAATTCCTAATTTTCACAGTACAATACACAAAGAAATAGTAAAGTTAAATTTAAAATAAACTTATACAGATATATGTCAGTAACTTATGTTAAGGTTGCCCAGGGAAGGATAAAAGAGAAGACAAGGTGAGGTATTTCGTTAGTGGCTGTGTAAAAATAAATGTTTCTTCAACAACTTTTTGAAAGTGTGCAGGGAAGGTGCATGCCTGATAGAGTGAGGGAGCTGATTCCATAAACGAGCAGAATGGACTGTAAAACGCACTCGTAAACAGAAGAATGATATATCGGAATGGCGAGTGTGTTATCCCGGCTTGATCGAAGTGGAAGACCGTGGCCTCCCAAAGGGTGGAAAATCTCCTTGAGATAGGAGGGTGAAGTGGGGTTATTGAGTATGTTGTAGAGTAGCGACAACGTATCCTAATTTCTGCGATCGCGAATAGGAAGCCAATAAAGTTGCTCACGAAAGCACCTAACGTAGTCGAAGATTCGCAAGTTAAAAACATACCTGAGGAAGATATTTTGCAGACGCTCCAGCTTATTCAAAATAACCTCACTGGAATCTATATAACAAACATCACCGTAGTCAAGTATTGACGTTAAAAGTGTGGACACAATCATTTCTTTATGTGATATGGGGAGAAATTCGTGAAGCCGCAGGAGACTATGAAAACCATGGAAAATGCGACGACTTACTTTGTTCAATTGATCTCGCCAAGAAAGATGTTGATCTATTAGAACTCCAAGGTTCTTAATAGTTTTGGTATATTTGTCAATTTTTCTATTTACACAATTTGGCGGTAAAATAAATTAGGAAGTTGACACCTAGCACGACAAAACTGGTTTCAGTCTTCCTTTGTTAAAATTAGATACAACTATACCGAATAAGAAATTTGGAAGGATCAGCTTATAATAAAAGCATTAGAAGATTTAAGCCCAAAACTCTAGTTATTTGAAATAGAAGAGATTAAATTAAATTCAATTTATTTATTTGGTAAACATAGAGCCATTAATACATTCGAATTACAATACAATTCGAATGAAACATATTAATAATTACAATGAGAGAAAAAGAAATTAAGACGTTTAAAGAAATCGCTTACAAATATGATTAATATAATATAGTACAATAAATACACATAAAAAACACATATAAATACAAACAGTACACATACACTAACAGTTCGATAAAATAAAATGGAATTGAAATTAGCGTGAAAGCTATTCTTTGGATGAACGTAGAGTGGAGTACATCCCCTCATGAATTGTTATTTACTAATATTAAATATCTCAGTTTCACTCATTTCGTAGTTGTAGGCATTAATTGTTTGTTTTGTTTGTTTCTTCTCTTTATTGTAAAATTTTGCAATGGGCGGGTTTATTGTCATACGACAATCTCTTACAACCAACCCTATTATAACGTGTTGCTATGTATGTGTGCGTGTAATGTGTGTAAGTGTGTTCTTGATATTGCATTCGCTTGACAGGATTAAAATTCAATTCCGTTAATTGTATCCCAACGGAAAATAGTGACCTAGCCGGGAATCGAATTCAAAACCTTACAGTGTAAGATCAGGCGACCTATTTACTAAGCCAACAGGCCGTGTATATTCATAATGGAATTGATGGTACATTTGCCATGACTTGTGCGCATCTGGGCATATGAAACACACGAAGTCGCCTCGTATGGAGTGATGGATCGATAGTGACACTCGTCATATGATGATGATGATGATTTAAACATCTACTGCGCCCCTCGAATTATTATAAGCTGTGCACAGTTTAGCTAATGCTATTATAAATAGAATTATTTCAAAGCATAATAGCCAATCAGCCGGCAGTTTCCACGCCGAAATAGCGGAGAACAATAAACGCGCCTGGTTCAATAATTATAGCGAATATCAGCAAATAGCATTAAGTACGAAATCAAAGCATTAACCACATTAACCAGCGGGGCAGCAATGAGTAGTTTTATTCAATGCGTCCATTTGTATGAAACACAACCGCCGTAGCAAATTGAGAGCGCGCGAAATAAATTCTAAACCGCAATAAAGCCTGCGTTGCATCCAAGTGTTGAAAACCGAATTAAATACGCGTAATACTCCATCAGTGGTTAATTCACTCGTAACTATGTTCGTAATGGCGAGAAGTTATATGCTAATACATTTTATGTTATTAATATTATTTACCGGTCGTGGCGGCGGGGGGAGTGGAGGGGGAGAGGAGCAGGGGAGGGAGGCAGGGTGGGGGGGGGGGGGGCGGACACCCGGAAGCACAAAAACAAGGTATGTTAAAAACAAATTTTTCAACTATAAATGTTGTGAATAGTTAAAGGTCTGAAGTTCCATGTGATCATGGAACTTCAGACCTTTCCATCAGGGAGTCCCACGGCTTGGAAATCTTACGGCTCTATTTTCAGTCCCGCGTCATCATGTGTAATGGCAAGTACTCGTGACATTAAAACAAACGAGCCCAAACTCGACTATCCTAGCACTTTCCATCAGGGAGTTCCGGTGTTAATCTTCCGGCTACATCTTCAGACCCTCGTCATCATGTGTAATGGAAATAAGTAAAGAAAACAAAACAAACGAGTCTAAACTCGACTAGCTCAGCACTTTCCGTCAGGGGGTTTCAGCGGCAAGATTGCCGCTGAAAGATTCCGGCTCCATCTTCAGTCTCTCGTAATCACGTGTAATGGAAAGTACTCAAAATAACAAAACAAACGAGCAAAAACTCGACTATCTTAGCACTTTTCATCAGGGGGTTCCAGTGGCAATCTTGCGGCTCCATCTTTAGACCCTCGTAATTATGTGTAGTGGAAAGTACTTAAGACAACAAAACAAACGAGCCCGAACTCGACTATCTTAGCACTTTTCACTAGGGAGTTCCAGTCCCTACATACCGGCTCCATCATCAAATCAGCTCGATGGTACCACCATATTGCATTATCACCGAACTTACATAAGTAATATTAAATATGTCAAATTTCAGCTCAATCGGATAACAGCAAGAGGATGAAAAATGGATTGCAAATTTTGAAACGGACAACTTAAATACGAACATTTAAAGTTAAAATAAAGTTTGTAAAAATCAGTCAAAATTGGCTTTATGATTTTAGGATTACGTTTTTGAATTAACTTGTTCTTTTGTCAATTTATATGTCAAAGGGTTGGTTCATAAATCCTTTGAAGGCGTTGAAGATGGCGATAAATCCGTGAAAGATGTCCAAACTTTAAATGTGGCTATCGCCAATTAGCTAAGTAATCTAAAGTTAAATATATATTTTTTAATAATTTTAATAAATACTCTTTTTTATTATATTTCCATTCTAATAATTTTAATTTATTCTATGACTAGCTGACCCGGCGGACTTCGTACCGCCTAACAGTCAATGAATGTCGTGTTACAGATTAGCTGAACTAAATTTATGATTTTGTGAAAGTAATGCAATCAATACAAAATAAACATTAAGTTCACTACTTAATTAAGATAATAACATAAAAAGAAATATAAAAAAGACAAAAATTAAGTATATCAATCGCGTGTCAGCAAGACATGATTGAATAATAAAATATTATTATTAAAATAAAATTTATAACTTTAATTCCCCTCCACTTCCTCCTATCCCATTCCTAGGCGACTGTATATTTTTACGATCTTTAAGTGGAAACTTTAGGTGGTAACTGGCATTGTAGTCTATAAATAAAATTCAGATATTTCTCCTGTAATAGCTGTAAGTTTCCTTAATAATAATAAAATAAAAAAATAGAATTAAACTATTTACATATTGTGCAGCATGGGATGCACTCGGTTTAATTCTCTTCATTGAAGCACCTTGTGATATACGACATTTTTTGTTTTTTTATCAGACACAAGAACAAATAAAGAGGATGATGCCGACACGTGAACATGCCACTTACAACTGACCATGAGAAAACACGGATTTACATTTTGTATGGGATTTTTTTTTCTTTTATTTTAATTTTTCGCCAACTTTCCAATTTTTGTTTTTAGTAGGTATTCTGCTATTCGGGACGGAGACAAATACTACAAATCAAAAACCATGAAAATAGGTCCAGCCGTTCTCGATTTATAAGTGTTCGAACAAACCCGACTTTGTTTTATATATATAGATTATGAATGACATTTACTTGACTTGACTTATATAACTTGACCAGGTTATAATTGCCAACAACCCATACCATTATGCTTCAAAAAAAAGTTTCAGTATGGCCAGATTATCCTGCTATTATAATGAATCAAACCATACTACCATCGGCTTAACGCCGAACGCCAGGCAGCTAATAACTAAGCACCTTTGGGTCCGCATAATATATAAACAGGTACCGACAAAAAGAATATCAACATTTGTTTATAGGAAAAAAAGAACATCAAGCAGCGTGATCTAATAAGATACTTTTTAGTTAATCTGATATATTTGATATATCGCGGTGGCGATTTGACGTTTATGCATCAGTGAGTACAGCAGTTTAACGGTCCGGTGGCATAGGTCGTCTTATCTTTTATTGTAAGGTTCCGGGTTCGATTTCCGGCTGGGTCTCTATTTTCCGTTGGGATGAAGTTAACGGAATTACTAAATGCAATAAAATTAACGAATGCAATAACAAGACACATTTTTACACACATGTTACACCACTGTTACACTCACATATGTAAACATTTGATAGTAGAGTTGGTTGCAAGAGATTGTCGTATGATAATAAATCCACCCATTGTGAAATTTCACAATAAAGAGTAGAAACAAACAAACAAACAAGTCCAAAATGTCGTAGGTACAAAAGTCGTAGATATAATTCATGTTTTTTTAAAGAAATAAAATTGTATTTAACCATTTCTTCTAGCTGGTAGATCTTTAGATCGAACATCTACAAACTGCTGAAGTAGTCCTACAAATAAGATTTAAATTGTATATATGGCAACGACGTCCCAAGCTCGCTAGCTCGCTAGCCCTCTGGTGGGATAAATTAGCAGCGTTTTGCGCAACTGTAATTTAAATAATAATTTATATGGAAGTCTAAAAGTGAAAGAAATAGAATAAAAAGTAAAGAAGATATGTAAATAGTAAAGAATAACAAGTAAGAACACACAATAAGAAGCGGAAAACCAGTTTCAGAAAATATCGAGTCATGTGTCGTTAACCATTTTCTGTCCACGAAGTATAGTTTTTCAGATCTAGGTGCGTCCGGAAGGACGGACGGACAGACTCGTGACATAAGACATTGTTAAAAGAAAAAAGTTTAAAACTACGGTCACTACTCGAGCGATTCATTTCATTCAGACCACATCCGCCGCGAACACCCAACTCAAGACACTTCCCATCTTCGATAAAATAAGGCACACCGATTTTAAATAGGGCGAGAATTTAAACACAAAACTCAAATACAAAGAAGGAAGAGCGGCTCATTTTCCGGCTTAAGCGGTCCCCAAAGACAAACCCGTTTGAGGAAATTTTAAAGCGTCTGACTGTTTGAACAGTCATCAAACGAACGGCAATCAATGAAGTCGGCGCGACAGTTTTGTTGGCGATTTGCGCCGAGTTTCGAAGACGTATTATGAAAAACCTGCCGTGAATACGGTTACTGACGCGGATGTTGATAGTCGATGCGTATTATTGACGTAAAGTTGATATGATGTCACATGTGATGTAGAGTTACTTTTTCCCTGCTGCCCGTGTTATTCTCTGAACCGCTGGCCTATGGAAATTGAACAAACCGCATATATCCGCAGTATATTATACTACATGACGTACTGGTTCCCGTTTTTGTTTTTTTCTGTCAGTTGTTAGAGGTGTTGTTACGGGTTGCCAGTGTGCGTGCCTGTTCAAGTGCTTTGAATGTGGCGTAGCAAAAGTGCATTTTAAGCTGACCTTGCCATTCGATTCGATAATTATGACACAAATTACAAAATCTAATACATGTGATTTCAGCGGATTTACATGTTTAGGAATTCGGGGAACTCTCTAAAATAGAGATTAACCCAGGGGTCTTCAACCTTTTTGAGGTCAAGGGCGGACAATACTTTGATTTTGATTCGGCGGGCCGCAACACAAACAAAATATTCCAATATAAACTTAAGTAATCGAAGAACAATAATCGTTGAAGTTATTTCTTATACAATTATACCAAGAAAACATATTTTAATAATATTCAATCAATGATATGTTTGACATTGTCTAGTGTTAACTATTCTATCAATATCTGCCCCTATTGTGGTCGTTGCAATTCTGAAACTGGTCTCAAGGTTGGAAGTGGTTTGCAAGGTTGCACGTGTTTTCTATTCGAATCTCATTAACGCACTGAGCGACCGAACGAAACGAGTGTGTCCGTCGCAACCCGCCATAGTAGTAAAACTGCGGGCGGGCGCGGGCGCGAGCGGGCCGCCAAGAACGCCACCGCGGGCCGCATGCGGCCCGCGGGCCGCGGGTTAAAGACCCATGCTCTGAAGTGTTCTGGAACAGACTTCGTTGGAATTTATCAAAATATTTAGTAAACATCGAAGTTGTACTGACTCCGAGACCAAAATCGAAAGCAGAATTAACATGATACCGCATTTCATTACATGATCAGACGTAACTACAATCAATCTGTCCCACCTCGCGACCAAGCTTCAACGAAGCATACGCGATTAAACACATTTGTTAGTATCGCACGAAATAAGCAAACTTGTATCGAGATATTATTATCTATCTTTTATTATTAAACAGAAACGCATTTTCATCAGTATTCATTACTGGAGTCAGAAACATCAATCAACCTTCTGAAGTAGCGGGAACCAATCTGTAGCAGGGTCAGTTTTATTGATTTCATTTGATTCATTATTAAGCTGAGTTAATAGTTATATCACTAATTTGTAATGAGTAGTCGTCCTCGAAGGCTCAGAAAGAAGAAATAGATTTGCACCGGTAGCGATCGGGCCTAGAGGAGTATACGTTACGGCCTGATTACGTGAAGTGTTCAGTCAACCTGTGAATTGTAAGGTGCTAAGGGAGGCGCGTTCATGTCAGAATTTTGAATATCAGCGCTACATTGTTGTTTGTTGTTGTTTGAATGCTTCACCATAATAAATAGAAACAAGCTCAGCGAGACGTTGTTTTTGAGATAATCCTGTTCGAAAATCTTGCTAACATTAATTGACTAAAATATTAATCTAACCAGTAAACGTCAAAGTCGATTCTCGAGATCGTCTTTGAAGCACAAGGCAACCCTTGTATAGCCATTTGCTTTTTATTAAAAACCATAAAACTACATAATTTGACATTAAACTAACTATAGAATATTATAAAAGCAGTTTATTTCTTTTATTCCGCGCAAAGCAGGTAAGTCCTTTGCCGACTGACAGCCTCATCTGCTGACTTGTTCATTATCTTATTAATTATTATTAATATTAAATTCTGTAAATTCACTAAAACCATACTGTTTTAGCTAGGGCCAGTAGCCAGCCAGGGGGTGATTAGGATACCACGTTATGCACTAAAGATCCACTTGTTGTGGATCTGACCGCGTTGATAGTTTTTAATAATGGCGACTTTATCGGGAGCCGGTGCACGGCGCGGAAGTAAAAAAAAGTTAATCCATTAATTATTTAATACAGACTGGCGAGTGAGCGATGCGCTCCTAGTCTGGTGTTTACAGCGATGTAGGATACCACGTTATGCACTAAAGATCCACTTGTGGATCTCACCGCGTTGATAGTTTTCAATAATGGCGACTTTATCGGGAGCCGGTGCACGGCGCGGAAGTAAAAAGAGTTAATCCATTAATGATTTAATACAGACTGGCGAGTGAGCGATGCGCTCCTAGTCTGGTGTTTACAGCGATGTATATCTGAAATCTGACTCCGTATTTCTATGCAGTGGCAACACAACTGCGACGGGAAAGTTTGAATTGTTATTTGGCGGGGTAAATGAAATATTGTGACGTAATATAAAATCGAAGACTATCGCGGTTGTTTGACATTATAAATAGGATAGTAAACGAATTTACCGCGTGAAATTTGTAGCACCCGACGTTTCGGTGACGTTGCACCGCCGCCGGTGACGTTGATCCGGGAAGCCATTGAAATAAGAAGAACCCCGAACTTCAATAGAGACGACGGTTACAAACTCTCTTCTATGTGGAACCCTCTTCTTAAAATGGTCCCGCCGCCAAACGCCGAACGCAAAGGCGTAAGACAGGATACAGTGAGTGTTGTGTGCAGGACGGATTTTCAAAATTCGCGCGCTCCGAGCCCGGCCCCCCACCACCGTTATAACCTACGCAGTGGCGGCAGCGGTATGCGGCCTACTCGCAAAACAATGGATTGACAGCTCTTCAGTCTACCCTGGACAACGGCGGCTGAAACGTCACCGAAAGGTCGGGTGCTACAAATTTCCCGCGGTAAATTCGTTTTCTATCCTATTTATATTGTGACGTAGTCTCTATAGTGTAATTAAATACGCAATTTATCCAACAAAATCGTGCGAAATTAAATTTTATTAAAATTAGTGAAATGACAATATACATCTTTGATTTCGAAAAAGTCTTTCATCATTGCTGTTTAGAAAATGGTACATCTAAAACTTAATAGGAAAAGAACAAATTTAATAACAATAATTGTTAAGGCTATCACCGTATAGGTCATCGAGGTCTTCTTTTTTCCTTTTTTAGTATATTTAATAACCTGGAACAAGTAATTTAGGAACTTATTTTAATTTAAGTAGGTACTAGACCACGATCGATTATACAATCGCAAATGTCACATTCATTTAGGAATATTCAGCGAGTCTAAACTAAATTCACGCCTGTTCTATCGACTGAGTCGCTTACTTATTTACGCTAACGAAAACTAGAAGCGTTTACTTTGTTAAATTTAAAGTCAAATACTAAAACTATTCGTGTTATTCATAAATAACCTCGAAATGATGGTGTATGGGAAAGACCCATTGTAATAATCAACACAGAACCTGGAACCTGTACTCGCGTCCTGGTCATCCCTCCCACTGTGAGTTCGGCATATATCTCTTAGTATTCTACGGCAAAAGGATCTGTATTCCGCAAGACTTCGGACATCTCGACTTCTTGTATTCAACCGAGACCTGGTGCTCTAGGACCTGCTCTGCACCAGGTTGGACTAACTAGTTAGAATGCTGACGATTGCCTGCGCGTACCAAGGCGGGTCATGCGCACTGTCAATATTAAGACTATGCTTCATCGATAATAATAATTACTGCGTTATTGGCTTCACCAACTTTGAGTAGTTTATATTAAGCTTCAATGTTGTATATGTATACGAGTACGTAGTATACAAGTCATCGAAACTGTGGTCCATTTGTGGACCGTGAACCGCTGTCCAAATATTGATAGTGGCCTAAAAGATGCCGTTATATCGAGGGACCGATACTTAAAGTATATATTTTTGGCGGGTATACGTGCTCATGTGTGCGGATGCCGAGTACGGCAACCCACCCCTACCCTCTCCCTTTAGTGGGGTATAATGTTTGCTTCTCGGTCGACTTCGAGCTTTCCCATTTGCCGTATATGAGCTCCGCGCGCTCGCTGAATGGAATTACTGGCCTCTTATGTGCGTCGCTGGATATTGTATTGAATACTCGATCTAGAGTAAAAATACCATCGCCCTCTAACAGGATGCGCGCTTGCCGCCTCGAAGTTTAGTGTGTACTTTAGTGTGTTATGACAATAAACCTATACAACAGAAATAATGATTTGGTATTTTCTGCTTTATAATGAATGGAAAATACTACTGCAAAATTCAAATTTCGTTTACATTGAGAAACATATTAGATTAATTCTTGCATTACCATTTTTTTATTACGGTTTTATACAGAATAACGAGTTTTAATCGTAATTTTGTTGGAACTCCATTACTCGATTATGTGTATCAACATTTTCCGTAGGTACGTTTAATACAAAAACAACAGTATACTGTAGTTTTCAACATGATTTATGTGTCCGACTATAACCGTAAGTATACTACTACATGCTGTCATGTTAGCAACGAGATCCCAAGGTCGCGACGTAATGAAATAACATTACGTTTTAACAATACGGCACAGTAACTACCGCCACGCCGTCACAGTTACGCGTCATGTTAATTCATACGTATAGACCACAGTCCGAGTTCTATAAGTAATCCTTGTTGAAATATGCGTATTTCAATGTATTACATCGTTATATTTTTCTAAGTGTATCACTGGTGCGGGCACTTTTATTAATGCCAACTAAAAGCGGTTTAAAGCTAATAAAATCATCTTGTAACATTTTTGTTACAAGATGGCGACAATAAAAGGCGTTTTACTATTTGCATATTTGATATTGTTGTGCCAACCCTCTGGTGAATACATTTTTTGAGCATACTTTCTGTGTCTTTTTTCTCTCTCAGAGCAAAATCTCTAACAGATGGTAAATGCGTGTGACAGCTAACTAGGAAATATAGTGTAATGCTTTTAAATTCCTTTTATTTTACCAGTTGTAGCTAAAGTCGTTATTAGCCAAATCTTATTCTCTCCTGGAAAGTCTGTAAAAAATAAGAGTTAATTAATATTTTTCGGTTTATTGGTAAGATATTTTAATAAGATAGACGCAATTTCTTTAGCTTCGCGATTAGGCTGGTTTTTGTCGATAAATACATGTAGCCCTGACCGTTTGTGTAATCATAAATACCAAGATTATAAAGCCAAATTTTGCGGCAATAGAATAGAATGCGGAACCAGTTGTCAGCTTAAGCATCGCTTGTTGCAGATCAAAATATATTACGTTTTTATTTTCAACAGTTTTTGAATGTCTTCAGTCTTTAACAAATTTCGCATAACTTTTGCCCTGATCTTATATAAATTTAATGAAGTGTAGCCACTCTTGAAATGCCCTTGGACCACTTGATCCCGTGTGGCACTACGGGCAAAGAAATCCCAGGTCCGCGATAAATTCAAACTGAATTACCGCTGTCATACAACAGCTAGATTTTGCGTAAGCAACTTCGGGACCAGTCGGGAGGACGGAGGTATCCTGAAGATTAATTACAGACGGAGATATCCTGCCAAAACTGGTAGTTAGGGGTGAGGCTACCTGCTGGTTACCATTCCCGGTGTCTCGCCGTAAGGCGTCGGTCTCTAACGGGTTACTGGTGAACTAGACAGTAGATTGTCTTGTCCCCAAGTCTTCTACGCTCATCCCACGGCTGAAACAACGATCTATATCGTTATACCAGCCTGGGGTGACGGGTTCGCCAGTTATAGTCAACACCGCCCTACTGCTCTTTACACCATGACACATAATATTCTTTGTATAGTCATATGCAATGCACTTCCAATGTTCATAATGCAGTTCAGATATGTTTTATCCATATTATTGGCTCGACTATAGCGGCTCTGATATTTTGGTATCTTATGGATATGAGACTTTACAAATTGTACTTGGTGGCTGCTATGTTGATTTGGTTTGTTATTGTGTCTACTTAGGCCATCTTTGGCTGGAATATCGGCACCAATTGCTTTCATACTAACATGTGATTTGATTCTTCCTCTGGAGTTTTGAAGTCCATATACGTTCATAAACTCAATTTTACTTACACCTACATATTGACCATTCACACTAACAACGTACTGGTCAGTGAATTTACATCATGATTATAGGCATTTTTGTTTTTTATTAAACTACCTTTTCTTTTTTCTACAGTAACACAATCAAAAAGGTAACTGTTTTAAAATTCCTATGCTCCTGGGTCCCTAATTTAAAAAAAAATATATTCATGAGTGTTTTGAAGTTTCTCCCTACGCTCCTTTTTGCACCGACAAGGAGACCCCTGCTTAGGAGCTTTAATACGTTTTTTTAATTTAGCAGTCGATATATACTGTGTTTTATTGAAAATCTGTTTAAAGCATTTTTATAAATTTATTTATGAACAATTCTAGAAAGCAGTCAGGGAAATACAAATAATATTTAAGTTCAGGCAAACTACCACAGCTTCAGTTACACATAGTGGTTGATATCCTGAACGTCAGGCGCTGGACTGTAATTTTAGCAAGGGCTGGAAAGAGATGGACAGCCAAGTGTGGATACAGCCAGGAATCAAAAAACAAGTGCCTTAAAACACCGCTTCTTGCTGGTCTTCTCAGGTAGCTCTACCAATGGGTAGCTACCACTGATGCTAGTGCAGGTCCCGCTGATGCTTCTCGAAGTACACGGCACTCGCAAAAAGACTTTATTACATTTTCTCTGCCACGGACAAAGCGAGAAATTACGGTGTGGTGCGAACAAGCACGCAATACGAACTAAATTTTCGACGACAGATTTTGTTCTTGCTGTAATACTTACATAAATTCCTCGCGTATATACTTAATAAATGGAGGGGATGAAATACAATAGAATTAACGAAATTAGGAGGGATAGGATTTCAGGACACACCAACCAGCCGTTTTAATACAAAACCTATGTATAAGATGGGAAGATCGACGGATATAGCATCGAGCGAAATAAGCGAGGTAAACCGGCGAACGGAGAGTTTGCTTCTCGCAGCTCAAACGTCAATAAGCGACCAACTCGTGCTATCTCTTGCGCATATAATATGGCAAGGTAAGCGCTGGGCGCAGGGTGAAATAACTAAATCCAAATCCTTGCCCTCATGTCGATCGTCGCTTAAGGTGGTTCATAACGGTTTTTTATTTCGTATATGTTCCTAATATATTGAAGTTATGATAATATTTTTTAATGTCCAAAGAATGAGCTTTCCACGAGCCTAATTTTATGTAGTTGCGACATATGGTAGTCTTTTATTTTCATCGCCTGAAATCATTTGAAACCAAATTCACGACACATTTACTAAAAAAACTAAAAATGAACGACTTTCAATCATTAAATACAATTACATAAAATAAAGGTAAAACAAAGTATGTATTAATTTAATGTATTTTAAACGTATAAGAAAAGTATAAGAATAAGTTGTCAGGAAAAAATTAAGCAATTCGCCCAGCTAGAGATCTGTATAAAATTAAATAATTATGTTATTTTATTTAGTTATTATTTATCACTATTAATTTTAATGCTTTATGATACGGCCGCTAATTGAAATGGCAGGAGGTGCTTTCATGTTTGCTGCCAAAACGTCACGACTTTATGCCATCATTACCTTTTTTGCGGTTGAAAAGGTCTGCAATGCTGATATAACATAACCTCTTGCTATACAAATATAGGCGGACTATCAAGTACAACAAAATACAAGTCCATTATTATACTACATGGTACGGTGACCTCAGATAAACTTAACGTGTTTAAAAAACCATAATAAATAAATTATAATACTTATTAGTATTTTACTACATAATATGTATTTAACTTAAAAAAACGAATTAAAACAAAGTATACATTTATTTATTGTAACAGAAATTCCTTTTTTTGCGCTTGTGTCCCGAATTATCATTAAAGGTTACTTCTCAGGGTTTTCTATAACCTTTTTCTGTTCCGAAAATGTTGTTTAATGTTGCTATTATGGAGATATATTTATTAAAAGATAAATAAATAAATAAATGAATGACAACTAAAAATTATAATATTAATTAAAAAGAAAACCTACATAAAATTTAACTTTGATTAA